>CM028687.1:61029900-61591256 GCA_016771965.1 Brassica carinata | reverse complement strand
TATTTGTAATTTGCTTTGTACCTCACGGATATATGATTTTCGATTTATTTTGCTACTGAAAAATATAGATAACCGGTTTTCGAATAACCGAAAATTTAAGAATATTCACGAATATTCACAGATACCTAATACACTTTGTTCAATACAAGTACATCTACAAAAATTTATACATACTTGTTTTTTTTAATACATAATATAAAAGTTAAACTAGAAATTTACGAAACTATGTGTTTTATGAATTTTAAAAGTTAATAAATTTTTCTTATAAAACAACGTTTTTAGAAAAATTGTACTTTTCTATAAAGATTTTATATTTTTCTTTATTTTATATTTTATAAATAATTTTATAAATAGAATTATATGTTAAAATAATAATTATCTAAGATTATACATTTAAACTCTATATTAGTTATAGATTTATATCTATATGTATATAAGTCGGAACAGATATCCGCCTCTAACTTTTTTAAGTATTTGTGATTTGTTTCACTTTTTAACGGATATTGATTTTTAATATTTGCTCTGCTTTGGAGACTTACGAATATCCAGATTTTTCGGATCAAATCAATCGAATAACGAATCGAATCAAATTTAACGGATAAAATGTCCAACCCTACAATGCGTGACCGCCATAATTGACCGATCAAAATAGTCAGAATCAAAATTTAGACACCTTTGCGACCACATATTTTCTCTGTTTTCATTTGCCATCGCTAAAATTTGATATTAGTAAATGAAAGTATTAAATTTGTATCATAGCAAAAAACTATTAAATTGTAACAATGTGACTGAATTTAAGACTTACACTTTTGTGATTCCTGCTCATCAGTTGCTAGTGGTAGTCATAGTTGGATTTGGTCCAACAACGATTTAGATTTGGTGGTAATGGTATAATTCGGTTTAGCACAAACGAGTTAGATTCGTTAAGTTTTAGATACTCAAACTTAAACACAATTGGTTATGAGTGGAATAATATCAATCAGTTAGTTTTTCATCTACCAATGTATAACTTAATTTATTCAATAACACTTTTTATAAATGTGAAAAATTATCGAAACATTTACGGAATGAACCAACATCAGGTATTAAATTTAAGTTTTGTGGCATTTCAGTTTAGAATCAGTTGGTTATGAATGTATTGACTCTAAATTGTTACGTACTTCTTCTGTCTCATAAAAAATGTCATTTTAATTATTTTATTTTGTTTTAAAATAAGTATCATTTTACATGTCCAATACAAATTTTTTATTAAATTTTTTTTTACCTTTTTAAATAACCAATAGATATTTACCTAAATAATTTTTATTTAATTAATTGTTAAATAAATGAGGATTTTTTTTTTGATATGCATAAAATGTCTCTAAGTGACATTCTTTGTGAAACGGAAGGAGTATTAATTAATTATTTTTCCAATTACCAATGTGAAATTTAATTTATTCACTTTATCAATTTCTAAATTTTTTGTGATTCTTTAATTTTAAATTTATTAGTAAGAAATGAATTAATTATGTATTTTATATTTATTATATATATTTTATTAAGTGATGCAATTTATAATATTCTTTTTAAAATGATATTTTTTTAACGTATGTTGGACTGAATCTTACATTATAGTCAATATCAATGATCTTGATACCATGTTTTATATAGATTACAATATTTTTTTATTTGGGTTGTCCTACCTCCACTAACTAATTCTGATTTTGATACCAAGTTAATTCTTACAGATTTCCAACTCATACCAAATAATAATAAAATAAATTAGTTTACAAAATATTGTATATTATTTTACAATTTAAAAAAATTGATATGAAATATATATAATATTATAATTTAATCTTTTGTTTTAGAATATAAAAACTAAAACATGGAGTTTACAAGACTGAGAATATCCCACGGTCAGAAAATTATAATTATTTATCAACTTTCAAGTTAGAACTAACTGAAAATGGGTGAAAACTATAATTTATCATTTCATTAATAATTTTTTTATGTAAATACATATTCTCAAAATTTTCTTTAAATTTCAAATGTGGAAAAGTAGAAAGATTATAATTTGGTTCTCTGTACCATACTGTCGCAAACTAATAATCAAATAATTAATTTTGTTAAGAAAAAAAAAACAGATGTAAAAACAGTTCTTTTCTTCTTTGCTCAAGTTCACGGCTGTGTAAGCCTGTGATGACTGATGATAATGCAACATGGAGGTAGTCGTATTGACCCGCCATCTTAAGTAAGCCAAACTTAAGATTTTTTTTTCTAATTGTATCAGTAATTCAAGGTCTCGTTATCAATGTCATGGCCCAAACTCAATTGGTAAAGTCTTGCTTGATTAAATATTCAGCTATTGCGGTCAAATTACTTATATTATCTTGTTAATTTTGAAACAAAAGATGGAAATGTTGAAAAATGAGGATGTCATAAAAAGGGGAGACTAGTTATATCTTTTGTTTCATCACGATGAAATGTTGCATATGAATTTTTTTCTAATTATAAGCCAGACTAGAAAGTGTGCATTAGTTATCATTTTCTTAACGATGACTGTACCTAAAAAGGTTTGAAATACGAATAAAATATTTCCATCGAACTAGAGGTGATACAAGATTTTGAGATAGTGCCTCACAGAGTCACAATACATAAAAAATGTGTCGTGGTCAGGAAACTGTGAGGTAGTCGTATACATACGTATCATATGATAGGACTGATCACATCTGTGTATACCCGTATTTTGTGAGAATATTCAGTTTATTGATGATTTGTGGAGAAATCATATTTTCTTACTTGTTTTAACCACAGGTTTTCTTTTTAATCCTTGTAAATTAATTACAAGATAATATTTACCACCGAAAAAGCAAACGAATCACAAGATAGTGAATAATTCTTCGGTAAATATCGAATTCATGAAGAAAAAAAAACAAGATTGACACATGTTGTCATTTCTTCGACAACGATATAAATTATCTCATAAACGATCTTGAATGTACACGAACTTTAAATTAACCAAGCATATCATGATAAGAAAAAAAAAATCTCAATAAAGTGGAAGAGTCTTATACTAGAATAGAATCAAAGAATAATAATAACCCTGAAGTAAAAAGAAATTTACAAACAAAAATAAGAGACAAATTATTGAGATGTCCTTTTCCTAAAGGAGCACATGATGATGGTTGTGTTCCTGCTGAGTAGCAGAAGAAGGAGCTGGGAGAGCAAGGAAAGGGACACCAAAAGGGTTAGGAGACAAAGAAGATAAATGATTTGATGAGAAGTGATGATGGTAAGGTGAATAGTTATTGTTATAGGAATTTTGGTTATTCATCATCATCATTTGTTGTTGTTGCATTGCCATTTGAACATTGGTTGGTGGAGCCAGGTGGTTAGACATTGAGAAAGGATCTGTCTGCTTGTTGGGGTTAGATGCAGTGCGGCTCTAGAGGGTGGCAAACATGGCATATGCCATAGGTCCATCTTAAAAATAACTAAATTTAATGATAAAATGGGTCTATATTTATGTTTATTTGGGTCCATTAAATTATGCTTAACTAACTATGATACATTAAAAAAAATTTGTCCATAGGTCCAAAATAGTTTTAAGCCGGCACTGGTTAGATGAGGCTGGTTCTCCGGTTGTAGCCGTAGCTCCAAATCCGTAACCAGCATTGGTTAAAGGAATCTGTCTGATTGTTGTATCGTCTTCGTAGAGACTGTATAGCAGAAGATATTGTCAAATCCTTTGCCCTATAAACAGAGACATCATGTGAGTTAGAATTAGAAAGTCCTCTTCAGTTTAGTTAAAATTCGAATGAGATGACTTACGAGTTTTGTTGCTATTGCGAGACGAGGATTGTTGTTGTTGTCGTTATGTGGTGTGACTAGTGCAAGCTCCCAAACACTTCCTCCAGCTTCTGTTAAGCTTAGACTATTAAATGGGCCTGAAGTTTCATGTCCTGCAGACAAAATGTTTTATCAATTTTGATCTCTTCCTACAATGGAAATGTATGAGCAAGTTTAGATTTTACTATATGTTTATTCTTACTTGTTTGATATATTGCAAGAGCCAATGCGTTTTTGGTTTTATCTCTGCGGCTTGTGGGTTTGTTTCATTTAGACCCCTGCACCAACCGAAGGAAAAGGCTCAGTGAGTGGTTGGTTTTACAATGTGTAGAGATATTGAAGAAGAGTCACCAGTAAGTCATCAGTGTCTATCAATGGTGAAGGTTTACTTCAGTCCAACATCATCTTTTAATGACACAGAAAGAAGAGGATAGCAAAATAATGAAAATAGAGTTTGTAATGCTGGTAATTTTTTTTTGGTGAATGGGCTTTAGAGTGGGTTTGTAATGCTGGTGGGTCGTGTGGTAGTCACTAGTCCATTGCTCTCATTTTCATAGATCTTTGTGGTTTCACTCATATGCCCATGCAAAAGATCGTTCGTCATCCCCTCCAGTAGTTAAACACCCTACGTTAATCAATTAATCTTTTTGTCACAAACACCCACAATTAGTACACAAACCCATAAAACAAGATATCTATAGCATTTCATCCTAAACAATTCTTATCCGTAATCATGAACGGATGAGTCACCTGCTTAATGTCAAATGGCTTGTTATCTTGACTTAAACAAGAATGGCATGTTATCAGTTTCTTTTGTTGACAAAAGCGTAAATCAATCATTGGTCCAATCTTTTCATTTTACCGTAATATTAAGATTGCATTATCTACCAGTGAAAAAATAAAAAAGCAAATCTCCTTTTAAATTTTGCTTTATATTAAGGGCGAACATACCATTCCCCACCCCAAAAATTTAAGCAAAAAAAAAAAACAATGCGTACGATTATTATAGACATTATATAAACGCAGAAGTAGTCTTCGTGATGGACACAAAACGAAGGGAGAAGAAAATGAAAAAAAAATACTATATTTTTCTTTGTAAAGAGAGAATCCAAAACACAAACTTTTTAGTATAGAGAGTCCATGCTCCAAGTGGGGCTCTGAGCTCCATTATAAGCTCCTATTCCTGATTCTATTTTCAACCTCAACACTTCTTGTTCTTCTTCATCTGCCTATTAAATGAAATAATTTTTTATTAATTATATCATCAATGATTTAACAGGAAATTACAAAATTGAAAACTGAAAGGAAGACATGAGCAGGACTGGACTGGCTCTGAATTAAAGCTCACGAAACACCTATTTTAAGTTCCAAAATTTGTAAAAATATATAAAAATTTAGGGCATGAATGGACAAAAATATTTTTCATGTTTTAGGCATCTAAATGCATCTGTGTTCAAAAAAGGGGAAAAAGGCATCTAAACACATAGAACCGGACCTAGACACAGTCATGTAAGAGAGAGGTCTCACCAAAGATAAAGCCACCACGTATTAGTATATTAGCAATAGTGATCATAATCTTATGTCCAATTATTGGCTCTTAATTTTTTTTAGTTCTCTAAGGCTTTTGGTGGATTCAGCTATAATTTCATTAACTTCAGACAATATACGACATATATGGCAGAATTAGCTATATTTTATCATTTATATTCCACTGTTATTTAATCCGTAATGTTCATGACAAAGCAATCAGATTCGGCTTACCACATAGATAATACTATTTTATTTTTTAATAGCAAATGGACCAACCAATTACTAGTGTGGGACCAAAATTTCTTTAAAAGGATAAACTGAAACAACACTCCAATAAATGTTTGGTCCACACTGGAAGTTTCCGATATGGAATCCATTTATGTTATAGCCATTAGAAGAAAGTAAAACAAAAGCATTTCAAAAAAATCAACTGACTGAAAAAAAATATATTTTTTTTAGTATAACTTTAACAACTGACGCTTTTAAAAGTGTAAATAGGAAATATACAATATTATTTAGATTTCAATATCATGCAATTTAGTTGATGAACAAAATTAGGCAATAGGGCCACACGGTTAAGTGGCCAACAAAACTAAATGTATTGACTACAATAGACGACCAAACCCAAAAAAAAAAAAGACTAAGCCGAATAATTTCCTTCTAATTTAATCATTACTTTAATAAGATCTTACTTTAAATCAACCAGAAAGGTGTATGTCGTCTAAATCAGTATCAAATCAAGAAATCTTGCATTAAGGAAAAGTATTTATATTTCTTTTCTCAGATAAACAAATATAGTAATAACACAATGGTCACTGCGAGCGTCACCAATAAGGCATTTAGGGGTGTTCAATCCAGATATCGATTCGGTTTCAGTTCGATTTTTTCAGTTTTTTGGCTTTTCGTTTTATAAAAAATAGTTACCATATTAAAACTATATTTACTTTGATTTGGTTTGGTTCGGTTTATATAATATCGATTTTCGGCTTATTCGATTTTATACTAAAAAACCATAAATTTATTTATCTTTATTTTCGAAATTTTACTTTACATGATTAGATATCGGCTTTTATATAACATGAAGAAATTTCCTTTTTTAAATTGCCTATTTTTTCTTTTACTATTCAAAATAATTTAGTAATATATTAAGTTAATAATTATAATAGTTTTTATAGAATAAAAATAGTAAAAATTATTATAATATTATAAATAACTAAATATTAGCACACATATTTGTTAACAAGAAGTAAAAGTTATGTTTTATTTAACTTGATAAAAATGAAGCATAACTTTCAACTTAAGATAAAATATTAAATTACTAAAATCAGTATTTTAAATATGAAGATCATATTAATAAAATAAATTATATATATTCTTAATTGTATTATATAATTTATATATAATTATACTACTATATTTTAATTGATCGGTTTATTCGGTTTGTTCGGCTGATCGGTTTATATACCAAAACATATTCATATACCGCGATTTCTTAAAAATAACATTCATTCCATATATTCGGTATTAGCAAATCCAAACTACTTTCTCTATTTTGGTTTGTTTCAGTTCGATTTTAATTAGTTATGTTTTACCAGATTAAACACCACTACATTTAGTGTTAAAATAATTGGGCACGAGCATTCAAACCACACAAAATCCTTCAAGAAAATCAGATGAGATTATAGAACAATCTCTTAAGAAATTTCCACGAAACAAGAGAAACCATACCTAAAATTAAAAGTACGGTGTGATTTACATTTACATAATCAGCACTGGATGATGGAGACTTTAAGAAAAGTTAAACTAAAGTAATAATATACTATTTGAATGCTTCCTTTTACTTTTTTCTTGAAAAGTTTACTTCCACTCTTGACTAATTTAATCATTACTTCTTAATTTTAATTAATTAATTGCAAATTGGAGAGAGAGAGAGAGATGCTGACCTCAATGAAGAGAGTGTTGAAGATCATGCCGGAGAAAGAGTTGAGATTGGAAGTGATGATTTTGAGATTCAGTGACTCAAAAACTTCACACAGTTTCACCATCGTATCTGTCCTCTTATTACATGTTACATTCACCACCATTGTCCTCTCTCCCATAAATGTTACCTTCAACTTCAGTCACCCAAAACCCCGTTATATTTTTAGCACAAACCATTTCTTAAATTTGTGATTCAAGGTGCAACTATAGGAACCAAAAAACTTACCTCAAGAACTTCGATGAGAGAGCTGGAAGAACCAGAATCAAGCTGCTTCATCCTCTTGGATGTGACAGGAACCAGTAAATCACGATCAAAATCTTTACCGAAACTCAAGCTACTCTTTGTTGTAGATTCAAGTTCTCTGATCTCAGCTTCAAGCTTCGTTTCTTCATATTGTAACCCTTGTATGTAACTAATAGCATCTTTGATTATTGATGCTTTATCCATCTACCAAAAAATAAAAATAAGATCCACAATAATTAGCATGGATCTTGGAACTAGAAGACAAAAGAGTTTTGAGTTGCGAACCTTAGTGATATTAGGAACAACTGCTCGAAGAGCAAAGAGCCTCTGGTTAAGCTTTTGCCTTCTGTTTCTCTCCAACACAATATTCTTCGAAGCCGGAGACGAAGCCGCACCGTCAGGCGAACTCGAATCATACGATCCGGAAATTGCTTCCTCCAACGGCCAGCTTTTTATATCAACAAAAAAACTATCAAGAACTCAAGTGATTCAGAAAAAGTAGGCAAGAAAAAGATGCAAGAACCTGTCGTATTCAAACTCTTCGTTTTGGAGGAAGGAGTTGGGTTCCCAGTAATTGTTGAATTCTTGGTTGATATCGTCCATTTTCCGACAGATATCTTAACTGTCTGATCGTTAAGTGGTGTGTCTTGTCTCTCCCGAGACGTGAGCTTTATATAGAGAAAGTCCAATGAGAGAATGAGAATGAGACAGACCAAATCTCGGGAGACAACAACATAGATTTCCAGTTACCATATACATATACACACCCGCGGCGTTGTATCTAACAGAAAATAAAAATAAAATAATGTCAATTATTATTACACAGTAACTGGCTAATAAAAAATCTAGATATTTATACTTTAAAACAGGGGCGGAGGCATGTAAAGGGTAGGGGGTCAGCTGACCCCAGTCAATTTTAATTATCAACATGTTTTAATATAGTTAGAATTGACTCCAGTAAAAAATTGTTCATGATCTCTATGTATTTAAAGCCCACTTTATTCTAACCGAAAGTATACGTATAGGGGTGGGCGTTCGGATACCCGTTCGGGTTCAGATCGGATATTTCGGATTTTTGGGTATTTCGGTAAAGGGGTATAAAACCCGTTCGGGTATTTCTTTACTTCGGGTCGGGTTCGGGTATTTTTAGTTCGGGTTCGGTTATTTCGGATCGGGTTCGGATATTTAGATTTTGAAAGAAAAAAATTAAAATTCTTCATTTCTCGAGTTTCTTGTATTTAAAAATATAACTTTTACTAAATTCTTTTTATTTTTAATAGATTGAATGATTAATAAATTTGGAGATAACATTTTAAAAAATAAAAAGACACTAATTTGGTTATTGTTTTTTAATTTTGGGTGTAACTTTTGTTAATACATGTAACAAAAGGTTTGACATGCATTTTAAGTGAATAACAAATCATTTTTTCCGTAAATATATGTATATTATATGATCTTAAAGTATGGGTAGCATCAATATAAATATTTTAAATAAAATTAGATAAGAAAACTATAAATTTAAGGTTAAATATGCATAAGTTCGGTTATCTTCGGATATCCATTCGGTTCGGATATTACCCGCTCGGGTTCGGATATTTAGATTTTGAAAGAAAAAATTAAAATTCTTCATTTCTCGAGTTTCTTGTATTTAAAAATATAACTTTTACTAAATTCTTTTTATTTTTAATAGATTGAATGATTAATAAATTTGGAGATAACATTTTAAAAAATAAAAAGACACTAATTTGGTTATTGTTTTTTAATTTTGGGTGTAACTTTTGTTAATACATGTAACAAAAGGTTTGACATGCATTTTAAGTGAATAACAAATCATTTTTTCCGTAAATATATGTATATTATATGATCTTAAAGTATGGGTAGCATCAATATAAATATTTTAAATAAAATTAGATAAGAAAACTATAAATTTAAGGTTAAATATGCATAAGTTCGGTTATCTTCGGATATCCATTCGGGTTCGGATATTACCCGTTCGGGTTCGGATATCCAATCTTTCCTAATTCAATACCCGTTCGGGTATTTTGCTGCTTCGGTTCGGGTTTTTTCGGTCGGGTTCGGGTACAGATTCGGGTATCGGGTAAAATGCCCACCCCTAATACGTATGTGATCTTTTATATCCATACAAGTGGTATTAGATAACATAAATAAGATTGTAATTACAGTAAAAAATTGTAATCGTGCCTATTTTTATACATAATTATTATGCTAAAATTTCGTATACAAATATAAGTTTCGTTTGTATTGGAAAATTTAAGAATTTTTTGTGTACATGATGAAAATCTAAATTTGTAGTTATTTTTTTATTATATTTTAAAATAAACTCTTATGTTTTTACACATTCTCTACATATATATTAAAATAATTACCAACTAGATTATGTCTTCAATACACTAAATAAAAATAGTTAGTTCTTATATAAGACATTATTGAATAGCTAGTTAAATTAATTAAATTATAATCATAATATTTGGCTAGAGATGATTTAAATATTTTATTCACTAACAAAAATAATTTTTAGTAAAATACATAAGCAATTTAAATAAATGTAATATTTAAAAGTGCATATAACAATTTAAATGTATAATATTAATAAAATATTATTTTATAATTTAAATTTATTTTAATATTAAAATATTATATACCCCGGTGAAAAAAATTCTGGCTCCATCACTGCTTTAAAATACATTTAAAAAACAAATAAAGACTTAATTAGTCTAATGTTATAGAGAGTATTTAGGATGATATTCGACACGAGGACTTTATTCATCTAGTCTTTTAACTTAACTGTACTGTACCCGGTGTCAATATCTACATGTGAGCACCAAAGATCCCCCTTAAAAATATCAAAATAATCGACTTTTAAGAAATGACCAAAAAGAAAACCAAAGGAAGAATAATTGCAGAAGAAAAAATCGTGAAACCAACAAATAGCAAAACAACCTAAAGAAATGATTTCTACAATTAGAAAAAAAAAACAAATAACTTTTTTAAGTATTACATAATTTTAGGTAATAAAAAAATCAAAACCACGTTTTTTAAAAGTATCAAATAATTTTATTCATAATCAACAAAATGAAAATATATTAAGTCAAATGGATCACACCGAAAGAGCCATAGTCAAAGAATATCAAACAAACTCGGTGTTTCATTCACATATGTTTCGGCAGAAATGGTCCCTAACGAGAGATGATGTCAAAAAGGATCTCATTTTGTGACCATCTGAAAAACGTTTTAACGACCAACAGACACAAATGTATCCACAGCAGTCAGCAATGCATGACGTTAAGTATAGACCCAAGCCTAAAGGCATATACTCAGAAATTTCTCACACAAAACATCAAAAATATGAGGGTAATCATGAAATAACGAAATAAATACCTTTACTTTCCTCGTCCCTCGGTCAGTTGGGAATTGTGTAGGAAGCTTCACTATAAGACCTGGTCCTCTATCTTGCTCAAGTCTCCATATATAGTCGCTTCCCATAAGACTTGTTCTTCTACCTTGCTCAAGTCTTCATCGTCGAGACGTTTCCACCTCTTGACACGTTTAACTCCTGTCCATGTGTCTCGTCTTTTCCCAAGCTAATTAACCTCTATCAATTTTGTTCATGTGTTACCATGGTCTTCCATAAACATGGTATCCAAATCCTCCACGTAATGATTTTTCCTCATAATGTTTAACTTTCGGGTTGAGACATGTGCACGTGCCACCGTAACAAAACCATACCCCTTTCAGATCTAACAAAACCATACACCTTCGTCTGTATGTAATAAAAGTGTCGCTCAAAATCAAAACAAAGGGGATGATTCCACATATATTTCAAACGCATTTTCTTTTTGCCAAATTTAAAACGCATTTATATTACGTAAGAACGAAGAAGAACGAGTTACACCAGTCAAACCCCCCACATTAGTAATGGAAACTTTTTTTTTTTATGAAAATGTAATGGAAACTTTACATTCAAAATGATCTAAAGAAAAAAAAAAACTGAAGAACCAAAAGATATACTCGAAATTCGAAACTTGGACTTTGTTAGGAAGAAGTGTACTAACCCCACCACCCTTGAGCACTTTACTTGATATCTGAATCCAAACCTTAACTCAATCCGAAAAATATGAACCGAAATTTGAATTGAAATGGCAAAATATCCTATCAGATTTTGTATTGAACAAATTTGGATACCCGACCCCAATATGGTATATCTGAAATTCAAGCACTATCCATACATATATACCTTAATCTAAACCGAAACCTACAACTCTCATTCTCCCTTCATTGTAGCTGAACTTGTGTAGTTGGTTAATATTCCTTATATTCATGATGTCAAACTCAATTCAAAAGATATCATTCACCTGGACACCACAAAAAGCTTACTTTATCGATTTCTTCTTTATCAACGAAGAGGAAGAATAAATTACATATGATTCATCTTAAAACATTTTTTATTTGTGTTTGGATTAAGCAATTTAGGATAACTTATATATAGATATTTTTGGTTTTGTTTTATAATCTAAAATTGTAAGTTATGAATTTTGGCTTTGATCATTTAATTTTCTTACAAGAACTATGTAACTTTGTGAAACCCAAACTACAAATATCTGAACCTGACTTAAAGTGAAAAATTATCCGAAACGGATTTTATACCTCTATACCAAAATATCCAAAAACCTAAAATATCCGACTTGAACGCCCATCCAAAGGCCCTAGACCTCCATATCGTTTGTTGTTGTCATCCTAATTACAGCCGGCGTATCCTTTTCCCTCCCTTTTTAACCGTTAGTAACCCCATTTTGAAAACTTCCTTTAACCAACTTTCAAATGCATTGTTTGGACCGTACGGTTGTGCTATTTGGTATTTTCATGTTTCAGCATTTTTAAACTTTGAATTTGTTTTATCACAAATACTGCAGCTTCAGTTAGTGACTAGAAAATGATGAATTTCTTTTTATCAGTGTTTTGAAAACCGAACCGACCGCCGGTCGAATCGTCGACCGTGACTCGCTGAAAAGCCGAAGTCCCGCTTGGTTTAAAACCCGATTTATGAAAACCGTAAAACCGGTGACCGGGTCAATTTTAAAACTCGGTTCTTAAAATTAATATATAATTAAATATTATTAATTATTAGTAGCTAAAATTTAATATTTTATAATTAGTATTCAACTATTACTATTTAATTAATTTTTATTTTTAAGAAATAATATGAAAATTCTATTTTTTTACTTTCATATACTAGCTTTATTTTACCATATTCATAAAATTTGAGATGTTATTTGTAAAAATAAATAAATATGATAACTGTAATTGTAAATCATATGATTTTATCATTTTCAGTTTACATAGTATTCACTATTCAATTTTTTTACTATATATAATTAGATTTATATTTATTATTTATATTTAGTTAGTTATAGAAAAGAAAGGGAATATATATTATATATATAAGTAAAGTTCATGTAATATAAATATATAATTATATATATATATATAATTTTCATAAATAGAAAACCGGTTTGACGGTTGAACCGTCCAACCAGTCAACCGATAGTTACACCGAATCGGTGTCGGTCCGTTTTCAAAACATTACTTTTACTTAAATTTTATACTAAGCGTATTCAATTTTTGTCAAATTATTGACACATTGATTCTTCTTTCTTCTATTTCCTCTTTTATAAAAGAATCTATGGAAAAAAAAGTTTTCCTCTTCAATTTTGATGAATAACAAATTAAACAAAAAATATTTACTTTTTATTTATTCAATTTTCAAATATAGTTTTGTTCATTACTTTGTTTATTTTTCCATCAGCTATCTAAAACTTAATTTATTTATTCATAAATAAAATGAAATATGTAAAAGAACCGAATTTCAAAAACCACTTGTTGTTTGCACTTTGACATAACAAATATACTTAATTAATTTGTGGACCTTAAACACAATCGTAATAAATGGATCTTAGCCAGCCTTACTCTTAGTCTCTATGACTATACCCATTTGCCCTAACATCATTTTTGTAATGTAGTCTCAATCTCAAATAAAACCTTCTCAAGGACTACTGTCTCAATGATTCGCGCCCTAGTTCTGTTATAGTTCCTCCACATAGTTTCATCCTGGTTATTTTTTGACATATAAAACCTCCTTGCCTCAAAGAGATATAATCAAAATAATGTTACTTTTTGCTAATATATTGACATCTTTTCATCAACAAAATTTTAAAACCTTTAACCTTCAATGAACACATTATATAATAATTATAAAAAAACTCAATGCCTGGATGATTAAGGCAAAACTATTTCATAATGAAATGCGAAGAGATAAAAATCTTTCAACATTTCAAAGATTATAAAACCAAACACACAAAAGAACATATCTAAGATTCAGATAAATTCGGCCTCACCAACTTCAGTCAAATATAAAGTTACAGGTACTTTAACACCGTGACAGAAACAACAATTCTTTTATATCATGCTCTCTTCGGTCTGGTAATGAGGCTTATTTTTGGCATGATGACTGGACAAATTTGGGACCTTTGTTAGAGATCACAGGTGATTCTGGGCCAATGGTTTCCGGAATAAGTCTTGAAGCAAAGGTCTCTGATGTTTGCATTAACAACAGCTGGAATCTATCAAGAAGTCGACACCCAGCATTGGCTGTCTTAAGAGCGTGCATGCCACCAGCACCATTGAATCTTTATTCTGGAAGTCAAGATGTTTTTTTAATGGAAGTCAGATCAGGCAGACAATACAGGAAGGTTCTCTACTTCTAGAACTTGGAAAACTTTAAATCCTTGTCTACACACGGTTGACTGGCATAAATCAGTGTGGTTCAAGAGCCATATCCCAAAGCACGCTTTTAATATGTGGGTAGTCTTTAATGACCGCTTACCCACACGGGATCGTCTTATCAGTTGGGGATTATCGGTCTCTCCTCAATGTGTGCTTTGCGAATCTGCAGATGAATCTCGAAGCCATCTATTCTTTACTTGCTCATACTCTATTCAGATTTGGCAGTCTTTGTAATTTGATCAATCAAGCTTCACGCCACCTTCTGATCTGGAAAGTATTAGATTATGGATTTTCAGGGATTCTCAGGATTTATTCCACGCAGCCACTTATTACATTTGGCAGGAAAGAAACAGGCGGATGCATCAAGACACTCCTAGACCAGGTCCAATTCTAAGGAAAGAGATCACAGTTTTAATGAGAGCAAACGCTTTTAAGCTTCATTGGAACAGGATTCAGCTACTTTCAACCAAACCCACTCTATTGCTTCAAGCTAGTTTCTTTAATTATATATTTTGTGTTTTTCAATTTCTCTATCAGCACATTTTGTAAGAGGTACCCTTTATGGGAAAAACAAAAGATGGAACGAATGAATGTTAAAAATAAAAAACAGAATCAAAAACAAAATACAAAAAAAATACAAAAACAACAACAAATCTTGGACAAGCTTGCAAGGGTCTGTAGAACTAGAGCAGATGGTTACTTTTTCTAAACATCTCGCTTCTTAAGATGAATGCCACTACTTCTTTTGCTTCTTCTGTTCCTTCATAATCTACCCATTCAAGAGCTTCAAGACTCAATAACAGACATTCAGGAACTGAGTTCGGTTCACTCCAACAGGGACGCGGGTCACAAGCCTCAACGAGATGGCACTGGGATAAATTGATATGGGAAAGAATACAGTGCATTAGAGATTAAAAAAAAAAAAAAAAAAAAAACAAAAGATATATACTAATGAAAAAAACTAAATAATTTGAAATGAAAAAAAAACGGAACCTCTTTGAGTGTGAGATTGTAGTTTAGGGGAATATCTGAGCATACACATAAGTAGATTCAGCCACTCTGTGTCACATGTGCATATCTTTAGATGTTCAAGACAGGAGAAGACGCTACCAGAAGGATACTCATTCTGCATATATACGAGGCGACAGAAAAGTTCACAAACAAGAGATTTGACCATAAGAGAAGTCGCTATCCGAAGTTGTTTACAGATTGTTATACGTGTAACGATAGCTAGGCAGAACAAACAGCATGCAAGTAAAGAACAAGTACCTCTGAGACGCTTGACTGAAGTAATAGAACGCATAATCTCCCCAGAATGCCAATAATTGACGTCCAGACTTGACGTCATAATCTTAGGCATACCATTCTCAATGGTGCAAAACCCTTGCCTATGATCGACAATGTCCAACCACTCCAACGAAGGAGTATCTATCACAAACCCATATTCATCCTCATAATCATCATCATCATCATCATCATCATCATCATCATCATCATCTACTGTATGCAAAACCAAACTCTTTAAAGAAGGCACTCTTACGGTGAAAACACTCACGTTTTCAGATGGACATTGCACCACATGCAAGACTTCAAGAACATGACAACTGGATAAAAGTCTGCTGACGAATTCATCACCAGGGCACTCCACAGATAAAAGGCTCAGAGTTTTAAGAGATGGGAAAGAAATCGAGGAACAAATATCTTCAAGGATCACTTTGCTTAGTTTCAAAGTCACAGGCATTCTATACCCTGCGTACAAACTTCTTGGAAGAACTATGGGTGGAGAGATTCACTAGACGCCAAACCGCCGTCGATTTCGAGAATCATCTCACGCACACAGCATTTATCTGCAGCTCTAATACACACTCGGATATCTTCAGCACCACAGGTTTTACCAAGTTTGAAATGCAAAGTTTCTATCACAGGAGCCTCGTGCAGAAACAAAAACCTGTCTACAAAGCGGGAAAATCTTCGGTATTCAATACTCTGGTAGCTGTCATCATATTCAAGTCTTGGCACAGACGTCCAAAGAAACCGCCATCGTTTAGACAAAAGCATCATGGACGCAACATCTTGCGCAGGCAGCAGCGACAATATTCTCAAGAGCAGCTCGTCAGGCAACTCACTTATCAGATCCATTTTATAACTGACAAGGTAGCTACTTGTTTTGAAAATCCTTCCAAAGCAATAACACCAAATAGGGAACAACCAGTTAAACAGTCATAAGCAAGCAAGGACAACAACTAGGTCAAGTAAAGCCCTAGGTTATTTATGAATAAAAACTACTTAATTAGGAGTCAAACAAATAAAACGAGGATTACAAAAATTTCACTGTCAGACAGATTACCTGAGACCCCTCGTTAAGCTGAGAGGAACAACTGACATCAGTTTGTAGGTTCTAACTTCTAATTGATTGGCCAATCGCTTCGGATTCCACATTCCCCTAAACCCCCCTAGAGGCATTCCCGCAAGAAATCTAAAAGAAGATTGTTGAAATAATACTAATACATAATGAAATTGACCCTTATTCTCGAGAGTTTTTCAAATTGAATTACGTGAATACTAATTGAAATGCTCAAAGTCAGAAGATGGTTTTAAAAATGGGATAATTATGGAAAAACCAAAATCTAAATAAATAAAATAGATCGTATTTTCCAAAAATAAATAGATACACACCAATTTAACATAATTATCCCTAATTTTAATAAATAGATCGATCGTGTTTTCCAAAAACAAATATCCCTGATTATCGCTAATAGCACATTAGGAAACGAATTATGTGGTTCCAGGCCTGTTCCAACGTTCCAAAGACATTCAATATTGGGTTGGACATTGGTTGAGAAATAGTGAACAAGCCCATTAATTTTTATTGGCACCAACTAAACCCGACTTGAGTCGCGAAATCAGTCATACTCATACATCGTCCTATCACCTATGACCGTATGATACATGAGTATGCTACGCTATTGGTTACAAAATTAATTCTGAAGTAATAATTTGCTATTGTTTGTCGTTTAGCGAAGACTTTCAATGTACAAAACCCTAGAACAGAACACGAGAGCATCTATACTTGGCTTTCTAGCCATTTGTTGATCTATGTCCTTGACCATTGTCCATTACTTGATTTTTACTTGTCGACATTATGAGTTCGTCCTTCATCAATAATTCCAAACTTTTTTTTCTTTTATTTTTATTTTTAATAGCACTCCAAATTGTAAGCGATAGTGGGGACGGAAATCAATGTGAGAGTAAATTTATATTTTGTGAGATATTGACAGAAGGTAATATTAGAAAAGTCATTATAAATTTAATTTTATAAGAGTTATACCTAAAATGTGTCGTTTACGCCAAGCAGATATGCATTCTCTTTAGTGTGAACATTTGTTAGCACACGAGGTTCTTTTTTCTAGTGTTGTCTGTCGCATGAGATCATTTTCTTTAAGTTCCATTAGTTTAAAATGGTGTACAATTGTTTGAAGCAATATGTATCTTAACTTCTTTTTTTTAAAAAGGATCATATGACACATTTCTTTGGATAAACATTTTCCATAAGATCATCAAAATATATGTAACTAGGATAAGATCCGCGCCTTGTGTGGGATGAGAGTTTGATTTGAAAATTGTTATGTTTTTAATAAATTATATATACTTTGCATAAAAATAACTGATAAAACATGTTCAATAGGTGTAATATGTAACACATGTAAAATTAATAAATAAATAGCAAATTGTAATATATATTATGTGTATATGGCTCATATTATAAATTTATTGAAAACAAACTGAATTATGATTAGATATAGTAAGTTTATAATTTTTAGAAAAATGGTGTTTCGTTGCTTTGTGTTATGTGACTTTCTGATTGTTTTATTCAAACAAAAGATGAATTATATCTAAAAATATGGCCACAAAACAACTGAAATTTAAATCTAAGTCATTAACCAAAACACATACAATGTAGCGGTTCTTTATCGATTAACTAAAGCCCATTACCGCAAGCTAAAAATAACAGGCCAAATATTATTAATAATGCCCAAGACTTGGCGGAGTTGTACGGTCTGGCTCCGTCGCGTTCTCCTCTCTCTCCCAACTCACTGCGGTAACAACCTTCCACTCTTCTCAGCGTCAAACGTCGCCGGTTCCGTTCATCCTCTATTCTTAATCTGAATTCGATCTTGCTTTGCCGCACAATCATTCAAGCTCTACCACGTTCTCCTCTCTCACCTGATTTCTGAAATTCGTTCCTCTGAATATAAATGAGTTAGTTTTCTGTTATTCACAGCCAATTTCAGATTAGATAAGGCATCGATCTACTCTTCCTTTGCTTTGACTCTTTGACTTTGGTTTGTAATCATACTTATTTAACAATTGGGGATTTGATATATATCTCATCTCTAAATGTAGTTCACCCATCATCAACTCAATCGTTCCAAGACTGGGTGGAAGCAGTCTTCTTGACATTTAAAGGTGTGTTAGCTCCGTTGAAATTTCTTTCCTTTCAACAATGCTTTTGTCCTATCTAGAAAAAAGTTGCGTTAGACACGACTCAGCTCCAAATAAAATTTGTGGGAATATTGAATAAAAACAGTTTCTTCGTTCATAACTTTGTTATACTCATCCATCTAGCCACGTTTAATTATACCTTTCGCCAAGTTTTGATTCTGTTCATCGCACATATGAACAATTGTAGTTGGAAGGAAAATAATCTTGAGCGGATGTGTAGTCGTCGCGATAAACACCGGACTCATGGGCAAGGTTGAAGTTTGTGAGAATGATGGTTTGCCCCAGTTCAAGCAGTCTTTCATATTGCTAACCAGATCCTTTTGGGCGGTTCCATGAATCTTGTCTCCTGTAAACAAAATAGATGAACTTACAATTAAACGCAGCACGATTATTTATATATAAAAACGCTAGAAACAATTGATTTGATTTACATATAAGATCTAAACTTACTCAGAATCAACCAAAACCATCTCAATATTATGGCCATCGTAGGAAGGACCAGAATATTGCTTTCAAATGAAATATTTTGACCTTCACCTTCCACATGGGCGTGAAAGGCTTCAGCTCATAGATATGATTAAGGGCATTCATTACGAATAAATAGATCTCTAGAGCAGCCGTACTTTATGTCGTTATGGGATAAGCAAAATGAATGAGAGGCGGAGGAGACTTATATGGGTTGTATTTTTCCGAATCTCCTAATTCTCTACACTCAATCAATTATAATTATTAAATTTGACTAATAGACGCTCAATCAACGTCTTTGGATTGAACATATTCCTTAATTTGCCTGAATTCTATACAAAGGCTTTCCTAATATACATTATTGCACACGTTTTCCATTTATATTACAGAATGCATTATTGACATTTATTCTATTTTTCAAATAGTTGTTTAGCCACAAAGATTTAATCAATATATCATTTTTCAATATTTGATTAATAGACGCTCAATCAACGTCTTTGGATTGAACATATTCCTTAATTTGCCTGAAATCTATACAAAGGCTTTCTCCTAATATACATTATTGCACACGTTTTCCATTTATATTACGGAATTAATTATTGATCTTTATAATATTTTTCAAATAGTTGTTTAGCCACAAAGATTTAATCAATATATCATTTTTCAATATTCCGATAATAATGTTCTTGGATGTAACAATGAGATTATATTATATTTACTTTATAATACAGAAAGTTCAAATATGAAATATTGTGTGAATATTAAATATATCATTTTTCAATATTCCGATAATAATGTTCTTGGATGTTGAGTATAACAATGAGATTATATTATATTTACTTTATAATACAGAAAGTTCAAATATGAAATATTGTGTGAATATTAAATATGTCTTCGAAAATGATATATTCTTGTATTCTGCAAAAAAACATTCTCATGCAGGTAACTAAAGAATCGTATAATTTTCTTTCAATAAAGTGGAGCTATTGTGATCGTCTATTAAGGTGGGAGCCATGTTCGTCTATTATGCTGGGAGCCATGTTTAAAATATAATTGAATAAGTTAAGTGCAAAGTAATATACATTGGAGAAATGACATAATTAAGTTTGGACCGCCAATGGCATAATTTGTAAATTGTCTAGCAAAGTAAGGGGAATTAAATAGAGATGCTGAGAGTGAAGGAGGTGCTGCCACGTAAGGATGGCACTCCTGTAAATAATTTACATTTTAAAGGTTACTTATTCTAAATGTTCTTCCATTAATAAGAAAGGGGTATAGTACAAAAAAATATATTCTACCAGCATCAATCAGAAAACTGTTCTTAATTTCTGAATAAAAGTAATTATGTACGTTCTCTTAAACCAAAAATAATAAAAAAATTAACTATCTCAGCAAAAAACACTTCTGGTGTGTTGTAAAACCTTGGGCCATAGATTCTGCTGGCTTGTAAATACAACAATAGAGGGGTACGTTACTAAAATTTATGGCGAATGCGACAATAGAATTTTGAGCCGTCGATTTTCATGTTGAGTTCTCGATATCCAGTGTATAGATTCCGATCTAACGGTCATGATCCAATTTCTTCGAACTTACCTAAATGTTTCTTTCGCAAGCTTTTTAAAGCGTTTTCTTAGCACACGCACCACTTGTAAATTGTAACAGTCACTTTACATATTCTATAATTAGTTGGCATAGGGTGCCAAGTAAGGCCAATTTTTAGTGTCAAATGCACTGCCAAATCCATGCATTGTTTCATATAACATTTTATATGACCATTTTACCAAAAAGGTATTTTAAGACCTGCATCTTATAGATCTTGATGTTAGGGAGAGACGATATAATTTAATAGATTTACATTGAAGAGAACCGGAAAATAACATAAAGGACAATAGATGGAAAGTTATGGTGAGATACGGTGGTAATGTAAAAGAAGATCGATGGGAAAAATTGGAGTCCCACTTGCCAGCCATCCCATGTACAATTGTGATGATACGAGAAGATTTTTGAATGTTTCAACGAAATGTAACCATTGTCGCAACGTCGGAACTATCTTGAATGTCTTCTCCAGCCATTATTGCCTAACATATCATCTCCGTTCAAAGAAAAAAAAAATCGTAATTCACTGTACTCTATGAAAAGTGACAATTGATAGGCGATGAAATCAAAGTAAAAGCTAACAGAGAACATTGTCGTCTTGTAAACTTGTGGGGTGTAGACGTCAACATGCATTACTTCATTCTAAACTCTTTAACGTAATTGTGTTATCGCATTACGAACACACGAGCCCCGACCATTAACGTAATCATACTTTTTGTTTGCTCTTAAATGTACAATTTAAGCTTGCATTGTTTTCCCTTTGATTTTACTTGTACATTATTTTCAATCCAACACGCACGGGTGGTTCTCACATTTAAATGATTGCAACGACAGTATGCAAATTTTCAAAAAAAAAAAAAAACACAGTATGCATTAATTAAGTTTTACTCACTTTACCAAAAACAATTCTACTAGTTGTGTCCCTCATCTCTAAAGATGTTAATAGAATATGGTTTATTATTTCAGAATATGCCCCATATCATCAAAGCTGGTTTTCGGCTAAAATATAAAGTCTGAACCAAAATCTGAAAAATTATAGTTAATTCAAAAAAAGACTATATGACTGATTATCTTTTTAATTCCAGTTTTCTTCTTTAATCAACTTTCAACGTCTCAATATTATTAAAACACACAATCATTGTTATCTTTTGCCCTTAATATACCTTTGGAATATTACTTCTTTTGCCATTGGACCAACTTAAAAAAACTGATTTTTATATAAGTGCATCTAATATTATTATTCACTAGTGATATTCCGGCGCTACGCGCCGGATTCGTATGTTGTATTCTTACTCAAATTTATAATTTATTATATGGTCTTAGTAAAGAAAATATGTTAAAAATATGTAAAATGAAAATATGTAAAAAATTATATTTTCTGATCTTTTTGATAGTGACTTGCAACCGTAGTATATTATTTTTTTTGAAGTTATTTAGTTCAAACTAGAATAGCATAAGTAGTTGTTACTAATCGATTAATAAAAAATAGAATAAAAATCGATAGTCGTAAAAAAATTAAATTTAGTTGGAATCTAAAATACTCATGTCATAGGCGAGTTTTATTTCAAGAAATGTTTGAAGGTGTTAAATCTGAGAAAGTTGATTAGCATGTAAAAACACTGAGAAAGGAAATGATGCAAACTACTTTAAAAGTAAGCAATCATTAAGCGGTAAACTGAAATAAGAAACCTGTACCTTCCCATTAATCAACAACATATCAACCCCAATATCTCACCCTTTCTTAACATTTTATGCTTGCCAAAATTGTTGTAGCCTAGTCGAATATCTTTACAGATTTGTCTTCAACTCCGAAGCTATGAAACGAGAATTCGACAATGATTGAATTGGGAAAAGTAAATGGATTATCGTCCAACTCTCACACCGCCTATACATATACAATGAAACCGAAAGCGAAACTAAAGAAACATTCAATAGGAGATAGTGGGATGAGTGAGATTGATTGATTATATGAACGATTACATCGATTAGCGTTAAAGAAGGATAATTGTAGAGGCTATATTCTCCATCGTCAACATCAAATACAAAGAAATCCTATAAACCGGTGTTTTGAAACCCGCCCGACACTGAATCGATGATTTACGGATCATTGGATCAGCCGCGGATGAATCATGGATTAATAAATGAATTAGTTTTATTATATAATAATATATTAGCTATGAAAACAAATATATATAAAAACTAAAGTTAAGTATTTTAAGTGTACATACAAAATATTAAGAAATAGTTTAGACTATTTTAAAAAATTGTAACATAAGAGTATGACATCTAAAAAAATCAATACATAAAATTAAACTTCCAATCCAAAATAAACTAAAATTAAAACATCATTGTAATAAATTGTCAATAACAAAATAAACTAACACCGGATCACATCAATTAATTTTGGTTTTCTCTA
This sequence comes from Brassica carinata, assembly GCA_016771965.1. Classification (NCBI taxonomy): domain Eukaryota; kingdom Viridiplantae; phylum Streptophyta; class Magnoliopsida; order Brassicales; family Brassicaceae; genus Brassica; species Brassica carinata. The sequence goes on along the minus strand of CM028687.1, from coordinate 61,567,890 downwards.
AATTTTAGAACTTACCAAAAAATTTTCTAAATTTGTCACTTCATCATCTTTGGGATATTCTTCGGCAAGAGCATTCTCTAATTTATTATAATCAAGCTCGTCATGTTTTTCTTCTTCAACAATCCAAAACTCTGTTTTGTAATTCAATCATATGATTTTATTCTTTTTGATCTGTAAATTAAAAATGTAATGATTTGTTATAAACTAAGTTAAATAAAAATAATAATAATTTACTCACCTTTCTTGCAAGCGTAAATTGTCTTGTAGAGGAATAATAAGCCTCATCGTGCTTTAGTACGTTTTACGGACGTCTTGGTCAAGGATAATCATGACTCACCTTTCTTGCAAGCGTAAATTATAGTGTAGAAGAAGAGGAAGACGGCAATAGAACTGAAAATTTTAAATTTTAAATTAGAAATTTAGAATATAAAAATAATTTTAAAACATAACTTGAACTAAAAATAGTAAAAATAAAAATTATCTATTGGTTCAACCAGTCTTTAACATGTATCGGGTTTTAGTGAGTTTTGTGTGTTTTATGAAAAACCAAATCCGATTTATATTGGATCACCGGATTTATCGGTTCAACTACGGGTTGGTCGATTCAAAATACTCTTATAAGCGTTTGGACATGTATAAAGAAAAGTTTAAAACCCCAATTTATTTCACAATTAATACCAAAAGTCATTAAATTTAAATTAAAAAATATTTTAATTATTAAAAGAAAATGCCACATGGCATTTTTCCCCCCAAGGAGATAAAAAAGCCTAATTTATTAGTATAGATTACCCACGTTCTATTATCCATGAACAGTTACACAGCTTTCTCGACAAAGGTTTCAATAAACGTGTTTTCTCCGCCGTAACCTCTACGATTTTTTATGTAACCATATACACCTGATTTCTCAACAAATGGTAGAATACATTTAATCATAGGTATATCAAAAATCAGGTTTCTTAACGATTATTATCTAACCAGTTGATAACCACATAATTATTTTCATCGCAGTTGATAACCACAAAAACAGAGTACATATACGATATGTCTTTCAGTACTTTTAAGAAAATGTTCAACTCAAACAACATTTCAAGACCCACAATATTTAATATATTTAGCAACGTAGTAAACAATACAGATTTATACACAGTCTACGATTGAGATTGAACATTATCAAATCAAACTTTAAAATTATGTGTTTGCTAATAAAAAAGGCATTCTGTTCAAATTGAAACAATAATCTACAAAAAAAAATTTAAGATATTTTTTTGGAAACACACACACACAAAAATAAATAATAGGATTTACACTATAGACTAGAGCATTATAATATATATATATATATATATATATAATTTCTAAATAAGATGTTTTCATATCAAAAATTATAAATTTATTTAAATTTTACTAAAATAGTTAACAAAAATAAACCCGCGCTTTGAAAGCGCGGGTCAAAATCTAGTATTATATTAAAAGAGAAGTCACAAACTTCTTTTCATGTATGATTTTTTTTTTAAAATGGACCTTTCCTAGCAAGTTGTGTTTCATTTATCCTTAATAACATTTTATAACTTACCAGATCATTCTATATATTCGTTACCTATTAACTATCTACTCCTAAAAAAGGATTTGGTTTAACTAACATATTCTTACACCATTAACGAATCACATTCGACAACCTTAATATATTTTTTTGTGCAACCTTAATATATATGTTCAAAAACATGCCTACTCATCATTTAACCGGTTATACACTTTATATGCAAAACGCAATCTGACTTAACCAATTCTGACCGTCATCTCTAATGCATGATTAGATTAAATATTCAACATGTTCGGTTTATATAATTATTAAACAAAATCATTCGCATCAGACCGATACTGATCATCATATGATATCTAATACATTACAAGCTTGATTATTTCTGATACATTAGTACATATTATACATCTTATATATTAAAACAGAAGTCATGAATTCTTTCACGTGTGATCTTTTAAGTTGGATCATTTTTAAAAAAAATTATTAGATGTATATTTTAACACCCATACTATACTTTTAATAAGATTATTATCAATATACATTTTAATTTGAAATATTTAGAATAGATATAGATTTTGAAATTTATGTTTAATAGTATACCTTCATATGCAATTTATTTAAATGCATGTCAATGTTATTTGTTTAATATTTGATAGTTCATTTTGTTGAAAAAACAAAAACAAATATCAAATGGTTAATTAATTACTTTATAATCATAATCTAAGAAGATATAAGTTTATTTTTGTCTGACTTTAAGTTTTTGTGAAATGTTACAATACTTTGGAAATGAAACTAATTTTCTATTTTACCAAACCAGATTTCAAAAGGTAATGAGTTTAATAATCAAACACTAATTCAACAAACTAAAATAAATAAAAGAAGATACAAATATATGTTATATTTTAATATTTTAATTCGATGAAAAACAAGAAAATGGAATCACATACTTATGTTTGAAAAATCCATATACATATTTGAATATATGTAACTATAATATACACCTTCTTGAAATAAAATAAAATGACTACGAAATAAAATAAAATTAACATCTCTGCTGGTTATTGCTGATTCAGATCTAGTTAGATTTTAAACTGATTAAGAAGAAAAGGAACAGAGTTTTTCTGATCTATATGTTGTACCTGCCTTGAGAAGAAAAATTGAATTAAGTAACACGAATATGAAGCGTTTCGCAGTATATCATATATTCTCAAATTATTTATTACTTTGCTTTGGATATAAATGACCAAATATGACATAATTGGGTCAGCAAATATCTTCTTATATAACAGTAAATATATATATATATACCAACAAAAAGAGTAAGAGCTTGATTGGTTTCCGCTACCACCAGCTTTTGCGGTTGGTAGAGTTGATAGCGTTCAAAACAATCATCTGACCATCCTATAAAACTGAAACCGCTCAGAATCTCTCAAAATCAAAAGCTGACTCCAGCTAGTTTAGGTTCTTGCGTTCTTGATTGGATACAATAATATAAAATTATTTTTTCTAAATATTTTAAAATTAAAATTAAAAATCAAAATGGAAATATTATAAATTAAAATATATGCACAATTTATATATTAATTTAAATTCACAAACAGTGTCATAATTTGTTTTATAAAAACTTTAAACTATCTATTCATGATTAGAATTTTTTGAAACTTAATATATATATATACATTTATAAAGATATACACATATATAAAACGAAACCAAATATTCTTTAAAAGTTTTAATAAATCTTCAAAAATATATTTTAAAATTATAATTTTTAACTATTTAAAAAATTAAATAAATAAACATAATATTATTATTAATCATAGTGTATTAATAATTATTATATTTTATCACAATAGTCTGTTTTTAATATTTTTATAATGTTATAATATGTTTATATTGGTAATTTATTATTAAACCGCTACAATATCTCATAATCAACAAGTCATAAACATCCCGCAAACGCAACAATTTTCAAATGTTACGTCAGTCATACAAAACGCAACATAACGCTTGAAACCACAACCACCCGCATCCATAAATTTCCGCAGCAACAGCCGCAACCGCAACCGCTGCGTTTGAACGAATCCGACCCTAAATAAAGTAATAATAAAACGGCCAAAAAAGCAAATCCGTTTTTCTCCTCTTTTCTCTATAAAGTCTCGTTCACATCCTACCCATATGACACTGAAAAACTTCAAAACATATATTTTCAATAAAAGCCTCCGTAAGAATTTTCTCAGAAACAGTGAGAAGAAGAGGAAAAACTATAAATCTCCCCAGAAAAAAAAAACAAAAAGAGAGAAGCATCAGATCTGAGAAAAAAATGTGTCTCGTGTGTTTATGCGATGATGAAGAGACAGAGTTAGGGAGACAACAAGCACCTGGGTCATGTCCGTATTGTGGAGGTAAAGTGCAAATGCTTGATGTCGAAAGAAAATGGATGTTTTGTTTCGTTCCTCTCTGTTTCAAGATCAAGAGGAAGTATTTGTGTTCTTCTTGCGATCGTCGTCTCGTTTTGTATCATTAAAATAACAATATTGATATAATTAAAGTAGATTAATTAGCGTTTTAATCATGGGAAATAATTTTAGTCGGTGGCTTTTGGTTGGTACGTTTTAGTATAATCTGTGTCGTGTAAAACCGACATTGCTCTTTTAGAAGTTAGAAGTCTCTGGATATGATGTTCAAATATGATGTACTTCTCTTTTGTCTGCAGTGTCTTCTTAAGTCGGTCCAATATTAATTTTATCTGTAATGGTTCTTCTAAATGTAATGACGAATCTCTAGTTTTTCTTTTGAACTGAACGAATCTCTAGTTTGGTATACTTAATTCTGGTGATTTTCCTGTTCTACATCATTAGTTCATTACGATAGCATGTTCGAACCGTCAGTGTATATGATCTCTAATCTCTACAATCTTGTAATCCATTTCATTTTGTGTAATTTACTTTATATATAACAACAAACAATTTTGCATGCAAGTACGGGTGTCAAATCTGCCTGATCTCAGTTCGATAAGATTTATGAACGTCTCAGTGGGTTTTATCGCGTGAGAAGTATAAATCACGACGAGAGAAAACAAGAACGGTGTCGAAAATGTTGGGTTGAAGAGTTTATCAAATGGTGTCAGTGGTGACTATATTCATCAATTTAACAACGCTATTACTTCAAACAATTTACCATTCGCACATTAAAATGCTTAATGCACATTTATAGCATTAAACCTTTATAAGATAGATATCAATTTGTAATGATAGTATAGGAATAATTACCTATCACGGACAAATCTTTAGACGATATTTCGAGATCCTTAATTCAAGATTATGGATAGTTTCACTTTCAACATCTTTTTTTTTTTCTTACTAAAGACTTTCAACATCTTAATTTGCGTCTTTGCGTTGATACGGCAGTAGCGTCACATCAGTAGTTGGTCCAGTTAATGATCGATACGAATCTTATAATTAAATATAGAACTCTGAAGATAGTTTTTAAAAATAAGTCAAGATTCACTTGTTGTGATAGTTGAGTAATATTTGCTCGTGAAAAGAATCAAAGATCACACACTACTGATTCTGTCACATGCAATATGACATCGTCTGTGATTTATCTATTTTATTAATTCGAAGACACTTTAAAAATACCCCTTAGCTTTTCAACTTATTTACATGAAGACGCCACTAAAACTATTAATTAAATTTCTTATTTTAATGCTTGTCTTTTTCAGTTCCATTAATATGTTGTCTTAAAATAAAATTTAACTTTTCTTTTCTAATTAAATCAATTTCAATTTTATCTTTATTATTAAAATAGTTTCCTAATATTTCCTAAAATAATTTTAGCATTAATATGATGATTTAATAATTTCCTAAAATAACTATTTGTTATATAATTCACTTTTATTAATTATTTACAAATATTAAATCAACATTTTAATATATTATATATCCATAAAATCTGAATAAATGAATTGATGTTACAAAATCTATACTTTATTTATCTATTTCATGTATCTTACTAACTCATAGTTATTTATTTCGACATATTTGAAATTATCGAAATTGAATAATATATTTCATATTATTTATTTCGACATATTTGAAATTATCGAAATTGAATAATATATTTCATATATAATGTATCATTATCTATCTTTTTATTTATTTTCCATTATTCTTTATATAATACTAAATATTAAGTGACACATTTGATTGTTAATAAAAATGCAAAAAAAAACTCAATGTATAAAACTAACTATTACAAATGCATCATTGGTATAAGCAAAAAAAATAAAAAATAAAATAAATACCCGCCCGGTCGGGCGGGTCAAGTTCTAGTTTACTTTTAAGTCAGAACTGAAACTGTATGTTCTGAACATTTCAAAAGAAAATAAATACAGGGAAAAGAAATAACAGCTCTTATATTTTGGGGGTTATAAGCAGCTCTTATGTTTTCAAAAAAAAAAAAAAAAAAGCAGCTCTTATATATATATATATTATTTTTTGGACTAAAGCTGCTCTTATATTTCTAGTGAAAAACAAATGAAACAGTTCTTATCTATAGATTGTGTAAATGATATCTTGTATATATTCTTTTATCTTTATCTAACCATAAAACTTTAGGTTTCTGATTCTCATTAAGGTCCATAACAGTTTTTAATAATATGCATGCCAGTTCTACACTAAGTTACCGATAGCCGAATTTAATTCTAAATATACTATTAAACCACATTTCTATTAATGTTAAAACTTAAAAGTATGTATCCCAGTGTTCTAAAATGCGCCAGACGCTCATTACGCGGGAGATGAGTGTATAGCTTAGTATAAATGGGGCCACTACAAGGGTATATCTGGATATATAATTTTATACAAAATATAAATATAAAATTAATATACATACATTAGTTTTTAAAAAATGAACATGAATATGTTTAAAATACATTTTTTGTATAAGTATATAGTTTAACATATATAAATAGTCTTAAATTATAAACATTAAAATCATTTTAAATATATAAAGATGACAAATTTAAAATGATTTTGCAATAATTAAACTAATATCTACAATCATATAAACACATAAAATAAATAAATTTAATATAAATAATAACATTAATATAATATAATAATAATACTAATAATATTTTTTTGAGTATTATTGTTCAAAATCCGCCTAGACGTCCGTGTAGACCGCATAATATCCGCCTAAACGCTATTATGCGTCCGAATTATATAAATCCGCATAAAATATTGTATATCATTGAAAGCGATGCGATTAAATCATATAAGCCTAGGCGCCGTATGGTAGCGCTTAGGCAGTATTTTAGAACACTGATGTATCCTGAACATTCTCTAAGCATTATTTGAGAAGTAATTTACTATTAGTTATCACCACTTTGATTTTGAAAGAAAATAATGACATGACATACTAATAATAATGACATGGTTTAAAGCTAATTGTGACACTAATATTTAGAACTGATGTTGATTTATTTTTGGTAAGTTTTTAGAATATGAAAATAACTTATGGATCATCATTAATAAAATAATAAATAATATAATAGTGGAAGAAATATAATAATATTTTATCATTTTTGAAATATTATTTAATTCTTTTTATAATTATATAATTTTATTACTAAAACAATTCTTCAAAATTTTATGCAGTTTTTTTTAAATTGTAATTTTCTAATCCCAATATCAATGATATTTTTCTTAATATATACAAAATTTTAGAAATATTATATAGTTTTACGTTTTGATAATTATATACCTGAAAAAAATTTCTCTTAATTTTGTAAAATTTCATTTAGTATATTTAAGAAGAAGAAATAGATAAACAATATATATATATAAACATATATTATAAGCAAATAATGAAATCTAAAAATAATCAAAATTTTATTTTAAAATATAATTTAAATTTAAATTTTTTTATTTATGCACATGGTAGGAAAACATCTAGGACTTAGACTGGTGACCACTAGATATATGAAAAAAATAAACAAAATACTATTTTTGTTCATTTTGTTCTTTATCAGAATTGAAGAGGAAATTTTTCTTTATAAATTCATTTTTCCATAAGGAATTAAATTGAAAAATGTGAGATTCTCTTGTCAATACTTTGACCAAAAATTCAACCTTATTGATATAAAATTTAAGGAACAGAGAATTCATCATTTTTTTTCTTTAACATGGTCACCAAGTTTTAGAGCCTAGTTATTAGAGAAAACAAAGCACGTAGTATATTGATAAAACTAGGGACCCATAAAACCACTTAGAAGAAATTGTATACGAACGTGGGCCATAATCGTATTTCTTTCTGAGCCGCATCAAGAAACAAACTCAATATTTATCTTTCCCGTCAAATATTACAGGCTGTAAAAGGCTGCATATATATATATATAAAAGTTTGTATTCTTCTTTTTTAGCCAACAGAGTTTCAGTTTTCATGTTCTTTCAAAGCATGCTTCTACCAAAGAATTTCTTGATATAAGGTGTTGAAAATTTTGTGAGAAATCTCTGATAAAAAGGTGTTCGGATACTTGTATACATTTAGAATGTTGACATCATCAAATTCACGTGTGGAACAAGGCATAACCAGTCATCTAACTAGTAAATTTGAATTTGATATTGACAAGAGGAGTTGTCCATCAATTTTCTATCTTAAAAAGAAATAAATTTCTAAAATCATAAACAATGCGAACTTTATTTTTTATTTTTTTATAACTTACGCGAACTTTATATTGCTGGAAGATAAAAATTGTAACAATCCAATGTCATAATCATTGCTAATCACTATAAATGCCTTAAATTATCATGCATTTTACATATGTTTTGGAGACTAGTCTAGGCTTCGGTTCAAGATTTTCGGTTAGTTAGTATACTTTGTTTTGAATTTCACTTCACAAACACACATACAACGTGAAATAGAGATCATCAGCTGATAACTTTAGTTAGCATCAGCAAACACAAATCACGAGATCCAAGAAAATCAACAGAAACCCAACGCTAGACTTTATATTATAAAAATCATATTTGTAACACATGAGCTAGTCTGATGGTATGAGTAAATCCCGAAGCTTACATCTCTTTTCGAACATCCATGCCCTGACCTTGAAAATCATTTCTCAGTATAGAATCACCATATTAGCTTCTTTAACCATCTCAAATGGATTTTAAAAAAGCATCAAAAGAGAGACCGCGAGAACAACACGTACAAAAAGATGATGATTTCTCAACAAGTTTCTTTTATTCTTTTAAGTTTTAAGTACACCTGAAGCTATATGGCAAACCAGAAGATGATGGTGATAATCGAAGACTATAAGTTTAAATTTTTTTATGTTCAAAACAATATTTCGGTTTCTTGCGTTGTGAAAATAGAATCAATTAAGCATCGGCCCAAACTTAATAAGGCATATATATATAGATATCCGAATACAGAACCTTGGCTATGCCTAAACCAATCAGTTTGGGCTCACACACCAAATGTTTGGTTAATACATAACAGGGGACTACATCGTTTTTTGGAACATAGGCAGAACTACATTGTTTGTATTTGTACCAGAGTTAGATGCTTACTGGAAGTAGTTTGAACGCAAAGGATCTGTGCTCAAATAAGCTTATCACTTTATCAGTATAGAAAATTATCAGTATAGAAAATAAAATAAAATATATAGTAGCTTTGGTAAATAAAATATATGCAAGAAATGTAAAGGAAGAAAAAACTTTAGACTGTCTTCAAGGTCAAATCTCTAAACTGATATTCATAAAGAGGAGACTACATATTTTGTATTTGTACTAGAGTTAGATGCTCACTGAAAGTAGTTTGAAAGCAAAGGATTTGTGCTCAAATGAGCTTAAGAATATAGATAAAGATATGAAAATAGTAGCTTAATTAAGTTACAAAAAAATAGTATCTTAATTATAAAGCTTTATTATGAATTTTTTTCATTACATTTCTTGCATAATAAAACTTTACGAGCTACTATTTTTTATATCTTATTCTTTATGTTGAGAAGTTTCTTTCCGGAGTTAGCATCGCACATTCTATATGTTGAGAAGTTTCTTTCCGGAGTTAGCATCGCACATTCTTTCGATCAGACCTAGCATCCTAGGCTGACCAGTAGATAATGAGTCTTGAGCCATTTTCCGTGGGAAGAATTTGATCTTAGGGGGATAATGGAGGATTCCATATAAATTTCTTCAAATCCTAGTTATCCATTTCCAAGAGTTGAAGTCTATTGGAATTTAAGTAAATGAGCATCATAGTAGCCTGATTTAGCGGAATATTCCCAAATACGAGAACTTGCAGAAGCGAGGTGTCCTGCAAAACACAGTTTGTCACCGTTGTGGAGCCGAGCAATCTATCATCCATGCCATTGGTGACGCTTTTGCAGTACTTATGTTATGGGCAAAGAAAAAGGCCTTGTTATGTTGGGCTCGCGTAGTGAAAATTTTAGATATTTGTCAACTTAGAATGATATCGATAATAATAATATTATTGTGTAGTAGTAGTAGTAACAAGGAAAAATGGAATTAAAATTAAATTGAGGCCTTAGACTGGCCCAAACACTAGGATGAAGTCTATCTATCTACACACTAAAGGATAAACATCGATCGAAACGAACGGTAAATAACCGTTAGAAACCGCAAGGTTCTGGGTCCCACACACTCAAGTCAGGTCCATCCCATATTTAGTCTATTATCGGACACGGAAATCACTCGACGAAAAGCCAAAATAAACACAGTCGGTGGAACGATTTGTCTCTTTGAGGAAAAAGATGGCGATTGCAAAGGCGATTAAGCGGTTATTTCTCTGGATTTCATTTGAAGAATTCAGATCTGTTATTTTACACATTGATCTGGTAGTGGGGTGGTTTCTTCCGATCTACACCCATGATTCCTTTATCTTAGTGGGGAGTTTTCTTCACCACGATGAAGCAGCTAAGGAAGTTTATGGCGGAGTTGGAGAATATATATGGGGATATCTTGCCATGTCCTCTGACAAACTCTCGACTCAAATCCTATATCTTTATCGCTTTGATTACTCTTCGATCATGGCGGATAACTGGAGAAGGCAATTCGTGATTTGAATCTTGGTATTGATGATGCTCCTGGTCTTATCGTGGTTTGCTCCGAGGCTCGTAGGGTGAACCAGTTCGTTGATGGGTAGACCATCTATGCAAACGGCGTAACATTCGCACTCTTTGTCAAGATTACCAAAGATGTGTTTCCGGTCTCATTAATGGACGGATTGTTGAGAGAAGGAAGTTTCAATTCATTTTCCCATCGGAGGAGATGTTATCATCGGTGTTGGAAAGGGGTCCATGGGCGGTTAATGAACGAATGTCGATCATGACTCGATGGAATGCCGGAATGGATGATCGTGATCTCAACCATATTCCATTCGGGTGATCGAGGTATTCCTTGAGTATCTTCTGAACCGGTTATCCGAAATATTGGTGATAGGATGGGAGAGGTCATGAAGGTAGATTTCAACGTAAGTGAATGCTGCGGTTGAGTTTGTTCGTAGCTTTAACGGATGTCAAAACCTCTCAAATTCAAGAGGAATTTCCAATTCTCACCAGAATTAATACGAAGTTTCGATTCGAAGGCCTCAAAGGCTTTGCGATCAATGTGGTATGATCACACATGACTCGTGAGTGTCACCGAGGAGGGCATCGATGGAGGAAGATAATGCTGGTGATGATCCGCATAATGGAGAGGAGGTGCGAAGATGATGGAGGTCATGATGCTAACAACTCAAGATACCGGAATGGAGATCCGGGAGCAACAAGATGATCTGTATGATGCTGCTAAGTAAATCAATCGACAGAGGTTCTTCTTCCGGTCCTTTGTTGCTCTTATGCAAAATTTCTGGTCTAATGCCCCGTGGAGGTAGTTCGAGAGAGTATGGTTAAGGGTACGTTAATGAAGCGTAGGAATGATTTTATTGATGCTCTTCGGAAGGAAGCTCTTCCTCATCGAATCGCTTGCCGAAGAACGGATCCAAAGTAACCGGAGATTGAATCGATGAGGATGCGACCATGCTATCTTAGAATGGAAAGCCAGTACTGAAGATATTGATATAAAGCGTATGGTTCGTTTCTCCGAGGAGCGCGGATCGAACATGGAAGGTAATGGTGGACTTCTTTATTGTCTAACTCTGTTTAAGCCGCAAGAGAGGAGTTTAATGAGGAGTATTGATAAGTTTCCAGTTGGTAAGATGAGAATGTCCGCAGAATTCAATGCTCTTCATCGCTGCAGAAACTTATGGGCATGATCGGGATCGATGATGATACCGCATCGACAGAGGCGCGGTGGGCCCGGTTCCACCATTTCACCATGAGAGTTGAGGTGTGGAACTGTCGAGGTTTGGGACAACACTCGACAGTTCGACGCCTAAAGGAGATGCAGAATGTATCATCCACTTGTTGTTCCTGATTGAAACCAAGCAAGATAACAATATAGATAAAGATATGAAAATAGTAGCTTAATTAAGTTACAAAAAATAGTATCTTAATTATAAAGCTTTATTATGAATTTTTTCATTACATTTCTTGCATAATAAAACTTTACGAGCTACTATTTTTATATCTTATTCTTTATGTTGAGAAGTTTCTTTCGGAGTTAGCATCGCACATTCTATATGTTGAGAAGTTTCTTTCCGGAGTTAGCATCGCACATTCTTTCGATCAGACCTAGCATCCTAGGCTGACCAGTAGATAATGAGTCTTGAGCCATTTTCCGTGGGAAGAATTTGATCTTAGGGGATAATGGAGGATTCCATATAAATTTCTTCAAATCCTAGTTATCCATTTCCAAGAGTTGAAGTCTATTGGAATTTAAGTAAATGAGCATCATAGTAGCCTGATTTAGCGGAATATTCCCAAATACGAGAACTTGCAGAAGCGAGGTGTCCTGCAAAACACAGTTTGTCACCGTTGTGGAGCCGAGCAATCTATCATCCATGCCATTGGTGACGCTTTTGCAGTACTTATGTTATGGGCAAAGAAAAGGCCTTGTTATGTTGGGCTCGCGTAGTGAAAATTTTAGATATTTGTCAACTTAGAATGATATCGATAATAATAATATTATTGTGTAGTAGTAGTAGTAACAAGGAAAAATGGAATTAAAATTAAATTGAGGCCTTAGACTGGCCCAAACACTAGGATGAAGTCTATCTATCTACACACTAAAGGATAAACATCGATCGAAACGAACGGTAAATAACCGTTAGAAACCGCAAGGTTCTGGGTCCCACACACTCAAGTCAGGTCCATCCCATATTTAGTCTATTATCGGACACGGAAATCACTCGACGAAAAGCCAAAATAAACACAGTCGGTGGAACGATTTGTCTCTTTGAGGAAAAAGATGGCGATTGCAAAGGCGATTAAGCGGTTATTTCTCTGGATTTCATTTGAAGAATTCAGATCTGTTATTTTACACATTGATCTGGTAGTGGGGTGGTTTCTTCCGATCTACACCCATGATTCCTTTATCTCCGTAGTGGGGAGTTTTCTTCACCACGATGAAGCGATCTAGGAAGTTTATGGCGTGAGTTGGAGAATATATATGGGGATATCTTGCCATGTCCTCGTACAAACTCTCGACTCAAATCCTATATCTTTATCGTTTTGATTACTCTCTTCGATCATGGCGGATAATCGAAGAAAGGATTGATTTGAATCTTGGTATTGATGATGCTCCGTGGTCTTATCGGCGGTTGCTCGAGGCTCGTAGGGTGAACCAGTTCGTTGATGGGTAGACCATCTATGCAAACGGCGAACATTCGGGCACTCTTGTCGGCATTACCAAAGATGTGGGTGTTCTGGTCTCATTAATGGGCGGATTGTTGAGAGAAGGAAGTTTCAATTCATTTTCCCATCGGAGGAGATGTTATCATCGGTGTTGGAAAGGGGTCCATGGTTAATGAGCGAATCTGATCATGACTTCGATGGAATCTGGAATGGATGATCGTGATCTCAACCATATTCCATTCGGGTCCAGTCGAGGTATTCCTTTAGAGTATCTTTCGAACCGGTTATCCGAAATATTGGTGATAGGATGGGAGAGGTCATGAAGGTAGATTTCAATCCAGTGAATCTTTGCGGTTGAGTTTGTTAGTAATGCTTAGCTGGATGTGTCGAAACCTCTCAAATTCAAGAGGAATTTCCAATTCTCACCAGAATTAATACTGTTGAAGTTTAGTTCTGGCGTCTCAAAGGCTTTTGCGATCAATGTGGTATGATCACACATGACTCGGTGAGTGCTTGCGAGGAGGGCATCGAGATGGAGGAAGATAATGCTGGTGATGATCCATAATGGAGAGGGAGGTCACGAAGATGATGGAGGTCATGATGCTAACAATCCGAAGATCTTGGAATGGAGATCCGGGAGCAACAAGATGATCAGAGATGCTGTAAATCATCAGAATCGACGAGGAGGTTCTTCTTACGGGTCCTTTGTTGCTCTTATGCAAAATTTCAGTCTAATGCCCCGTGGAGGTAGTTCGGAGAGAGTATGAAAGAAGGGTGGGGCCAGTTAGAATGAAGCGTAGGAATGATTTTATTGATGCTCTTCTTGAGGAAGGAAGCTCTTCTCATCGTGGCTGGTGAAGAAGGATCAGCCTGTGGAGATTGAATCGATGAGGATCGACCATGCTATCTTAGAATGGGAAGCCAGCAGTCTGAAGATATTGATATTAAGCGGTATGGTTCGTTTCTCCGGGAGGAGCGTGATCGGAACATGGAAGGTAATGGTCGGACTTCTTTATTGTCAACTCTTGTTTGGGTAGCGAAGCGAGAGGAGTTTAATGAGGAGACTATTGATAAGTTTCCGGTTGGTAAGATGAGAATTCAATCAACTCTTCATCGATTCAGAGAAACTTATGGGCATGATCGGGATCGGGATGATACTTCCGCATCGGCAGTAGCGGTGGGCCGGTTCCACCGGTTCACCATGAGAGTTGAGGTGTGGAACTGTCGAGGTTTGGGACAACACCAGCTTGATTCGGCGTCAAAGGAGATCGAGAATGTATCATCCAGACTTGTTGTTCTGATTGAAACCAAGCAAGATAACAATTCGTTAGAGATGTAGGAGTTTATCTTGGTTTTGATCATATGATCCTTGTTCCCCAGTAGGTTTAAGTGGTGGTTTAGCTGTATTTTGGAAGTCTTTCCTCTCGTTTCATGTATTTCCAGTGATTCTCGTCTTGTGGATTTGCTTATTGAATATCAAAGCTTTCAGTTTTACTTGTCTTGTGTTTATGGTCATCCAATTCGAAGAAAGACATAATCTATGGGAGAAACTTGAGAGAATAACAACTTCGATTAGGCCCTTGGATGATGTGTGGTGATTGTAATGAAATGACTAAACGATGAGAAGAAAGGTGGGCGAGTTCGAGTGTATCAAGTTTTCGAGCTTTAATACAATGATCGGATATCGATTTTAAAGATTTAAAGTATTCGGAAACCCTTTTAGTTGGGTTGGTCGTAGAAGAAAGGAGATTATAGAGTGTTGTTTGGATAGAGTCATGGTTAACACCTGCTTGGCTGAATAAATTTCTGTTTACGGTAATGAATATTTGGAAATTCGAGTCGACCATAGGCCGATGATCATCTCCATTGATTATAAGCATCGTCGTCATGAAAGGTTTTTCTGTTATGATAAGAGACGTATGCAGACCAGCATTTTGTGGATTTGGTTAATGAGGCTTGGGATCGGTGAGAGTTTTTGAGAATGGAATCAAAACTTGGTCATTGTCGTGGTGAGATAATCAAGCTGGAAAGGAACAATAAAACCAACTCTGCTGTCAGTATAGCGAGATTAGTGGATTATTAGATCAGCTATGACTGATATCAATGTGTCTACGAGAACATATTCATGAGCTTCGTGGTAAACTTAATCGGGCATATAGAGATGAGGAAGAATCTTGGAAATTGAAAGCGAAATCGGTGGTTAAATCTTGGTGATCGTAATACGGATTACATCGTAGTCACAAGATGAAGAAGAGTAGGAATAAAATTTCAAAGTTAAGAGACAAGTATGGAGTTACACACTATCGGGGAAGAAACCATAGCCCAGTTGCTGAAAACTATTTCAATGACATGTTCTCTTCATCTCCTACAATACCTCTTGATGATTGTTTACCTAATTTCCAGCCAAAGGTGACAATGGAGATGAATGAAAAACTAATAGAGGTGGCGGATATAGAGAGATTCAAGAATCGCTGAATTTGATTAGGGACCGAGCTCTGGTCGGATGGTTTTCTGCGACTTTTATCATCGGTTTTGGAGTTCAATTGGACGGATGTATGTCGGATGGTTAAGAGATTCTTTGAGGCTGGTGAGATGGATAAAGGGATTAATCATACTAATATATGTCTTATCCCTAAGTTCCACGAGGCTATAAGTATGTGTGATTATCGACTATAAGTTTATGTTACGTGGCTTATAAATTGATCTCGAAGGTGTTGGGTATCACGGCTTGAGAGGTGCTTGAAGCAATAATTTGACTCACAAGCTGCATTTGTTCTGGAAGACAAATTTCGACAACATTTTAGTGGCTCATGAGTTGATAAGTGCTTTGAAATCAAAGAAGGACAGCTCACGAAGATACATGGCAATCAAGACTGATATTAGTAAAACTTATGTGAGTAGAGTGGAGGTTTCTTGAAATTTATTTTGCTTAAGATGGGTTTTCATATGATCTATGTTTCTTGGATTATGTCTTGTGTAACATCATTTTTACTTCGATATTGATTAATGGAGCACCATTGGAGATCAAACCATCTAGAGGTATCGTCGAGGTGATACTTTATCTCCATATTTGTTTCTCATCGTGCGAAGCTCTTACTCGATGATAGATCAAGCTCAAAGAGTAAATCATTTTCAAGGAATCTGACTAGCTAGGTGTTGTCTGAGATTTCTCATCTATTATTTCGGATGATTCCTTATTCTTCGCCAAGCAAATGAGGATAATACGATGTGCATGGCTGATATTCGAATAAGTATGAGAGGCATCTGGTCAAAAGTAAATTTGGAGAAATCTTGATTATATTTGGTACAGTGGATCATATTAAGAGAGTTCAAATTCAGAATATTTTGAACATTCATACTATTGGTGGAGGGTAAATATCTAGGACTTCCAGAGCAATTTGGTAGAAGCAAAGTCAAAGATTTTGAAGGTATTGCTCGGAGTATCAAAGCTGTAACTTCACAATGGCAAAACCGGTTTCTCTCGGTAGGGTAAAGAGGTATTAATCAAGTCTGTTTTGCAAGCCAAACCAGATCTATCCAATGAGTTGTTTTCTTCTTCCAAAACTATCGTGATGAGATTAATCGACATTGTTAATTTTGGTGGGGAAAGGGAGATGAGCGAAGGAAAATATCGTGGGTATCTTGGAAGAGATTATGTCTACCTAAAAAGAGGAGGTATGGGTTTTGAGACCTTTACAGTTTTAATAAAGCGTTGCTTGCTAAGCGGGCTTGGAGATTGTGGCGAGAATCTAACTCTCTTCTTCTTTAGACTATATAAAGGAAGATATCATCATTCGGCGACATTTCTACGGTCTTGAATCTTAAGCATGCCTCTTATGGCTATAAGTCTATACAAGTAGGGAAAGAACTACTTCACGGGGGCTTAGTGTTCGGATAGGTGATGGAAAAAGTACAAGCGTGTGGCTCGATCATTGGCTCGGTGATCCCTCCCATAAAGTGATCCAAGTTTCTTATAATAGAAACATGAATGTAGAAGAGCTTATTGATACGAAACTTATTCTGGAATAGGCCATTGTTAGAACAATATCTTCAACCGGATGTTCATCAAGTATTAAAGATAAAGTTGTCAGATTTGCTCTGAGAAGATAAATTGGTTTGGCCATTCACGAGGGATATGAGATATCTTGTTAAGTCGGGTTATTGGACAGCTACCCACTTCTATCATGATGGAGAAGTAATTGTTAGACGAGAAGGTTCTTTGGAAATTAAGAGAAATATTTGGAGTCGAATATTCTACCAAAGATCAAACAATTCTTATGGAGAGTTGTTTAGAGCTCTTCCTACTTACACAAAGTTGTGTACTCGTGGTATTAATATTGATCCTACATGTCGGAGATCTTTGCCAAGATGAGGAAACAATTAATCATGTCTTGTTTACATGTCCTCATGCAACCGTATGTGGAGATGTTCGGTATCTTACCTTATCATGTCTTTAACAACTTGGAAGAGAATTTACAAGCCTATTTGATTTTATGAAGTCTTTATCGAGAGTGAAAGTAATAGACTTTTGGTATTTTGGATTCTCTGGCTACTTTGGAAGTCTAGAAATGAGTATGTCTTTAAGAAAAGAAATGTTCATCCCATAAGATCTTCGGAGAGCTATTGATGCTAATCTGAATGGTTTAGAAATGTTGTTCTAACAAATGCTGAAAGCCACAGACAAACTATCAAGTCTTGAGATGGGAACCTCATGATAATTTGGGTTAAATGTAATTTTACTATAGCTCTGTTCACAGAAATGATTTGGCTGGTGTTGGTTGGTTAGTAAGAGATGATAAGGGTAAGTTTTGGAAGCTGGTAGTGTGCAAATGCAGAAAGTGCAAACATCGTTGGAAGGGAAGCTTTAGGTTTCCTCATAGCTCTTCAACAAACTTGGATTCGAGGATGGAGAAGGGTTTGGTTTGAAGGAGATAACATCGAGCTTTGTAACATTATCAACCAAGTTAAAGAGAATGTGGATTTGGGAAATCTATTATGTGATATTCGTCATTGGATGCAACTTCTCGGATAGCTCATTGGATGTGGTGAGAGAGAGAGGAATCAATGATCTTCATTAAAAATGCTATTCATCATTCTAGTTTATCAATGTTTTATCATATTCCTCTGTTTGGTTAATTTCTTTCTTGTATTATCCTTATACAATTTAATCTAATAAAGTTTTAGTGGTTAAAAAAAAAAAAACACAGTCGGTCTTTGTTTTTTTCGTCGACTCACTTTAATGATTCGGTCCATAAATATATATAATCAGTTTTTTAAATTAAAAGGTTAAAAAATCACGCGTGAAATGTACAGAGAGAAGCGCGTTTACTCTACGAACTCTACTCAACTCTCCTTCTTTAGTAGAGAGACATCGTTCTCTGTTCTCTCTTAATAATGTCGGTGAAGAACCGTGATTTGCTCCAAATCTAGACAAACAACACACACAAAGTCTCTCCTTTTATCAATCTCCATCCTCCCGTTATTACCGCCACGTGTTTCTCTCCATCTGTCTCTTCTTTCTTGTCGTCTTCTCTCCGAAAAATTCTTAATCTGAGTGAGGGAGAGACTCGAATTACTCCCATCAATCGAAACAGAGAGTGAGACCCTATTTCGATTTCCCCCATAGCTATGATGGGTCAGTTCTGATTATCTCTCCTCTCCTCTCAGGCGCGTGAGTGAGTTCCGAATCTGAGAAACTACTTAAAAGAGGAGACAATGTTAGTATCACCGAAGATGATGATTAGCTCTTGGCTTGGCAAAGATGTGAAGAAGATTCTCAAACGCAAAGACAGTGATGCTGGTGAAAAAGGTTAACTTCTCTCTGATTTTAGGGTTTCAATTACTAAAATTAAGAACAATAATCTGAGTGTTGATTTTTGAATCATATCCCAATAATAGGCAAAGCACTGGAGGACTTGCGAGCATCTTTATTCAACAGATTCCGTTCACCGGAAACTCCAAAGAGACAACAACAACAACAACAGCAGTCACACCGTATCTGTGGTCCAACTGTTGCTCTCACTTTCAACTTCTTCGTTGCTATTAGCATTATCTTCATGAACAAATGGGTAACTCTCATTTTCTTAAACTCTTTTCTGAAGTTCATCAAAGTAATTGTTTTTCTTGCTTTCTACAGGTGCTTAAAAACATAGGCTTTGAGTTCCCAGTGTTCCTCACATTCATCCACTACATTGTAGCTTATCTACTAATGGCTCTTCTCAAATCTTTCTCCCTTCTCCCCGCTCCACCTCCTTCCTCGAAGTCATCCTCTCTTTCTCTCTACACTCTCGGCATTGTTATGTCGCTCTCTACTGGTCTCGCTAATGTTAGCCTCAAGTATAACAGTGTTGGATTCTACCAGATGGCGAAAATCGCGGTCACACCTTCAATTGTGTTTGCAGAGTTCTTGTGGTATAGAAAGAGTTTCTTTCATGAAGGTACCTAAGAATTTCTCTCTTAAAATTAGTTACACATTTTTGGTAGGGTGCAATTACAAAAGGTGTGAAATTTTAATTAATTGGCTTTGCATTGATCCATTATGACTAGAGTTTATAGAATTAAGGACTAAAGAGAAAGACTTTGTGGTATAATAACTAACCTTGCGTGCGGCTGATGTTATTTTTTATTTGTCAGGTGGTTGCACTTACAGTTGTATCTGTAGGAGTTGCGGTTGCGACTGTAACAGATTTACAGTTTAGTCTGTTTGGTGCTTGTGTGGCTTTAGCATGGATCATACCTAGCGCTACCAACAAAATCTTATGGTCAAACATGCAGCAACGAGAGAACTGGACCGCATTAGCGTATGTTGTTAATCAAAATCATATTTTAATTTTATTCCTCCTTGTGTCAACCAACATCTCTCTTTATGAAATGAACAGGTTGATGTGGAAGACAACACCAATCACTCTCTTGTTTCTAGTATCAATGATCCCCTTCTTGGATCCACCAGGAGCTCTGTCCTTCGACTGGAGCCTTGCCAATACCTCCGCCATTTTCGTTTCAGCGTTTCTCGGTTTCTTTCTTCAGTGGTCTGGAGCCTTAGCTCTCGGGTGAGCTAACCGTTTTCATGTAATGTTAGTGTGGTCAGAACGCAAGACTTATTGTATGTTCTGTCCATTGTCTGCAGAGCAACTTCTGCGATCACGCACGTTGTCCTGGGACAGTTCAAGACTTGTGTCCTCCTCCTTGGGAACTTCTACATATTCGGGTCGAATAGTGGTGTGGTTAGCGTTTGCGGTGCTGTTGTGGCGATTATTGGGACGTCGTTGTACACTTACCTTAACACGAGAGGCCAGTCTCTTAAGGCTTCGTCTTCTTCTTCTTCTTCTCCTTTGGACAAGAAGTCAAGATTCAGTGAGATTAAGGATGATGAGAAGAAGAATCTTGAACCTTACGGCTCTGACGCGGTTTAGCTTAGTGTTTAACATTTCTTTTCTAGTATAGTTTTAATTGATTTTTTCCACGTTCACCACCTATTTAGATTCGAATTTTCAACTTTTTGGTCTCTTTTTTTCTCTTTGTTGATCCTAATTTCTAATTCTATCCCTGGAAATACACGATTGTTTTCTTTTGGTAGCAACTAAAAGGTTGTGTTCTGTTCTTTTGGTAGCAACTAAAAGGTTGTGTTCTGTTTTTCTGTCAATTTTTGGAGATGTATATGGGCTGTATTTTGAAATTTTAATAATTTTCAGATAAAGAATTTATTATCCCACTTTTGTAAGTTTATAATAGTGGAAATTTTTTTTTGTCTGGCAAAATAAAGAATCTAGAAAGACTATAATAATCAAATTGGTATTTCTGTATGTATATAAACGTTTTATGACAGCTGAATACAACAGTTCTATACTAACCTATTCGTTTTATATTATCAAAATATAATCGTATATTTTATAGTTTAAATTAGCGCTTCTTCTAATTCAACAAAGTGTAAACTATTCTTAAGGGTATGATTTAAGTTGATTTGTATTAAAATAACAAAAATTTAATGTTATTTAAAACTCATTTAAAATTTATTGTTATTGAATTTGACATTTGATAAAATTTGATAAAGTATTTTGAAATCTACCATTATTGAAAATATATTAATTTGTGAGTTTTGAAAATTTGTAAGTGATTTAATAGTGTTCGGATGAAGTTTTTTAATTAAAAAATAAATAAATAGCATGGTTTTAGGTGAAAATGATTTAATATAAAGCATACTAAGCTTTCCAATTCATACAAAACCATCTAAAAACTCATTTCAAATCAAATCTTCAAACACTATATTTATATACATCCCCCTAATGTTTCTTGCATGACTGCCTAAACTGGTATGAATACATTACACATTCAGTATGCATAGAAAACTGAAAATACGTATTTTAGTCAAACAAAATAAAAACTTACAAGATGTATAACCGTGAAGATAGAAGGGGGTTAGGGAGCAATGAAAAGATGTGAGACTATTAAACAAACAAAGAATAGGGAAGTGTCAAACTAGGTGGGCAGAAAAAGCAAACAAACTAGTGTCATCTGAATGATCGCCTTTAGGGCTTGAGTAACTTACAAAATGAAATGGGCCAGTTTTGAGACTCATTTGTTTTTTTTCTCCTTAATGCGTGACGTAACAAACTAATGTCATCTAAATGATCTTCTAGGCTTTGGTGAATGTGAGTATCAAGAAACAAACAAAGGATGTAAAGCTGAGCGGTTACATAAGGATCCAAAGCAAGACACAAGGGATTGCTCTTAGTCTTGGAGATAAGATTACTCTTAAGCCGAAAGGAATAAAGTAGCTGAAACTGAATCCACTCACCATTCTTTCTCCCTTAACTTGAGGTACTCTTCTAATAATCTTGAAGTTATCAAATAGTGAAAACTGATTATGTTAGTTTCAGATTCAGTATTTTGGTGTCACTCAGTTCTCAAGACAAAAAGTATTCATGTAAATCTTTCAGGTCCAGACAACAGTATTTTGTTAGCAAAAAAAAAAAAGAAAAAAAAAAGACAACAGTATTTGCGATTTTGAGTCTTTTTCTTCTTCATTAATCTGCGATATGAGCAGCAAGTTTATAATCATGAGGAATAATATTAAGATGTATGGACGGACGAGTTGGATTCTGTGTTATTTTTTGCTTTAGCGAGATAGTTTGATAGCATTTTTTGTGTTATCGACTTATCAAGATGTTTACACAAGCAGGAGTCGGAAATCACACAATTTATCAAATTAAAAAAACTGTAATTAACTCAAAACTATAGTACGTAAGTTACTACCATACAAACTTATACAGTGAATAAAACACGTCAAAGTGAAATACTAATTTTCTTATCCTTACCTAAATGGTATGATAACGAGTGAACTATAATTTGGCATGTGATTAATCTTCTTATATTTTAAAACAAGATTTGGTGATTATAACATGCTCATGTCTGATCATTTCAAATTGAAACAGTGTGAACATTAATTACACAAGCTGAGCCTAAAAAAAGAACTAAATTGAGGCATTATAATATTAAGGTGTCCAGAGATACAAGAGCTGTCATTGACCAGATGTTGTCTCCTACTCTATGCACAAAAAACTTCTGCAAACTTCAAAACGTTATAAATATTGTGCTCCTAGTATAAATATGTTATTCTGTTATCCATTTACTAATTTACGCTTAATTTTTTTAAATATATGTTGTCAGAAGTCAGGACAACTATATAGCAAGAGAAGAATGGTTTTGACTTTCATGTGGTGTTGTCCATTCAATTTACGTCCCGACCAGAGAGCGAGTTCCAACGTTTATCGCTTCGTTTTGATATCCCACGTGATTGTTTTCACGTTATACACACAGTCGACGTCTCCAGACGCAAAGCAATAGTTTTTTCTTCTCTTCTAACATTATTTAGTTAATGTTAAAAAAACATTATTTAATTTATATTATAATATACATTATCAATCAGAATTAGCAAACAAATATGGAGAAGAATAATTTAGAAAAGTAAACACATATATCGTGACTCGAGGTTAGATGATGACCTGATTAAACTCGATAGCTTGAGAAGTATATAGTACATAAATTAAACGTAAGAACAAAAAAAAAAGTCATCTAGCAAAAAAATTGGACATCTCCTTTGAGAAGTAAAACCATCCTTGGATGCTTCACGCCATTGAGCAAATCTACACAAACAGTCTCGTACGTGAAATAGGCAACGTTGGTATGCCTTACTACAACTTTTTTTTGGTTCTCTCTTACTACATAACTTATCACCCATATTGCTTTCAACCCAGAGAAAAAAGAGTGACAAGTGCTGTTGTGTATTCTGAAAATTCGTAGATGCGAGTCATATGACTTTTGTTCTCTTTCACTACTGAACGCAGCCATCTTTTTCCATTTGACTTCTGTCTACCATTCAAAGAACCGTCGGTGTAACATTATCTTAGAGGTGAAAAATACGTTTCTGTTGGTGTATACTCCCTCCCTTTCATAATATAAAATATTTTGTTAAAATGATTAAGAACTAATAAATTTATTTTTTAGAAGAGAATATTATTAAATAATATAAATTAAATATAAATTAACCAATCACAAATAATGTAATAAATTGTTATTGGTTAACCGATTTTCAATAAAGTTAAAGTAACTTAAAAATATCGAAACTTCTTATAGTTTGAAACATCAGAAATTTTCAAAAACATCTTATAAAACAGAGGAGTATAGTTTTACTTATGATCACCTCATACATTGTATCTAATAATTGTCAGTCTGTCACCTCGTATATATATTTTTATATGTTCTGAATATTTATATAGAAGAAATAAATCATATATATTAAGTTTCCTTGTACTTTACTCAACATATTAAAATTCGACTAAACCTTCAATCGAATATTCTGATTCGCTCGCATACAAACGAAAATAAGATAAAAGAACTGCAAAAAGGCTGAATTTGGAAGGATTAATGCATTTGAGATGGTCTAGAGATGTACAAAAGCACATGATCTTAACACACTTTGCGCGATCTAGTATATGATTGAATTATTATTATGATTTAATAACATAATTCACGATCACCGATAAACAGAAGAAACAAAAAAAAACAATTTTTTAAAAAAATACTAGTGTACGCACATCCCAAAAATTTAATAAATGTTACAAAGAGTCACGTACATGCATGTGCGTATAAATTACACCAGACTAACTAAAATCTCTACTACCAAATGCTATAAATTAATTTAATACGACATTGCATGGTCCATCCACCTAAGCCTGACCTGGATGAATTAGTCTTGGTTTTTCTTAGTAAATCTTTTTGTTTTAAGAAATCACCTTTGGTCGTATCGATCGCCTTTGATTTGCCATTACGTTTTGCTTATAACTTAAATGCCCAAAAGAACGTAGTAGAGTACTGTTACAGGCAAAGCAACCAGCATTCCGAATATAACCCTGCAAAAAATTATACGTTTAAGTTAGAATTTAAAATATTGATTAGTTTGCTTCGATAAAGAAATATACATTTCAAAATAGTTTGAGAATTGTGGAAAATGAAACATTTCAGACCAAGGAAAACCGTAAAAATTCGATTTATGGAATATAAACTTTTATAGAAATGTATTATTAATCCACAAATGTAATATATTTAGATGCCGATATCAGCTTAGATGACAAAGCAAATAAATATAAACTTACGCAGTGCTGAGAATATCAGGATGGACGTTATATTCCTTGGCGAAAACAAAAGGAACGATTCCTTGAGGAAGAGCAGCCTTCAAAAATATAAATATTTTCTTCTCAATATTAATTGTGTAGATATGAGATAATTAAAGAAAAAGGGTTATAAAAATTGAAGATTAATTAATGAACCTGAACGATGGCGACATGTAGGAGACTGCCTCGAAGACCAATTGCAATTGAGGTGGCTGCGATTACAGCTGGTCCGGTCAAGAACCTCACTGCCATCGCAAAGACTGCCACTGATTTTCCACATGCAATTATCTTCGGTTGCAATGCCATAAATAGCCCTATATGGATTTAACAATCAATAAACACGATCATTAGTAAATCTGACCAACACAAAAATGACTTGTGTAGGGTTAAACCATATAATATACGAAGAGGAGCGAACAATACCAAGACTAAACATAGCCATGCCAAGCCCTGCATCAGATAAAATCGAAATCGATCCACTCATTATTGTTGGCATCTTTATATTCCACCTGTCCCACGAAATCATTAATATATCAACTTCAAGCAAACCACATTACAAATCTATGCAGAATGGCTAAGAAAATGTAGATATATTAAGAAAGGGTTAGAATTGTGATATATGGTAATTGTACTTACTTGAAGGAGATAAGGGACCAGGCAAGGCCGAAGAGACTAGAGTAAGTGTTGGGGTTTCGAATAAGTTTTCTCCAAACCATTATCAATATTAGTCTCGTCATCACGCTGGCCGGCGGCATCTGCTGTTTCCTCGGACCGCCGGGACCACCGTCTTCCACGTCGCTGCCTTTCTTCCTATTATACGGTGACGAATTTACCCCTGACTTCCCATCGTTATTACCCTCTTGGTCCATCTCCACATGCGCTTTTCTTCCGGGTGTCATGTTCTCTATCAGACTGTGCATCGCTGTCATCATCAAGGTTTCGAGAATTAATATTAAAATTCTTTAATTATGTCCTTTATCCAAAGAAAAACAAAGTCTATAACAATATAGTTCATTTCTAGTACTGAATGCATTGATTCCCTATTCAATAAAGTAATCCGATCATAATATCAAACTCATACTGTGACATGAAAATGGATTTGGAAACAGAAAAGGACAATGAGTTTCGTTCATCTATGTCTGAATAAATCAAATATACTCAAAAGTCTAAAAACGATTAAAGCGTATAAATTCTTATAAAAAATTGAATTAATAAATATATTAATTAATAATAATGAGTGTGAAAAATAATAATAATAATGAGTGTGAAGACCAACTAACCTTTGGAAGCGAGGTTTTCATGAGGTGGAAGATAAGCTTTAGGGTCGGTGGATGAATCGGTGGAGGCAGAAGCACCTCTGGTAATAGCGTTCCTCGCGTGGGCTTCCGACACAGGAGAAGCACTCGAACTCCACACAAACATGTTCATCTCCTTGTTCTGTTCTCCCCCGCCGCTGCCTCCTCCACCACCACTTTCCTTTTTCTTGACTCCACTTGCTCCACTCGTTGACCCCTTGAACATCGGGTTCGGTGGTGGGTAAGACGGAACTGAATATGTAACCAAATATAATTTTAAATTTTACATGTCACAAAAAAAAAACATGAAAATATTATATTTTCACTCGTTTTCTAAAATTAATATTAAATTTTAAATACTATAATTAGGTTTATGATGAGTTTCCAAAGGTTTATGAAATGATACTAAATAAATATATAACATACCACTGTTATTGTTGTATAGTTCACCACTCACGCTTTTCGCTCCTCTACCTCCTTTCTTCGTCTTCAAAGCATCCTCATCAAAATTCGACGTCCTCGGCGTCACTCCTTTAGACGACTGAAGGGTAAACATCTCCTCCGGGGCCTGATCCGGGGCCTCCGTAGCTATTGGTGTATCCGTGACGAGGGCTCGGGCTTTGCTAGCGTTGAACATAGCGTAGAAGTCTGTCTGGTTAAAGCTCGAAGCTCTCGGCGTCGGCTCTCTTGACGACTGAACAGAGTAAATCTCGACGCCAGTGAGATTTGAGGCTCGTGGCGTGATCATGGAGGAGTTAAGTCCTCCGCCGTGAGATTTGTTGAGCGATGAGATCATCGATGAGGCCGCGCTTGATCTTCGGACCACCACGTGGAGCTTTCCGTCGTCACCTATCTCCGCATCGGTCTGATTAAAAAACAACGTTTTGAGTCACAATGAAATAAACCGGACATAACCAAATTAATAACCGAACCGGAAGTACAATGCCGTTTACTTTACTCGAAATTTCCACTTTGTCCATTAATTAAGCTAGATATGAACGTCAAAACCTTCTAATAAGTTGATATAAAACCCCAAAACGACATTTGATTAAGTGCTATATTTCTAGTTTACTTGAGTTAACCGCGCGGTTAATTTGAACATTCATACAAAGAGCCAGTAGTGTAAATATCATTACCTCGAGGGGTTCACGGCCATTGAGAGATAGAACATCAGAATCAACTCGGAAAGAAGTAATGGAACCGGCGGTTTCAGGGAACTGCTCGGATATGAGAAGCTTAGCACCACGGAACTCGAACAAGAAGAGCATTAATGTGTACCATATGATACTTTGAAGCACCACGATTTGCACCATTAAGTTGCCTGAAAAGTCTCCGTACATCGCTCGGAGCAATGGGATTCCCATTACCAACGTGTTGGGCAGTGTCGATAGGGAAAAGAGAGTTATCATCCATTCTAGACTTCCTCTGCGACTGAACGCCTGAAAAATAATCGCAAAAAATACAAATTAACATATTGTATACACGTTTGGTCAAATATTAGTTATCTAAAAAATGTAAAGGTTAAAACGTCACCAAAATAACTATGTTGGTTCAAAAATATTATACTACAAGCCTTTGTCACCGAATAATACATCTAGCTAATTAAAAAAAATCGATGTAGTTCGGATTGAACCGATTAATTACCATTACGCTACCAACACTTGACACACACAAAAACAAAAATGAAAACAGACTAGGTGCTTATAAAATAACTATTAGGATATGATATATGCAAAAAGAGGTTATTATAAGAGACTGGCCTGCCAAAGAAAGAGAGCGGAGAGGATGACGACTTTCTGAAGAGAATCGGCGGCAAGGAATTGGTAATCCATGGCATAAGGATCATTTGAGGAAATGAAATGAAAAGACAGAAGAGGAACCGCGAAAACCGCAACGAACCGGTTTATACCGGAACATTGGTCCGGTGTAAATATTCCCCACCACCGTACCGAACCGTAGGCAAGCATCATAGCTACGTATAGCGGCACCATTGCCGCTAGTACGTCGTACATGTCTTTGCCGGTGATCATTTTGATTAATTTATTTCCCTGTGAGAAGAGAGAAGAGATCAAAGATGGAGAGAGAAAGAAGTTTGTGGGGTGGTATAAGGTATTTATGGAGGAGTGAAGTGAAGTTTTAGTTCATTGAGACGATATTAATTAATGTTTGGTTGTGTTAATTATATAGTTTTTAGTAGAATAATGCACGGGATTTGTGTTCAAACAATGAATTATAGCCACCGTTTTACATTAGAATATTGCTATTTTTTTTGTTCTTAAGAATTTGGTAAAACTGTAGAATGATCAAAATAAATCACAACTACAAAATGATACATGGATAATATGGTATATTACTTTTGGTTTTTAAGAATGGCATGCAATATTGTGGAATTACGTGAGAAAATGTATCCGCTAGATCAAATAATTGCATAAAACATTATCTGTGTATGTTACGAATTAATGCGATCAAACCACGTCCTATTATACACAGTATTTATTTAACCTTAGATATATCCATATACTTCTAAAAAAGATTGATTAGATATTTTGAACCTAAAGTATACTATTTGTTTCTTTTTCTGCATGATCAAGCTGTTATATTTAAATATGAAAAATAAACAGGGAATCTTGTCTTGGGATAAGGAAGATTGGTCTACAACTCTATACTATTTGAAGTAAAATTAATGTTTTGGAGATTATATTAACAGAAATGTTGTGACAACCCTATTGCTAAGTTCTAAGACAATATTACACTAAAGATAAAATTTGAAAAAAGGAAGAGAAAGAGAAAAAAAGTCTTCATTGAGAAATTCAGAAAGAGTCCTCATTCAGAAAATGTGAAATACTCATTTCGTAAGTATCTCTTTGTGATTAGTTGAATTTAGTTTTTTATAATTTAAATTTTAATTATCAATTAAAATATTAAGAACACCTACAAAAAGGAACTTAGAGTGGAGCATCTTCAAAACTAGGGTTTGATGATAGGTTATTCAATGAAAAAACTTCAATTTTTTTTGAGCAACTTCAAATTTTTCTTTAAATTTTATGTAATTTGCATGTTAGTTCTCAGCTTTAATATAAACTAATTAGTCATTAAATAAATTTTATATAAATAAATAATACATACACATTAAAATTATTAAACGTACTATTAATAAATACAAATTATTATCACACAAATATACATAAAATAATAATATAAACACAAATTAGTTCATAAAAATACAAATTGCTCAATATTGTTATTTTCATTATGTTTCTATATATGATCAATAAACACATTTCGAAATAATAAGGAGTTTCTTGATTTGTTATCTGAAGATAATGACTTAAAAATTGTTAAAATTAAAGATTTTCATTTATCATCGTTTCAACGGTTGCTTGTGGTGCCGATCTTGCATTTCTAACCGATGTTTTTATATTATAAATGTTGTGTGAAATAATTTTTTTATATTTTAAATAATAAAATTTTATATTATTTTTCTTTTTATTCTAATTATTTTATATAACTTACATATAAATAATATACATATATAAGATATATTTGAATACTTAGGTGAAATATATTATAAATATTAAAGTGATAAAAATAATACTAATATAATTATATGTAAGTTACAAATTTATAAAGACTAAATTGAAAATAAATAGTGTTTTGATGTTCTGAACGGTGAAACTTCAAAAAAAACAATTTTAAAAAAAAAATGATTGTTAGATTATTCAAATCAAAGCCTTTTAATTACAGCAAGTGCAGTTTATTTTGTAGTGTTTAAAAGAACAAAAATCATTCTAAAGACATCAAGAACTCCAGTGTATCTTTCTTATGATAGCAGTGAAAACTCCAGTGACAAAAAACCTCAAAAACTTCAAAATTTGAAGGGCTTTTAAAGAGCAAAAAGCTTCAACTCATGGGAACGGGAGTGGGTGGTCTCTAGGAACGGCGGAAAGGAAGTACTGGTTCAACCAGATACGAGTGACGGAACCGGGGTTGATCAAAAACATGCGCCGAGTGCGTTTAAGGATTCGAGGACCTTTTGAAGATGTTCTAATACTTAATCTCTAAGATCTTTTTGATGAAATACTAAGCGATGCACTCGCTCTTAGATTCTAGAAATAGAGCTAGCTAGATACGTAATTTCAAAATATCAAGTATTAGAATGGTAAATTTAGATATTTTATATCATAAAAAAAACTGAAACGATTGTGTGTAAGCTATTGACACGCCGAAGGTTGATGAATGCACATGGTGTTGATGGCATCTACTGAAACTTTCTGAGCGATCTGCGGTTTCTGTAAAGATCTGATTTATAATCAGGAAGAATACAATTAAAGATCTGGTTTTTGATAAGGACGAAATTAATTTAAGTTTAGACAGTTGTAGTTTTGTAGAGGAAATTTACATGTTTACCACAATAAGATAATGTTTTTTTCGTCCATTTGAAACCTTGATGATTTTATCAATTAGGGTCAAGGACATTGGCAATCGGACCAGATGAATAATTAGCCTCCTTGCTTTCATATTTAAATTGTCATATTTTCATATTGCCCCGACGTATTCGTCACGCTGTTTTGATTGGGAATGGACCTTTTAATATTTTCATAAGCACAACATTTAGTCGCTGGGTCGTTAGTCTCTCAAATACTTTATACGGCTAGCTTCCTTTTTCGCGTCATCTGAATTGATACTTTAGTAGAAGTAACTCTGTTATTGAAATTGTCCATATGCCTTCATTGACCTGGGATTTGTTTCCGAACCAAACCAAAATTCCTGTTTTGCGGCTTAATTTTGGTTAGGAGCTCGGTTAGATAAGTTTTAAAATAATCAGTTTTCAGTCCGGATCGTCAATTATTCAATTTCTATTTTCTTACAAAAATTATAATCAAAATTTACCAAAATTCAGGTTAAACGCACTAAATTTTGAACCAAATTAATTCAATAGTCATATTTAACCGAAGTTATTTGAAATTTTAATACTTTGATTAGATTCGGTAAAATTTAAGACTGAAATAAAAAAATACTGAACTTATCCAAAATTTATTTTGGATTAATTTGGCAAATTTCAAGTAAAATTGAACTAATTAATCGATTTATCCATATGAACTGAATTCACATGTCTAGACATTTAGATTAACCATGAGCATTCGGATACTTAAGTCAATTCCAAATCTGTCATACAGAGAATTTAAAAAAATTAAAACTTTAAAGTACTTTGAGTCGGTTTTAGTTTGATTTCTCAATTTATGGACACTGTTTAAAATTCAGATATATACTGTGAGCAAAATCAAATGATTGGTGGTCCAACAACAAACTATGTGTTCAATTTCTTTTCATATCCGAGTCCGTACAAACAACAACATATCATCTTTGTTAATTTTAATATTTTTGATACTGGATTATATTATATTTATATACTTTCGAATTTTCATGTCCTAAAATTTAACATACTGCCGCTTAAGTACTGTGCGCATAAATACATCTTTGAACATATTCCTTCTGTTTTTATAAAATATCATTTTAACATTTTTTCTTATTATACAAAGAGTTTTGTTTTACAATTCCAATATAAACTATACAAATTTTAAACCTAATATTACTTACAAATTGCATTAATCTTATAAATAATTTTATTTATCTCAAATACTATTGGTCAAAATAGGTGTAATTAATAAGAATATAAATACATTTTAATCATTTTCTTAACTTTTTTTGAAAATTGTCAAAGTGACACTTTTTAAGAAACGGAGGAATAGTTTGTTTGTTATTTTTATAAAATTTAAAAATTTTAGTATATAACCATAAACTTGAAAAACAAAGAAAGTGTTTTTTTTTAATTTACACTTTTGAATATAAATTTCAAGTTAAACCCAATCAAATGTCAGATAAATTTTAAAACTAAATCCGTATTAAGATTTTTAATACAAAAAACCATCGGATAAATATTTTATATCCAAAACCGATCAAACTATTAATTTAATTCAGTTTTGGTCTGAGTTTTTTATCCTAGTTTTTTTAGTGTGACAAATATTATTACTTTTGTGTTCTTAAAGGTATAGCACAAGATCTAACTTTGTGAAAAGGACAAAAATTTAGGACATGTCCAATACAGGTTTTATCATGAAGTTCTGGACTTGAATCTATCTATAAATCTATATAACTATAAGTATTGAAGTGTGATAGTACTAAATTCATGAGAAACTCACCTCAAAATCTCATTAGTTTGAAATATCTGACCTAACTAACTAGGCATGCGACTTCTGTTTTCCAAAATCGAACCGAACCGAACCGTCGGTTTTTGGTTAACCGAAGTTTTTAAAAACAATTCCGAAATAAACCGAATGAAATTTCGGTTCGGTTTGATTCGGTTCAGTTATCGGTTTATTTCGGTTTTCAATTTTATTTCCGGTAATAACCGATTTTTTAATTTTTCTGTTAATTTTGGTATAATTTTTCCAAAATATTCGAATATATTTTCGGTTAAATTCGGTTATTTCGGTTATTTTTGGGTTATTCGGTTATTTTCGGTTCGGTTTTTGGTTATTTTCAGATATTTTTGGTTATTTTCGTTTTTTTAAATTTTAATTTTTCTTTTGAAAATCGAAACCGAACCGAAAACCGAATTAATTTTCAAAACCATACCGAATTGAAAACCGAACCAAAAACTAAACCGGTTCGGTTTCGGACAAAAATCCCAGGCCTATAACTAACTATAATATCATAATATTTTAAAATTTTACATGAAATCTCTTATGTATTCATAAAAGTAGTTCGTACTGTATAAAGTCTAATGCAAGGCCTTATTTCTCTATTGGGCTTTGACATGAACTTCTAGACGAACTTTTTAGCGAAGCTAGTTTGTCAAACTTTGTCGTTCCATGGTAACTTTTACTCGCGTATTCATAAGAAACGAATTTTAAGTATATTTCGTTTTGTGTTAAAAAAAAAGAGAGTATATTTCGTTTAGGTGATGATTGTTTGGATAGTTTTTAGATTTTGGTTTTTGGCTTTTGACTTTTAGTTTTTAGCTTTTAGATTTTGGTTTTTAGTTTTTGGTTTTTGATTTTGCAGTAGATTTTAGTTTTTGGAAAAACATAAATGGTAATTTTGGTTTTTGACTTTTGGTTTTTGTTTTCAAAATATTTATTTTAATTTTTGATAATGTTGTAGTTTTAGTTTCTAAAAAATTTGAATGACGATTTTTTATTTTTCAATTTTACTATAGTTTATTAAAAAAATTGAAGATAAAATAAAAATTAATAATAAAATATTATTTACTATGAAACAACAAATAATACAAAATATTACCACTTCAAATACATTTATTTATTTTTAAAAATTATTTAATATAGAAAATAATGCAAACTAAACAGATAAACATAGTTCATATATATAAACACAACAATGCATAATTAATGCAGTTCAGAAAAAAATTGCATAATTAAAAATTTAATCAAAATAAAAATTAGTTATATTTTAAAAACTTTCTATAATTCAAATATTATAAACAAAAATATCAACAGTTAAATTTTTAAATACTATTCTCTTCCACACATATTAAACAATACAGAATTGATAGTTAGTTTATTATTTAAACATACTAAATAAAATTTAAATATATTTTTATAAATTTGGTACACTGTACATAATTATTTAATATTTTTATTTCTAAATTGTTTTTTATATCTTTTTTGTTTTTCAAAAATTTGATTATTGATTTTTTGGGCTGGTATTTTAAACAATTTAACATAGAAGTTAATTTCTTGTTATTAAAGCAAAATAAAATATATTAAAAGAACATATCATGAGTTTTTTCATAAATGGTACCAATAGTAAGCATATTATTTTTATTAAACCTTATCATTTGTTTATAGTAATTATCATTTTAGTTTTTTCTTTATATTAATACATAAATATAATAAAAACAATTTTTAAAAAAATGAAAAACCAACGCAAGTGGAGAAGAAACCATGAAAACTTGACTTTTGGTTTTTATGTTAAAAAATCAGTTATTTGCAGAAACTAGTTTCCCTACATTTTAGGGAATCTATATTTTCAAGATCATGATTGGATGCAAAATAATTTTTGGAAAAACAAAAGCCAAAAACTAATATAAAAATTGCAAACAATCATCCTCTTAGTTTTTCCTCGCCAAAAGCAAAATTATGTTTAACACTTTATCCATGTTTGTTTAACATGTGATTCAAGGAAAAACAATTGTAATTTACAAGTGTTTAGATACCCAAAAACTGGAAGTCGATAGTATTACTGAAAAGACATTTCAAACTTTTTTTTTGAGAAAAATATTTCAAACTTTGTTGGTAGCGTCCTCCTTGTTGGCCACTTCACCACTTTCCACTGGTGGTAAACTCTGCACAATAAAAAAATAAAAATTACAAATAATCTCATGGGCAATTCATCGAACACCTTACGTGCGTAACACAGAAGAGATATCAACACCACAAAACAAGGACATAAAGAAAAACAAGAAGATTTCTAGAGTCGTTATCAAAGAATCACCTTATGGGCTCATTAAAAAAAGAAGGAAGAGAGTGAGCAAAACGAATTCGAGCATTTCACATAGAAATATTGGAAGCTTACGAGATCTGGCTTATAGATATTGTGGACGACGGAGGCTCCAGCGAGAAGGGAAGCAACAACGACGGCTGTTGACAATGGCAGAGACGGAGTTCCCGTCGGCAACTTCCCTCTATATGTTTTCTTCATCCTTTGGCCTCTGCTTTTTCCGAGTTTTGACCAATCTAAGAGTTTTGTTTATTACACTACTACTGCTACTACTAGTAGACCACCTAATATGATTTATACGTTTAATACCAACCATATGTTATATCACCGTCAACAAAATAAAGAGGCCATAACGATATTTCGATATCACGGGCCATACATGCATCAATACCAACATTTCCAACGCCAAGTTATCATCAAACTTTTTATCCAAACCGGCCCATACATGCATCAATACCAAGTTATCATCAAACTTATGCAACCACGTCACATGGTTTAGTAAAATTTCTCAAAAAAATCTGACTTTGATGTTGAAAAAATCATTTCTCAGCCCACAATACGAAATTGAATTTTGCATGTGATGATGATTTATTGATGGACATATGTATATCAGTGTTGACAATTATAAATTAATTCACATACATCAGTGTGGACCAACGAACAGATCAGCACATATGTCACATTCTTTTCACTTACCTTACCTTTAACCTGCGGCTCAGGTTCTTTTGAGCTCCTTAATATTCTTGACACGAAAAAAATAAACAAATTAAATTAAAATATGATTTTACGTTTTGCAGAGGCACGAATCTCTTATTCGTGTGTTGAGTAAAAGACACAGACCTCGAAGCTTCTCTTGAATGGCGTCTATTTTCAGACCTTCAATTTCACTTGACCTACCACCAAAGGTAACACTCAAACTTCTTCAGGATCACTCATAGTTCTTTTAGACTGTGTTTATCTCTCGACATGTTGGCCTTAGACAGTTAGACGCTTATTTGTGTTCGGTTTTTAAACTGAAATAGAAATTGGGATGAGAAACTAGGAGTGTGACTGATGATGAATCGTTTTGGTAACTGAAAAGGTGGCTTGCACGAATCTCTCCACTAAAGAACGACTTGAGTTTCAGAGCAAGAGTCTGAGAAAAGAGAAGCTCAACGTTAGGTTACGTGGCGTGAAAGCTAATCAAACACAAGGGACTAGCGCGGTTACAGAAGAGAAAGAGCTTAACAACAAAACCGGTAACTAAAATCTTGTACCTTATCTTGGATTAATCAAACCGGTCGTTTATAATTAATTGGTTGTGTGTTGGTACTAGATTATGGAGTTGTAGGGGTTCACCATGTGGGTCTGCTCTGCGAGAACCTAGAACGGTCACTTGAGTTTTACCAGAACATTCTAGGACTTGAGATCAACGAGGCGAGGCCACATGATAAGCTTCCGTATAGAGGAGCATGGTTATGGGTAGGTTCAGAGATGATTCATCTAATGGAGCTTCCAAATCCTGACCCATTAACTGGTAGACCTGAGCACGGTGGCCGTGATCGGCATGCTTGTATCGCAATCCGAGATGTTTCTAATCTGAAAGAGATTTTGGATAAAGCTGGTATGTCTACTTCTTTCTTGTCTTTTGCATTAGGGATGTTTTTTTTTCTTTGTTCGTAACGAAGATGGTTTGTTTGTTTGTGTGTAGGGATTGAGTATACGATGAGTAAGTCAGGGAGGCCAGCTATATTCACTCGTGATCCAGACGCAAACGCTCTTGAGTTCACTCAAGTTTGATTCTCGAGTCTCTCTTTTGGGTCTTCTAGTAGATGGATGGATATAAACTGTAGATACTTAATACTGCTCATGTCTTACCTCTAGAATGTGTTTTGGATCAATACTATTAACTATCCTACCTTTATGTTATACCCATTATATTTATCTGAACATTACAATCAAACCAAAAGGAAAAGATAAGAAGGATAAAATGAAAAACATAACCGAATCTGAAACTCCTAACTAACCACAATTCCCAACTCGTAAATATAATTTACTCTCTTTTACCACAACACAAGAGAACAGAAACTGGTTGAAGTTACAGACAGACATGATGATGATGAACCACACGATTCAAACAAGTTTCAGGGTATTTAGTATATACAAATTAGACTATTATATATATATGTTTGTGATCAAAAGGAGCCAAGAGTAGTGGAGAGGTCTAAGCGTGAACGAGATCTCCACTCTTGTATAGCCGATTTGAGAGTATGGTTTGGTGTGAGATCGCAATGTTTGAGCCGATGCTTAGTCACAGGAGACACATTTTTATTGTTCTGAATCCAAGCTTTTATAGCTCTTCCTTCGTACGTGAACCCATCTGCTGCTATATGTGGATCTTCCATTATCTCCTGCAATTTTAAACCTAAAACCGTTAAGTACTGTGTTTTCTTGTGAGAGAATTATATGGTCGTTGTCTTCGTTTTACCTTAAGAATCGGACAGAAGTAGTGACTTGGTGGTCGTGCGTTATCTTGTTCTGTCTTGAGTCTCTCATTTGCAGATTCAAGAATCCGTTTGAGAGCAGGCAGGACTTGTGTATCAAGATCCGGTCTGTCTCTGCACTTGAGCTGAGAACACTTGACTGCGATACGAGCCAGCTCCTCCGCTTCGGCCATGGGCCAGTCTCTGACAGATCCATCTAACATATCTCCGAAACAGCCTCTCTTCACCGCGTCCTCGACGCAGAAAAGAAGACCGTTGGGATGTCTAGCGGTCAAAAGCTGGAGAATTATGATTCCAAATGCGTAAAGATCCGACTTCGGTCTGATGGTCCCGGTTCTCTGGTACTCGGGGTCCATGTAGTAGAGCGTACCGGCGATGATCGAGTTTCTGTAAACCGTGACACTGTCTGGTGCCTCTTCTGACATGAGTTTGGCGAGTCCAACGTCGCCTATTTTGCTAACGAAGTTTCTGTCTAAGAGAATGTTTCCTGGCTTGAGGTCACGGTGGACGATTGGCTCGGGTTTGGAGTTGTGGAGGAAAGCTAGGCCACATGCGGTTTCGTATATGATCCTGAATCTGATGAACCATGAGAGGGATGGTTTCCTTTTGGGAGAGATGTGAGCATCTAAGCTACCGTTCTCCATGTACTCATAGACAAGGCAACCATTATCAGGACAAGCACCGAGGAGAAGGACAACATGAGGATGTCGAAGCTGGCTTAAGACAGAGATCTGCAAAAATTGAAATCGTACAGTTGATTTCAGAGATCTTAAGAGAGTTAAAGGCTGTTTAGTTTGTAACTTACCTCTCTTAAAAACTCTTCTTTCTTCTCGATTGAATCGGGTTTGAGAACTTTGAGAGCCACCGGGGTGTGGTCGAGGCTGCATTTGTATACTTTTCCGTATCCACCTTCACCGATAATTTTACGGGAAGAGAAGTTATCTGTAGCCGCAGATATTTCTTCTTTAGTGTACTTTCTGTACCGCCCGTCTTTCAAGAAGAGCTGGTCGATGACTTTTTGTTTCTCTATGGATTGCTTGAGAGCACTTAGCTCGGCTAGTTGCCTCTCGCAGAACTCTTTGGCTAGCATTGATTTTGCTTCCTGGACTTCTTTTACGGCTTTTAGATGCTTTTCTTTCTCTTCCGCTGCTGCTTTTCTCAGCATTTCTTCCTTTTCCAGAGCAGTTATGACCCTTCTCGTTTCTTTAATACACTCAGAGGAAAGAGACTTCACCTGAGATAACAATGTGGGTTGGTTGAGGTTATGAATCCATTACATGACTGAAGACAAGAGATCGTCGAAAAGATTTACAGTAACTCGTACCTGTGTTTGTTTATGAACTAGCTCTTCACAAGCTTGTTTGTACATGGAAAGAGTGGTTTCTACTTCTTTCCTTAGCTGTGCTACTTCAGACTTAACATCTGTCTGCAAAAACAGGTCTTGAGATTAACATCACAGCATTTTGCATAACATTGAATCGACGTAACAGATTGGGTAATAATGCTTTACCTTTGGTGTTTTTATGTTAGCTCCAGGATTCAACTGCATTTTACTAGCGGAGACAATACTATGTCTCATAATAGAACGGGTGTGTTCGTCATCGACCAAACCGAAGTCAGTGGAAGATTGTGCATCAGAAAACACTCGAGAGACTGGATTACTATGCGGCAAAGAGGCAGGCCTTCGAGTGTGCTTCCTGCCTGAGGATGATACGGATGAAACAGACAAGCCTGTCTTATCTGAGCGTGTGCGGCTGAAAGTTTCTGTATAAGCTTCTGCTCCTTGGGGTATACGGAAACTAGATGATGAATCTGATGAGAGTTTAACAGCAAGAAACAGATTCATCATCTTAAACTCACATTTTAGATCACTAAACATGAAATTCTAGGGACTGATACATATATATACCTGGAGATAACTGATTGGTTGATTTGGTTAATATTCTATCTTTGCAGATAACGTATATCTCACATGTCTCAGGAGCTTCTCTTAGTACCGTTAATGGCATCTCTTGTCCTTTTTTCCTGGCAAAACAAAGTCAAACGTCTAAGCAATTTGATCATACCACAAATAATTCTATTAGTAATGGACCTAATTCACACCCGAAAGCTAAACTCGAGAGTGAAAAAAATTGACACAAACTGATACATTACTCTCATTCACATTAAACACTCAATGTGAGACATTTAATAAACCCCCTCATGCTCAGAATTGGATACTGAAATGTGAAGTTTGTGGGACTGGAATACACAGATAAGTGACAATCGGGAAACATATCATATTAGTAAGTTCCGATTACAAATCTCTCTATAAAGAAACTATATTCAAAAAAAAAAATACAAACCGAGACGATAATAATCATAATCAAGATTCCACTTTCCGCAAATCTCTCAAAAATGGGAAACAAATACCTTGTGAGGAAACTAGAAGAGCAAGAGCCAAGCACTAAACACTCAACCTCACTATCTGATATGTACTTCAAAAGCGCCTTCGCGGTATCATTATCTTCCAACAACAACGTCTCAACCTAACCAATAAAAAAACTCCATGAGACTCAAAACAGTTTCACAAATTCGAATAAACCAATTCAGAGAGAAACTCACTTTACTGGATTCGCAGTGTCTCTTGAACGGCACGAAGACCTGTTCGTATTCCTTTCTACGATCTCTCTTATACATCGACACAACACTCTCCTCCAATTCATCCACCGGAATCTTCGATCCAGCTTCAAAAACAAACGGTGAAATCTCGAGAAATTGACGAAACTGATTGAATAAAATTCGAGAGATTGACTTACAAGGAGATGGAATAGTGGTGACGGTAGGCGTGACGTGAACCAGAACCAACCGATCGACGTTGGGGAGGAGATTATCGACGGTCCAGCGAAGAGCGCGGCGGCTAGCAGCTCCTCCTACGGCGTCGCCGACGGAACCTTTGACGGCGACGGATACCGTGGAATAAGCCGGACCTTTGACGGCGACGGATACCGTGGAATAAGCCGGAGCTCCGTTGATCGATTCGAAGAACTTGTTCGACATCACCACCATGAAACTTTCTTTCTCGACTTTGACTTTTGATGGATTGAGAAAAAGAAAAGTTTGGTTTGGTGATGTTATTTATTGACTCGTGGAACTAATAAATTAAAGCGCCTACTTATTAGAAAAGTCTTCTTTCGAAAATTGCTTACGCTTTTTTTGTTATTGTGGGGCTTGTATTTAGGTGTAATTTAAGATTGTACGTTTTTGTTTTGGTGTTAACAGATCAGACAAAAGAAATCTTTTTTTTTGTTTGTTTGTTTGTTTGTTTGTTTGTCAACAGACCTAATAAAATCTATTATGCGATCTTCTAAAGTCTGAACGCAAGCTTTTGTCATTTCCGTGAGAAAAGCCTATGTGCGAATAAAACTAAAAAAATTGCCTTTAATGATTTTGGAGTTGTGTCGTTTTTACATACTCTATCGGCAGATCTAATCGATTCTGGACATTTAGTAATACATAATAGACTGACTATCGCATTCAGATCTGACCTGGGAGTTCTGTAGACCACAAGCAATAACAGAAATTTGGATTCACTATAGTTTAAAATTAAAAAATAGCCTTACAGATAAATCGAATCCATAATAATTAATTTGGAAAAGAAATAAAGATTAAACCAATTAATCTACAAAAACTTTTAAAATTCAAGGCCAGTATAATAATTGACTGAAATATGATACAACCGGGGTGCTTTTATAGCTTCATATCAGGACTGATATCGATCACACTATCTGATCCTAATTTAAAATATCTTCCGACTGATGCTAGAGATAGAGATAGTTAAATTGCATGTTGGCAGACTACCAAGTAAACTATCTGGAGTGGAGCAAAGCTTAATTAAGCTCTATATAAACGTGACTCTATTTAAAGAAAGACTCGAACTAGTTCACAGCTAGATCATGGTTTTACAAATGATTTTCATAGGTTATCCAAATATGGTAGATTCATAACATAATTTTTTTTTGATAACTATGGGGATTCGACGACTGAGGTCAATCACCGATTAATCCTATGAAACCCGCAGTGGTCACGTATTCTTACCATTTAAAGTAGTTCAAGTGGTCAATGGAAATCGAATTGTGGATTCGCCGTATTGCGATTGCCTTCAAACATAAACTATTTTAGCACTTGAAATTTTAAATTGTGAAAACTTTTCTGTTCTAAAGCACAAAAACACAGACCACTACCTACTCGCTACGGTGATCTTCGAACTTGGATCGTATCTGGACATTTAAAACAGTTTCAGATGGGTATTAATTTCAGACAAGATAAAAATATGCATCCCTAAGTTTTTGTTTGAACAAATTAGCCCCAGTATATTGATATATTATAACATTCGGACTACGTAAATGATTAATTTAATAGTCAAAAATGCAAGATGATTAAGGAATCGTTAAAAGAATGTTCCGTAATTTATAGGGTTGACATTACCAAACATATAATACATTTGAATAAATGTGCATATAGTGAATTTTAAAATGACACTATGACTAGCAACTATTTTATAAAGGGTGAGTAGAATTTTCATTGGACTAAGTAATTTTAATTATCTAATATATATTGCTTGTTCTAAGATTCTGTATGTGATGCATAGAACATATACTTGTTCTTAGGACTTGTTAATTAATCTAAATAAATGATTTAAGACGGCACATAAACCACTTGCAATATTCACTATCCGATATTCCCAGTCTCCGGTAAGAAAAATTATAAGGAATAAAAAAGAGAAAGTGTAAAGAATAACGAGTATTTAAATAAATGTCAACCGTAGAATTCTCTACCAAATAAGCTGGATCGAAACGATGTTCAACATTGTGGGACACGTAATTAGTTAATAAAACTTTGTTCAACCAGTAAATCATACATTAAATTTCATACACATATATTAACTCGTAGAATTTGTAATTTGTTATCAGTAGCTTAATGCATTCAGCATTCTCCATCATTTGATGAGTTTTAGTAAATCATTATAAACATTATATTATCATTTTTACCAAAAAATATTTTATCATCTATAATTTTAAAACAAAAGTACTAATATGAAACTAACCTTAATTTTTTTTAAACCACAAACTAACCTTAAGTTTATGTGGGCTATTACGAAAAATGACACTGGAAATTTTATATTATTTTTATAATTCAT
This sequence comes from Brassica carinata, assembly GCA_016771965.1. Lineage (NCBI taxonomy): Eukaryota > Viridiplantae > Streptophyta > Magnoliopsida > Brassicales > Brassicaceae > Brassica > Brassica carinata. Next base: position 61,525,443 of record CM028687.1, on the reverse strand, counting down.
TATAAATAATTTTGGCATCAATTTTTTGGATCAAAATATTGTGGGCCACACTTAATAATAAAAGAGAATATTATTAATACAAATCATATGCTATTCAATATTTGTCTATTTGATTTCTAATTATTAGTAACATACATTTCTGGCGTGGTTTTCAATGAACTATTTTAAGTTTCTTTTAATTTTAATTACCAATATCTATTAAATAATATAAAATTATATATTTAAAAATCATTATAAAAAGTTTCTATATTTTCATATAAATGTTTTTAAGACTTTATAAATGAATTACCTTTCTAAATATTTATAAATGATTTTATAAAATCTTATAAATGATTATAGACCATTATAAAAAGTTTCTATATTTTCATATAAATGTTTTTAAGACTTTATAAATGAATTACCTTTCTAAATATTTATAAATGATTTTATAAAATCTTATAAATGATTATAGACCATTATAAAAAGTTTCTATATTTTCATATAAATGTTTTTAAGACTTTATAAATGAATTACCTTTCTAAATATTTATAAATGATTTTATAAAATCTTATAAATGATTATAGACCATTATAAAAAGTTTCTATATTTTCATATAAATGTTTTTAAGACTTTATAAATGAATTACCTTTCTAAATATTTATAAATGATTTTATAAAATCTTATAAATGATTATAGACCATTATAAAAAGTTTCTATATTTTCATATAAATGTTTTTAAGACTTTATAAATGAATTACCTTTCTAAATATTTATAAATGATTTTATAAAATCTTATAAATGATTATAGACCATTATAAAAAGTTTCTATATTTTCATATAAATGTTTTTAAGACTTTATAAATGAATTACCTTTCTAAATATTTATAAATGATTTTATAAAATCTTATAAATGATTATAGACCATTATAAAAAGTTTCTATATTTTCATATAAATGTTTTTAAGACTTTATAAATGAATTACCTTTCTAAATATTTATAAATGATTTTATAAAATCTTATAAATGATTATAGACCATTATAAAAAGTTTCTATATTTTCATATAAATGTTTTTAAGACTTTATAAATGAATTACCTTTCTAAATATTTATAAATGATTTTATAAAATCTTATAAATGATTATAGACCATTATAAAAAGTTTCTATATTTTCATATAAATGTTTTTAAGACTTTATAAATGAATTACCTTTCTAAATATTTATAAATGATTTTATAAAATCTTATAAATGATTATAGACCATTATAAAAAGTTTCTATATTTTCATATAAATGTTTTTAAGACTTTATAAATGAATTACCTTTCTAAATATTTATAAATGATTTTATAAAATCTTATAAATGATTATAGACCATTATAAAAAGTTTCTATATTTTCATATAAATGTTTTTAAGACTTTATAAATGAATTACCTTTCTAAATATTTATAAATGATTTTATAAAATCTTATAAATGATTATAGACCATTATAAAAAGTTTCTATATTTTCATATAAATGTTTTTAAGACTTTATAAATGAATTACCTTTCTAAATATTTATAAATGATTTTATAAAATCTTATAAATGATTATAGACCATTATAAAAAGTTTCTATATTTTCATATAAATGTTTTTAAGACTTTATAAATGAATTACCTTTCTAAATATTTATAAATGATTTTATAAAATCTTATAAATGATTATAGACCATTATAAAAAGTTTCTATATTTTCATATAAATGTTTTTAAGACTTTATAAATGAATTACCTTTCTAAATATTTATAAATGATTTTATAAAATCTTATAAATGATTATAGACCATTATAAAAAGTTTCTATATTTTCATATAAATGTTTTTAAGACTTTATAAATGAATTACCTTTCTAAATATTTATAAATGATTTTATAAAATCTTATAAATGATTATAGACCATTATAAAAAGTTTCTATATTTTCATATAAATGTTTTTAAGACTTTATAAATGAATTACCTTTCTAAATATTTATAAATGATTTTATAAAATCTTATAAATGATTATAGACCATTATAAAAAGTTTCTATATTTTCATATAAATGTTTTTAAGACTTTATAAATGAATTACCTTTCTAAATATTTATAAATGATTTTATAAAATCTTATAAATGATTATAGACCATTATAAAAAGTTTCTATATTTTCATATAAATGTTTTTAAGACTTTATAAATGAATTACCTTTCTAAATATTTATAAATGATTTTATAAAATCTTATAAATGATTATAGACCATTATAAAAAGTTTCTATATTTTCATATAAATGTTTTTAAGACTTTATAAATGAATTACCTTTCTAAATATTTATAAATGATTTATAAAATCTTGAGATTAAAATCACAGAATCCACGCAACAGAGTGGGTAAAACGTAAACGTGAAATGCTTTTACCTTTGGTGTTTTATGTTAGCTCCAGGATTCAACTGCATTTTATTACCGGAGACAATACTATGTCTAATAACAGAACGGGTGTGTTCGTCATCGACCAAACCGATGTCAGTGGAAGACTGTGCATCGGAAAACACTCGAGAGACTGGATTACTATGCGGCAAAGAGGCAGGCCTTCGACTGTGCTTCCTGCCTGAGGATGACATGGATGAAGCTGACAAGCCTGTCCTATCTGAGCGTGTGCGGCTGAAAGTTTCTGTATAAGCTTCTGCTCCTTGTGGTATACGGAAACTAGATGATGAATCTGGCGAAAGTGTAATAGATTCATTATCTTGAATTCACATTTTAGATCACTGAACGTGAAATTCAAGGGACTGATGCATATAAATACCTGGAGATAACTGATTGGTTGATTTGGTTAATATTCTATCTTTGCAGATAACATATATCTCACATGTCTCTGGAGCTTCTCGTAATACTCTTAATGGCATTTCTTGTCCTTTTTTCCTGGCAAAACAAAGTCAAACGTCTAAGCAATTTGATCATGCCAAAAATCGTTCAATTAGTAATAAACCTAACTCACACCCGAGAGTTATCTCAAGAGCGGAAAATTACCACAAACTTATATATCACTCTCATTCGCATTAAACACTCAATGTGAGACTTTTAATACACCCTCTCACGCTCAGCATTAGTTTGTGGGACTAGACATCCATAAGTAAGCCACAATCGAGAAAATTGAATCCTTTGGACTTTGATACCCATTTAGTAATGAACCTAACTCACACCCAAAACTAACTCAAGAGTGGAATCCACCGATATGCGACAATCAGGAAACTGAATCTTTGGACTAAGATATCATATTTTGCTAATGGGCATAACTCACACCCAAAAGCTAACTCGAGAGTGGCAATTAGTAAGTTCCGATCATAAGTCTCTATCTAGAAAAGATATTCAAGATTCCACAGATACAACATTCGGCAAATCTCTCAAAGTGGAAACAATACCTTGTGAGGAAACTAGAGGAGCAAGAGCCAAGCACTAAACACTCAACCTCACTATCTGATACGTACTTCAAAAGCGCCTTCGCGGGATCATCATGTTCCATCAACAACGTCTCAATCTGAACCAGTAAAACTTCCATGAGACTCACTCAACAGTTTCACAAAATTCGAATAACCAATAGAGAGACTCACTTTACTCGAACCGCAGAGTTTCTTGAACGGCACGAAGACCTGCTCGTACTCCTTCCTCAGATCTCGCTTATACATCGACACAACACTCTCCTCCAATTCCTCCACCGGAATCTGGAGCATCTCAAGGACTCGATCGCGAAGCTAGGATTTCAGATCCCTGAACAGCTCAATCCGATCGAATTCGCGATGGAGATCGTCGATTCGTTACGCAATTCGAATCGCGTAGACTCCTCTTGATTTTCGCTATCATCGTCGTAATCGATCGAGAAGGAGAATGAGACGATGACGAAGAAGCAAGAGCTTCGCGGACTCTTCGACGTACTCTGCTCGAGGTTCGCAAGATCATCTGAGGACGAAACAGCTCTTCCTAGCAAGGACGATGCAAGCAGTCGTAGCAGGGCTAGGCTTAGGAAGCGTGTACACAAGACTCATGCTTGTTTGAGTAATAGCAATGAGATTTGATCAAATTATTTGCTTAGTTTCCATGCAGGCCTGTTGCAAGTATGACAAGCGTGCTACTTTACAGTTTTCATTCATTATCCTATCATTTTAAGGCTGGAATGCATCAGTTTCTTGTACTATGCTTCTAGTATCAACTCTGTTTTGAGTTTGATTGGGTTTTGGGTTGGATTTTTGGGATGAACAGGTAGATGGTATGGATGCATTTGCTGTCAAATAAGCTTGCAAATTTGCTAGGAATATGCCTTTATAAACATTTATAAATTATTTATAATCCTTATAAAGCCTTATAGACGATTTTATAAACTCTTATAAATAATTTTAAATAAATCTTATAAATGATTTTATAAAATCTTATAAATATTTGGTATATTCTTATAAGTGATTTTATAAAGGTTTATAAATCATTTATAGGAATATATATAAGCTATTGACAAAGTTTTATAAATGATTTTATAAAACTTATAAATAATTTTAAATAAATCTTATAAATGATTTTATAAAATCTTATAAATGATTTTAAATCTTCATAAATGATTATAGACCTTATAAAAATTTTCTATATATTCATATAAATGGTTTTAAGACTTTATAAATGAATTACCTTTCTAAATATTTATAAATGATTTATGACCCTTATAAAAATTTTCTATATATTCATATAAATGGTTTTAAGACTTTATAAATGAATTACCTTTCTAAATATTTATAAATGATTTTATAAACTCTTATAAATGAATTACCTTTCTAAATATTTATAAATGATTATAGACCTTATAAAAATTTTCTATATATTCATATAAATGGTTTTAAGACTTTATAAATGAATTACCTTTCTAAATATTTATAAATGATTTTATAAAACTTATAAATAATTTTATAAAACCTATAAATAATTTTAAATATTCTTATAAATGATTTTATAAAACCTATAAATAATTTTAAATAAATCTTATAAATGATTTTATAAAACTTATAAATAATTTTATAAAACCTATAAATAATTTTATAAAACCTTATAAATAATTTTAAATATTCTTATAAATGATTTTATAAAATCTTATAAATGATTTTATAAAATCTTATAAATGATTTTATAAAACCTATAAATAATTTTATAAAACCTTATAAATAATTTGCAAACATTTATAATAGAATTATAGACACTTATATTAGCTTTATAAATATTTACTTCGAAGTTTATTATAGACTGGTTTTATAAACTCTTATAAATAATTTTAAATAAATCTTATAAATGATTTTATAAAACTTATAAATAATTTTATAAAACCTTATAAATAATTTTAAATAAATCTTATAAATGATTTTATAAAACTTATAAATAATTTACAAACATTTATAATAGAATTATAGACACTTATATTAGCTTTATAAATATTTACTTGAAGTTTATTATAGACTGGTTTTATAAAGATTTATAAACTCTTATAAAGATTTATAAACTCTTATAAAGATTTATAAACTCTTATAAATAATTTTAAATAAATCTTATAAATGATTTTAAATCTTCATAAATGATTTTATAAAAATTATAAATTATTCATAATCCTTATAAAGCCTTATAGACTGATTTTATAAACTCTTATAAATAATTTTAAATACACCCTCTCACGCTCAGCATTAGTTTGTGGGACTAGACATCCATAAGTAAGCCACAATCGAGAAAATTGAATCCTTTGGACTTTGATACCCATTTAGTAATGAACCTAACTCACACCCAAAACTAACTCAAGAGTGGAATCCACGATATCGACAATCAGGAAACTGAATCTTTGGACTAAGATATCATATTTTGCTAATGGGCATAACTCACACCCAAAAGCTAACTCGAGTGTGCGCAATTAGTAAGTTCGATCATAAGTCTCTATCTAGAAAAGATATTCAAGATTCCACAGATACAACATTCGGCAAATCTCTCAAAGTGGAAACAATACCTTGTGAGGAAACTAGAGGAGCAAGAGCCAAGCACTAAACACTCAACCTCACTATCTGATACGTACTTCAAAAGCGCCTTCGCGGATCATCATGTTCCATCAACAACGTCTCAATCTGAACCAGTAAAACTTCCATGAGACTCACTCAACAGTTTCACAAAATTCGAATAACCAATAGAGAGAAACTCACTTTACTCGAACCGCAGAGTTTCTTGAACGGCACGAAGACCTGCTCGTACTCCTTCCTCAGATCTCGCTTATACATCGACACAACACTCTCCTCCAATTCCTCCACCGGAATCTTCGATCCAGCTTCAAAACAAACAAAATCAACGGTGAGAGATCACGAAATGGAGGATAGTGATTGAGTCGCGAGATCGAACTTACAAGGAGATGGAATAGTGGTGACGGTAGGCATGACGTGAACTAGAACCAACCGATCGACGTTGGGGAGGAGATTCTCGACGGTCCAGCGAAGAGCGCGGCGGCTAGCAGCTCCTCCTACTGCGTCGCCGACGGATCCTTTGACCGCGACGGCTACCATTGAGTAAGCCGGAGCTCCGCCGATCGATTCGAAGAACTTGTTCGACATCACCACCATGAAACTTTCTTCTCGATTTTGACTTTTTATGGATTGAAGAAAAGAAAAGTTTGGTTTGGTGATGTATTTATCGACTCGTGGGAACTATTAAATTAAAGCGCCTACTTTATTAGAAAAGTCTTTTTTCGAAAATTATTTGGGTTTTTTTGTTATTGTGGGGCTTATATTTAGGTTAAATTTACGATTGTACGTTTTTGTTTTGGTTTTAACAGATTAGACCTAACAAATCTACAATTTGAGATGAGTATTAATTTCAGACAAAATTAAAATATACATTCATAAGTTTTTGTTTCAACAATTATCCCCAATATATTGATATATTATAACATTCGGACTACGTAATTGATTAATTTAATTGTAAAAAATGCAAGATGATTAAGGAATCGTTAAAAGAATGTTCCGTAAATTATAGGGGTTGACATTACCAAGCATATAATCAGAGGCGTGCATTAAGCATACAATGAGGCAATTGCCTTAGGCCCCCTCTAAACTTGTTAAATTCAGGGCCCCTCTTTTCCTATTACTTGGTTTAATTAATTAGGTAAACTAGGTGATTTTCCTGCTCATCCAAATGTATAAATATTTCTAAAGTAAATATACTATAATAATTGATTGCTATTTACTTTTAATTTTAAATTAATTTATAATTTGTATGCATCATTTATATTAATAATATTATATTACTTTAATTATATACATGATTTTATATATGTTATATCTAATCGGTTTTGTTGTTTTCTGATCGATTTAGTTATCATTTGGGTAAATTGGATTGCATCTCTCAATTCAACTGTAATATTTTTATTCTAACTATATTAAAATTTTGATTAATTTCTTATTTGCATTTACGTGGTTGTTGTCTTAGAAATGTAAATATATTTTATGAATATTATGTATAACTTAAGATATATTTTGCTTAGAACGAAATAAAAATTAACTAAATTGTCTGATTCCAAATTACATAAATTAATAATAACGATAATATTCTGAAGTCTCATGCATATATATAAATTTTGAAAAGAACTAAATTGTAACAATTGTTTAATATTTTGTTTTCATTTTAATATGTTTTGAGTTGTCCTATGATTTATATTTATAAAATAAATTACTATTCTTATAAAAATTATATATTTTATCATATTTAAATCTATGATTTTAGATATCGTAGTTACATATATTATTTAAATTGAAAATGTAGTATAATTATTTTTATTATAATTAAGTAAAAGCAAATCAATTTTGTTTATTGTTGAAATGTCCATGTATTTTCATAATATTTATCAAATTATATGTTGATGTTTTTAAAAAAATATTAGAAAAATAAAGTGATGATCAATAGGAAGTTACATGCATAAGTAGATGATATATTTTTGGAAGCTTATCAACACATATCAATATTTACAATAATTAAAAATATTTATAAATTCTAAATAACTTTATGCCTTTGATTTGTTGAATGGAAACTGAAATTTATTTTAAATAATCTTAAAAATGAGAATTCAGATTTGCTTTGGTATTTTGATTATGGTTCTATTAAGTTCTACAAACATAAAACATAAAATTTAAAAGCAAACTTAATATCAAGAAAGCAAATAACTTCAGTAATTATAAAATATAATATATCTACCTCATTAAACTATTTTGTAACTATTTTTAAATTTATTTTTAGTTTTTAATAACTCTTAAAAGTAAGTAGTAAACAAAATTGTGATTGTATTTGAAAATAATATTATATTAAGTAAAATATATTTTATCGATATTTTTGTTGTAATTGAAATATATTATAATCAACTAAATATATGAAAATAAATAAAACATTTCAATAATACTAATTATAAACTATTTTTATTCAATTAAACATATATCAGTTTATGTTACTTAATTATTTTATTTAATCATCTAAGAAAATAGATAGATATATAAAAATATTTCTTTTACTTTGAATTTTTCGTATTGTTTTAAATTATGTTTTAAATTTTTTTCTAATAACATTATATACAAATTTATATTTTACATCTCAGAAAATATAGATATAAATTAAGTATTTTATTATGTTATTTGAAAATATCTTTTAAATGTAATATTATTAGTTTTGTGAAATTCCCTTTTTATGGAATCATATTATATATACATATATTTTTATTTTTCAATTCGTATTTTTTTTACTTTTATAAAAAATCCTTTTTATTATATGTATATGTTTTGAAAATTTTTAAAAGGAAACTAAACAAAAATAAATAATAGTATGTTATATATAATAGGGTGTACGTGATTTGAAATCTAACACAAGAGGTCAAATATGAGACAACTCAAAAGCTTCTGCATGCTCAAGTAAACGTGGCAGATCCACCTGGTCAATACACACAAGAAAGGAAGAACAAGGATGCAAATAAATAGTTTATAAATCCTTATATATGATCTATAAATTATTTTATAAATCCTATAATATATTTATAAGCTCTTATAAATGATCTATAAGATTTTATAAATAATTTATAAAACCTTTATATATGGTTCACAAACCATTATAAATTATTTATAAATGATTTTTAAATATTTACAAATGATTTGTAGAGTTTTACAAACATAAATATTATGTATTATCATTTAAAATGATTTATAACCTTATAAATGTCTATAAATGATTAGCAAATATTTATAAATCCTATAAATGATTTATTACCCTTTACAAGTGAGTCAATAATTCATATATTCAGAAACTTATAAATGATTGATTGATAGATAAGAAAACCTAGGCTTTCTCAACGGACCATTTCGTCCTGTGTTAAAATCATCCTTTGAGTCATTATGCGAAGAGATTTCGCTTTGGACTCTACTTCTTGAAGTCGTTCTGCAGCGGTAGTAGCCTCGTCTTTCAAGCTCTGAACATAGTAGAGAAGAATAAGACAAGGTTCATCATGTAAATAAAAATGATGCATCAAATGAAACCAGCACCCCAGTTTATTACCTCAAGTTATAAACGTAGAGAAACAAGTTCATCATCCTTCCCATTGTTTTTCTGTTTAGCAGCATTTAGAGCCTTGCTCAATCAATTTCCTGTCTAACTAATCAAACCAAAATAAATAAATCAGATCAAAGCTCATAACATGATCAAAATCAAACTGATCTGAGCTAATTTTAGAATCAGGGATATGAAATTCACCGCAGAGGACGGAGATCTGTTGCGGAGAACGAAGGAAACATCCGGCGGTTTACAAACAGCTACACGAAATCGAAATCAAAACCACTTGAATCATTCCCAATCATTGAAACAAAAACCAAATTCTATTCAAATCAGGAAGAATCAAGCACCTGAAACACTAAGAAGTTATGAGCCTTAACAAGTATCCTTATCGATCAGAGGTTCCAATTGTACTCTTCCCAATTCACAACCCTATTGTCGATATGATACTCACTCCCACCAGAAATGGTAATCGTATGAGTGAAACGAAGCTCCACCCCGTCGTTTAGAGATGCCGACGCGGGACTCAATGAAGACGACGGCGGCAAAGCTGATGGCTTTCGTCGCCGGCTGCGTGAGAGAGAGACGTCGGATCTGGACGGAGACAGCTGATTTGGAAGAGACGGCGGATCTGGATGGAATAGATCGAGAGAGATGAGTTGAAGATAAGACAAGGACAGTATAGTCTTTTACACATTAATGAATGTGGTATTTATGAAAATATCCTCATTCTAAGTGTATATATGAAATATGGTACCAAAGAAAGTATATTTTTAAAATTTCCCCTTTTTAGTTTAAAACCGAATAAATTAAAAACTGAAAATATTTAAATTGAACCAAACCAAAATAAATATAGTAATAGTATGATAGTTAATTTTTATAAACCAAGAAAATCAAAAAATCTAATCATAAGCGAGTCAAAACCAAAGCAAAACCCAAAGTGAACACCCTATAATTACGATTTACAACTAACCTTTTTCCAAGTACATTCTAAAAAAGCCGCAACAGAATTTGACTAGGGTTATTTGTCAGTGCCTCCAGAGGACGAAACTCTCCCAGACACCAAAAAAAAAAAATGGAGGGACCGAGCCCGAGCCTCTGTGAGTTGCCAGATGATTTAATCTTGAAGATATTCTCATTGCTTCCGTTTTTCAAAGAGAGCGTTGCATCAAATCTCTTAACAAAACGTTGGGAGGATCTCATGTTTGATGATAATGATACATCATATGAGAGTTTACTGAAATTTGTGAGTTTTGCTTACGAATCTTTGTCGTTCAAATTCTAGACATCAAGCTTAGCTGGGAATATTCAGCTTCAGACATCAACTATTTGGTTAAACTTGCGGTTAAGCGGTCAGTGAGAAAGCTGAGGATCCAGACGTTTGGAAAACCCTAGAACTGCCGAGTTGCTTGAGCACTTGCGTGACCCTAAAGTCATTGAGACTCCAGGGAGTAAGGATCAAGGTTGTGGTTGTCCCTCCTTGCTTTCGTTTCCCATCACTCAAGAAGCTTCGCCTTTTCTCGGTCAAGTTCTCGGACTACGAGTCTCTTGAATGTTTTTACGATCGTGCGGATCTCGAACACTTGGTTGTAAAGAACGTGTTGTTCAAGACTGTTCTCCCTTGGCGTCTTTTGCCGTCACTCAAAACCATGCACCTTCTTTCGAGTCGTTTCTGGGAAAACGAATCTGCTGCAAGTCTTTTAGAATCTGTCCTGTTCTTGAAGATTTGGTTGTGAACCAGACCAAAGTATTCAGTAATAACGTGTTTGCTTCGATCACTTGCAAAACCCTAAAACGTTGATACTCCGTGAACTAAGTATCAACGTTGTTCCACCATCGTTTTCCATGCCATCACTCAAATCTATGCAAATTTTATCTGTTACGTTCTCGGGAGGCGAATCGGTTGCAAATCTTTTAAAATATGCCCTGTTCTTGAGGATTTGTTTGTTAACCAATCACAAGTATCCGATAGTAATGACTTTACTCTGAGTAGTTGCAGAACACTAAAACGTTGACGCTGAGTGTCGAGGAGGTTCTGCCTTGGTTTCGCTTGCCATCGCTCAAAACGCTGCACCTTTTTCTGTCAAGTTCTCTGGTGACGAATCCAGCGAGTTTCTTACCCATTTGCCCTGTTCTTGAATATTTGGTTGCCCAAACCGAAGACGACAGTGTGATGTTCGAGGATGTTCCGGTTTGGTTTTGTTTGCCATCACTAAAGAGTCTGCCTTTTTATCGGTTAATTTCTCGGGGATGAATCTCTTTCCAAGCTTATAGAAAGGTGCCCGGTTCTTGAAGATTTGGTTGTGAACCAGACCAAAGTATTCAGTAATAACGTGTTTGCTTCGATCACTTGCAAAACCCTAAAACGTTGATACTCCGTGAACTAAGTATCAACGTTGTTCCACCATCGTTTTCCATGCCATCACTCAAATCTATGCAAATTTTATCTGTTACGTTCTCGGGAGGCGAATCGGTTGCAAATCTTTTAAAAATATGCCCTGTTCTTGAGGATTTGTTTGTTAACCAATCACAAGTATCCGATAGTAATGACTTTACTCTGAGTAGTTGCAGAACACTAAAACGTTGACGCTGAGTGTCGAGGAGGTTCTGCCTTGGTTTCGCTTGCCATCGCTCAAAACGCTGCACCTTTTTCTGTCAAGTTCTCTGGTGACGAATCCAGCGAGTTTCTTACCCATTTGCCCTGTTCTTGAATATTTGGTTGTAGCCCAAACCGAAGACGACAGTGTGATGTTCGAGGATGTTCCGGTTTGGTTTTGTTTGCCATCACTAAAGAGTCTGCCTTTTTATCGGTTAATTTCTCGGGGATGAATCTCTTTCCAAGCTTATAGAAAGGTGCCCGGTTCTTGAAGATTTGGTTGTGAACCAGACCAAAGTATTCAGTAATAACGTGTTTGCTTCGATCACTTGCAAAACCCTAAAACGTTGATACTCCGTGAACTAAGTATCAACGTTGTTCCACCATCGTTTTCCATGCCATCACTCAAATCTATGCAAATTTTATCTGTTACGTTCTCGGGAGGCGAATCGGTTGCAAATCTTTTAAAAATATGCCCTGTTCTTGAGGATTTGTTTGTTAACCAATCACAAGTATCCGATAGTAATGACTTTACTCTGAGTAGTTGCAGAACACTAAAACGTTGACGCTGAGTGTCGAGGAGGTTCTGCCTTGGTTTCGCTTGCCATCGCTCAAAACGCTGCACCTTTTTCTGTCAAGTTCTCTGGTGACGAATCCAGCGAGTTTCTTACCCATTTGCCCTGTTCTTGAGGATTTGTTTGTTAACCAATCACAAGTATCCGATAGTAATGACTTTACTCTGAGTAGTTGCAGAACACTAAAACGTTGACGCTGAGTGTCGAGGAGGTTCTGCCTTGGTTTCGCTTGCCATCGCTCAAAACGCTGCACCTTTTTCTGTCAAGTTCTCTGGTGACGAATCCAGCGAGTTTCTTACCCATTTGCCCTGTTCTTGAGGATTTGTTTGTTAACCAATCACAAGTATCCGATAGTAATGACTTTACTCTGAGTAGTTGCAGAACACTAAAACGTTGACGCTGAGTGTCGAGGAGGTTCTGCCTTGGTTTCGCTTGCCATCGCTCAAAACGCTGCACCTTTTTCTGTCAAGTTCTCTGGTGACGAATCCAGCGAGTTTCTTACCCATTTGCCCTGTTCTTGAGGATTTGTTTGTTAACCAATCACAAGTATCCGATAGTAATGACTTTACTCTGAGTAGTTGCAGAACACTAAAACGTTGACGCTGAGTGTCGAGGAGGTTCTGCCTTGGTTTCGCTTGCCATCGCTCAAAACGCTGCACCTTTTTCTGTCAAGTTCTCTGGTGACGAATCCAGCGAGTTTCTTACCCATTTGCCCTGTTCTTGAATATTTGGTTGTAGCCCAAACCGAAGACGACAGTGTGATGTTCGAGGATGTTCCGGTTTGGTTTTGTTTGCCATCACTAAAGAGTCTGCCTTTTTATCGGTTAATTTCTCGGGGATGAATCTCTTTCCAAGCTTATAGAAAGGTGCCCGGTTCTTGAAGATTTGGTTGTGAACCAGACCAAAGTATTCAGTAATAACGTGTTTGCTTCGATCACTTGCAAAACCCTAAAACGTTGATACTCCGTGAACTAAGTATCAACGTTGTTCCACCATCGTTTTCCATGCCATCACTCAAATCTATGCAAATTTTATCTGTTACGTTCTCGGGAGGCGAATCGGTTGCAAATCTTTTAAAAATATGCCCTGTTCTTGAGGATTTGTTTGTTAACCAATCACAAGTATCCGATAGTAATGACTTTACTCTGAGTAGTTGCAGAACACTAAAACGTTGACGCTGAGTGTCGAGGAGGTTCTGCCTTGGTTTCGCTTGCCATCGCTCAAAACGCTGCACCTTTTTCTGTCAAGTTCTCTGGTGACGAATCCAGCGAGTTTCTTACCCATTTGCCCTGTTCTTGAATATTTGGTTGTAGCCCAAACCGAAGACGACAGTGTGATGTTCGAGGATGTTCCGGTTTGGTTTTGTTTGCCATCACTAAAGAGTCTGCCTTTTTTATCGGTTAATTTCTCGGGGGATGAATCTCTTTCCAAGCTTATAGAAAGGTGCCCGGTTCTTGAAGATTTGGTTATAAACAAAACCAGAGATGACAATGTGATTACATTCAACATCAACGCTCCTTCTTTGAGGAGCTTATCTATCGATAACTCGAAAAGGACACGTGCCTACGTTGGGGAGAATCATGGGTTTGTGATAAATGCTCCTTCTTCGGAGAAAATGGACTTTAAAGATACATTCAGTAACTTTCTAGTGTTTGAGCATATGCCAGAGGTGACCGAGGCTAATATCCAGGTTATTTGTGGGCAGTCTGAGAACTTCATAGGGTCTCTTACCTCAATCCGTCAACTCTCTCTCTGTTCTCTATCTTCAGAGGTAAAACTTTGTTACTCAAATAATGTCAACTAGGTCTGGGCAACCGGATCCTCAGGGTTCGGGTTGGGGCTTGTCGGATCTGGATCTATCGGGTCTGGAAATTTTAGACTCATTTAGGTATCTATAATTTTTGGTCGGTTTGGATCGGATCTTGTCGGATCGAATTCGATCCGGTCTATAATTAAAATACCCATAATTTTGGATTTGGATCGGATTCGGTTATTTAGAATATAAAAGGAAATGAAATACTCAAATTCCATCAAATTTAGTCAAAATTTATCATATATATCTAAAATTTAACAAAATAACTTAAAATAAACTATTAATAGTTAAAATAGAACATTTTAATTCTATATTTTACATTCAAACTCTATGTTACTTAAAATGTTACAAAATAATAACAAAGATTGTTATTAAAAGATATTTTAAAGTTTTAAATCGAGTTTGAATCGGTTCTTTTCGGTCGGATCTATTGGTAGAAGAATTTTGGATCCAATAGGTACTTGTAAATTTTCGATTCGATTTCGGGTCGGTTCCGGTTCGGGTTTTCGGGTCCAGATTAAAATGCCCAGACCCAATGTCAACAACTCAAGATTCTTCTCCTTTTGTGTTTTATTATTATTATTTATTTTAATTTTTGGTTTATTATTTCAATATAGTAAACTATACATATTTAATTGCAGATTCCTATCCTAGTGGCACTACCTTCCCTATCTTGAACATCTAGAGCTATGTACATGTTCTGCGGGATGGGCCAATCTACTTGTTTGTTTACTCAAAGACGCTCCAACACTCAATTATCTCAAGCTTAAGTCGGTATGTAGTATAGGTTTTTTTTACTAGTATGTTTATATATATGAACAGTGTTGAGGTAAAACATGTGTAATGTTTCTCTCTTATTATTTTTTTTTTTTGGCTCAGCAACATGGTGCCCATTACAATGATCCGATGATCCACTGGAAGGAACCAACAGCTGTTCGGAAAGTTTATCGACGCATCTCGAGATCATGGAATGGAGACAATCTGAAGGCAGAGAGCAAGAGAGGAATGTGGCTGCCTACATACTAGGAAACGCTACTTGTTTAAAGATGGCGACATTCTCAACAAGATGTAGAAACAAACATCACAGCATGCTCAGAAAGTTGAAGAGTCTGAACAGAGTTTCAGAGACATGTCAGTTATTGTTTGACTAAACTCTTATTTGATGTGGTGTGGTGTGTCCCTAGGAGACAACATGAGATTCTTAGGTTTCTTCTTTCCTTTTCTCTGACTTTACTTTTGTTGTTCTTATGGTTTTATCTTTCGAATCTCAAGATCTTCTTCATTTGGTGAAAAACAGAGCATTTTGCTTACATTAGGATCTATCAAGTTCTCAAGTCAAGACATTCTTATCCTTTATTTGTCAAGTAAAAAAAATCCGATGCAGATCAAAATCTATATACCAATTACGAATAAAAATACTGTATTACTCATGTTTAGAAATTGGTGATTAGTGATTGACATACATTACAATGAATCTAACTCTTAATGAGAAGAATAATGAGAATGCATCATAAAAAATGACCCGTAGATTCTTCTATACACGAAAGTAATCCAGTTTTCCTAGTAACCAACATACCATACACCATCCGTCGATCCATAACTTGTATATACACAAACCAAAGAGTGGATGAGAGAGAGAATCATACTCTGAGATAGGTTTTAATCATGGTTGCTCCGGTTGGATCAGAGACCAGGTGATTAATGAGACCTTTTCTCAAATTGTTTGGTGCAATGACGAACATGTATAAAGCAAAGAGAACCAGATCTCCTGATGTTAACGTTGATCCTAGAAACCCTTGCCACATCCTGAGCAAAGGAAACCAAAACCATCAGTTTTCTTGATATTCTTTTGTTAACTGAATCAAGAATCAGTGGATGATGCCTTAACCATTTTGGAAGGCGGAAGAAAGTGTGGAAGAAGCTCCTAATGCCTCCGATATCGAGTTGAACTATGAGCGCAAGGCCGAAGAGAAAGAATGCTCTTTGTCGTTTCCTTTCTGGTGGCCATAATGTATCCCAAGCTGCCCCAACAAAAATGCAAGTTCATAAAAAGGTTTTATAAATTGTCTAAAAGGTGTAAAAGCTCTCTACCTTGTCTTGAAATATTGCTGTTGATGTGTTTGTTGATGGAAGTAGTATCATGGGTTTGTGATAAATGCTCCTTCTTCGGAGAAAATGGACTTTAAAGATACATTCAGTAACTTTCTAGTGTTTGAGCATATGCCAGAGGTGACCGAGGCTAATATCCAGGTTATTTGTGGGCAGTCTGAGAACTTCATAGGGTCTCTTACCTCAATCCGTCAACTCTCTCTCTCTCTCATCTTCAGAGGTAAAACTTTGTTACTCAAATAATGTCAACTAGGTCTGGGCAACCGGATCCTCGGTTCGGTTGGGGCTTGTCGGATCTGGATCTATCGGGTCCTGGAAATTTTAGACTCATTTAGGTATCTATAATTTTTCGGTCGGTTTCGATCGGATCTTGTCGGATCCGGTCGATCCGGTCTATAATTAAAATACCCATATTTTTGGATTTGGATCGATTCGGTATTTAGAATATAAAAAGGAAATGAAATACTCAAATTCCATCAAATTTAGTCAAAATTTATCATATATATCTAAAATTTAACAAAATAACTTAAAATAAACTATTAATAGTTAAAATAGAACATTTTTAATTCTATATTTTACATTCAAACTCTATGTTACTTAAAAATGTTACAAAATAATAACAAAGATTGTTATTAAAAGATATTTTAAAGTTTTAAATCGAGTTTGAATCGGTTCTTTTCGGTCCGGATCTATTCGGTAGAAGAATTTTGGATCCAATAGGTACTTGTAAATTTTCGATTGATTGATTCGGGTTGGTTTTGGTCCAGATTAAAATGCCCAGACCCAATGTCAACAACTCAAGATTCTTCTCCTTTTGTGTTTTATTATTATTATTTATTTTAATTTTTGGTTTATTATTTCAATATAGTAAACTATACATATTTAATTGCAGATTCCTATCCTAGTGGCACTACCTTCCCTATCTTGAACATCTAGAGCTATGTACATGTTCTGCGGGATGGGCCAATCTACTTGTTTGTTTACTCAAAGACGCTCCAACACTCAATTATCTCAAGCTTAAGTCGGTATGTAGTATAGGTTTTTACTAGTATGTTTATATATATGAACAGTGTTGAGGTAAAACATGTGTAATGTTTCTCTCTTATTATTTTTTTTTTGAGTGAATAATACAAGGAGAGAAAGAAACAACAGAGAGAACCTCAAAAATATTCTTGTCTTTGTCATAGGCATGGCGTAAAGAAACGTTGGATACTCAGCTTCCGAGCTCCGAACTTTCTGGTTCGTATAATCTCTGTAGTCCATGAAAACCATCTGCTCTGGATCATATGGACTGTTTTCCACCTAAAGAGTTTTCAAATCTCAAAAGATTCATAATAGTTTCTTCAGTATTGATTATTATTTACAGCGGAATATATTATTTAATACTATACCTCAACCTCCACGCCATATGCAGTTTGGACACAGACTCTAGGACCTCCAAGTTCGTACTGCAAGAGCTTCCCAAGCTGCTCCAGAAGCAACAGTGGCAAGCCTGCACGGAACAACGGTGTTTCTTTCACAGGCCACTAGCCTAAGGCCATCGGGAGCTTCCGTTATGCTCTCAACTTTAGAGCTAAGATACGAGACACCTGACTCGGCACACCTAATGAAACATTAATAAACGGATTATGCATCTAATCAGAAGATGAACAATAATAGCTTAGTGAAAAAATTCATTACCTCCTCAAGAGCTCCTCGTGAAGTAACCTTCGATTAACTCTTCCATAAGCACGACCGATTGTAATGGGATTGTTATCGTCTAGATACACAATGGTATCTCTCCAAACATGCTCAATACATTTTTGCAAGCCAAGATCTAACAACAAACACAAACTAGTTGTTACATTTGACTATGAAGATAAAGGATCATTGATTCTTTTTAATTACCGTTGAATTCATCTTCCCAAACACCGTAGTTGTTAGTGAAAGGAAGATCCGGACCAATCAGTCCAACTTTAAGACCAAGCTTAGCTGATTCTGCAGCCAAGGCTAAACCAGCAGGACCACAACCAATAACCACTAGGTCCAAAGCACCACCTTCACCAATTGATATAGGTGGTAACTGTTTAGAAAAACAAAACACACAAATCAATAAGACAAAGCTTCAAAACACAGACACTTTAGTTTTCTTCCTAAACAAGTCATTGAGTGACCTTATCAACGAGCTTAGACTGTTCATCCATGTCTTTGTTCTGCTGCATTTGAACGAACATAATCTCCGAACCACCAGCCTTCACGAAATCTTCCTCGTCGGCGTAATCCTCCCTCACCGCAACGCAGCTCTCGCTACCACCGGAGCCTCCTCCTCCTCCGCCGCCGCTAGCTCTGACGACTCTACACAAACCGCAGCGAAGATTCTTGAAACCGTATCTCTTCACCACCGGAAACCTCCTCCGGGAGCTCCGAGAAGGAAAAGCCGTGACCGCCATTGCAGCGAAATTGCGAGCACCAACACAATCCATTATACTACTGTTCAGCGAGAAAGACGAAGAAGCTCTCTCTTCACACCATTGTCGCTGTTCTATTGAAAGTATAAGTAGCAGAAAGGAGAATCTGGCTTTTTCCTTTCGTTATGTTTCCTTTTCACAATGACTCTGAAAAGGGCTTTAGAGACGAGAGGACGATAAGATAGATAGAAACCACAGGGACTCTATTCGCCACGTGTAACTATTTTATTCGTTAGGACATGAACATGCTGCGGAAACGTACTTCGTCTAAAGAGACACGTGTTAGTGATTTGATTGGCTCGTGGTATTGTACTTTTGTGTGATACGGCGGATGTAAAAAAGGACTACAACAACGTGTATTGCTGGGCTATATAAAGAAACGGGCCTAATCTTCGGTACTAAAGGTATTTAATGTAAGAACGTGTATTGTTGGACTAACACAGATCCCGTTTGATGTTTTGTTATCTAACTTATGTTAACTAGGAGGACTATTTCTATTAGTTTTCTTATTTTGTTAGAAAGTTTTATTCGGTAACAAATCATTCCGAATAATTTTATTTTGTCTTTTTTTTTTTTTGGTTTGTAGATTAGCATTTATTCTTGACAAAGGTAACAAACAGATTCTCTAACATGCAATGAATAAATCATGAAAAACAAAGAAGAAGCATACGTACTATGAATATTAGCGAATGACAACTTGGCGTGTGGTAGGTAGAGTTTTAGAAAGTTAGGAGTTCCTTGACAATGACAGAATCGTCCTTGTTTCTGAAATTACCTAAGCACATAATGTGAGTTTCTAGATTGCCACGAGCTTTAAAGTATTAACATACTTTAGGGATGTTAGAAATCACCGAGGTAGTGGATCATGCCTTAACCATTTTGGAAGGCGGAAGAAAGTGTGGAAGAAGCTCCTAATGCCTCCGATATCGAGTTGAACTATGAGCGCAAGGCCGAAGAGAAAGAATGCTCTTTGTCGTTTCCTTTCTGGTGGCCATAATGTATCCCAAGCTGCCCCAACAAAAATGCAAGTTCATAAAAAAGGTTTTATAAATTGTCTAAAAGGTGTAAAAGCTCTCTACCTTGTCTTGAAATATTGCTGTTGATGTGTTTGTTGATGGAAGTAGTATCATGTTTTAGTATATCCGCGATGACTGATGCGTATTTTGGAGCTTCAGACAATGATCTCACAACTGAATAGCCTGTTATTAAACAAAGTTATGTCAGAAAATGGTGCAGACTACTAATTAAAAGATGTTAAGGCTTTGTTCTTTACAACCTGTTGCGGGATGAACCATGCTAGCTGCAGCACCAAAGGCGAGATTCTTTTGTTCAGTGTTTGGCAAGGAACCACCTACTGGGATATAAGACCATTCCTGTAGTTTATCCTCAAAACCAAAATTAACAAAAGTTCAACAAAGTCGAGCTCTACTTTTGTATAGATTTTACCTCTTCGTAAGTTTTTAGAATTCGGATTCCGAGTGTATCTAATCTTAACATGAGCTTCTTTTTAGCAAATCAAAGGGCATGACATCTTTTGAGGCCAGGCATGTCTCCTGCAAGTGATTCCAGGCATGTCTCCTGATGAGCAACATATTTTTTTTTTGAGTGAATAATACAAGGAGAGAAAGAAACAACAGAGAGAACCTCAAAAATATTCTTGTCTTTGTCATAGGCATGGCGTAAAGAAACGTTGGATACTCAGCTTCCGAGCTCCGAACTTTCTGGTTCGTATAATCTCTGTAGTCCATGAAAACCATCTGCTCTGGATCATATGGACTGTTTTCCACCTAAAGAGTTTTCAAATCTCAAAAGATTCATAATAGTTTCTTCAGTATTGATTATTATTTACAGCGGAATATATTATTTAATACTATACCTCAACCTCCACGCCATATGCAGTTTGGACACAGACTCTAGGACCTCCAAGTTCGTACTGCAAGAGCTTCCCCGAAGCTGCTCCAGAAGCAACAGTGGCAAGCCTGCACGGAACAACGGTGTTTCTTTCACAGGCCACTAGCCTAAGGCCATCGGGAGCTTCCGTTATGCTCTCAACTTTAGAGCTAAGATACGAGACACCTGACTCGGCACACCTAATGAAACATTAATAAACGGATTATGCATCTAATCAGAAGATGAACAATAATAGCTTAGTGAAAAAATTCATTACCTCCTCAAGAGCTCCTCGTGAAGTAACCTTCGATTAACTCTTCCATAAGCACGACCGATTGTAATGGGATTGTTATCGTCTAGATACACAATGGTATCTCTCCAAACATGCTCAATACATTTTTGCAAGCCAAGATCTAACAACAAACACAAACTAGTTGTTACATTTGACTATGAAGATAAAGGATCATTGATTCTTTTTTAATTACCGTTGAATTCATCTTCCCAAACACCGTAGTTGTTAGTGAAAGGAAGATCCGGACCAATCAGTCCAACTTTAAGACCAAGCTTAGCTGATTCTGCAGCCAAGGCTAAACCAGCAGGACCACAACCAATAACCACTAGGTCCAAAGCACCACCTTCACCAATTGATATAGGTGGTAACTGTTTAGAAAAACAAAACACACAAATCAATAAGACAAAGCTTCAAAACACAGACACTTTAGTTTTCTTCCTAAACAAGTCATTGAGTGACCTTATCAACGAGCTTAGACTGTTCATCCATGTCTTTGTTCTGCTGCATTTGAACGAACATAATCTCCGAACCACCAGCCTTCACGAAATCTTCCTCGTCGGCGTAATCCTCCCTCACCGCAACGCAGCTCTCGCTACCACCGGAGCCTCCTCCTCCTCCTCCTCCGCCGCCGCTAGCTCTGACGACTCTACACAAACCGCAGCGAAGATTCTTGAAACCGTATCTCTTCACCACCGGAAACCTCCTCCGGGAGCTCCGAGAAGGAAAAGCCGTGACCGCCATTGCAGCGAAATTGCGAGCACCAACACAATCCATTATACTACTGTTCAGCGAGAAAGACGAAGAAGCTCTCTCTTCACACCATTGTCGCTGTTCTATTGAAAGTATAAGTAGCAGAGAAGGAGAATCTGGCTTTTTCCTTTCGTTATGTTTCCTTTTCACAATGACTCTGAAAAGGGCTTTAGAGACGAGAGGACGATAAGATAGATAGAAACCACAGGGACTCTATTCGCCACGTGTAACTATTTTATTCGTTAGGACATGAACATGCTGCGGAAACGTACTTCGTCTAAAGAGACACGTGTTAGTGATTTGATTGGCTCGTGGTATTGTACTTTTGTGTGATACGGCGGATGTAAAAGGACTACAACAACGTGTATTGCTGGGCTATATAAAGAAACGGGCCTAATCTTCGGTACTAAAGGTATTTAATGTAAGAACGTGTATTGTTGGACTAACACAGATCCCGTTTGATGTTTTGTTATCTAACTTATGTTAACTAGGAGGACTATTTCTATTAGTTTTCTTATTTTGTTAGAAAGTTTTATTCGGTAACAAATCATTCCGAATAATTTTATTTTGTCTTTTTTTTTGGTTTGTAGATTAGCATTTATTCTTGACAAAGGTAACAAACAGATTCTCTAACATGCAATGAATAAATCATGAAAAACAAAGAAGAAGCATACGTACTATGAATATTAGCGAATGACAACTTGGCGTGTGGTAGGTAGAGTTTTAGAAAGTTAGGAGTTCCTTGACAATGACAGAATCGTCCTTGTTTCTGAAATTACCTAAGCACATAATGTGAGTTTCTAGATTGCCACGAGCTTTAAAGTATTAACATACTTTAGGGATGTTAGAAATCACCGAGGTAGTGGATCACATCTACATCACCTCAAGTGTATGCGAGATGATTTGTTAGATCATTCAGATCAAACCCTCTTTCGGAATATGAATGTTATAAGCAATATCAATGTCTACATTAACTTGTAAAAAAAAAAAAGAATTAAACTCAGTTTCAGTAACTCATGGGATAAACAGTTCAGATAAAGAACAAAAACAAGACAAAAGAAAATCAAATTTACATTTGTTGAACCAACTACTACATCAAGGCAAAGTTACTGAACTGAGAGTCTGAGAGAAGAAGCCCAAGTTCTGATGGCTTCAATGCACTTCTGAGACGGTAGTTATAAAGATAGTAATGAAGCTGACCATCTCCCGGACCGAACTTCAACTGTTTCAAGAACGAGTCATTATGCATCACATCAAGAGGGTTGACCACGTCGAATCCCTTCTGCTTACAAACAATCAATGCATCATTCATCAGCTGTACAAGGGGCGTCCGCGTCGCAACATTGTAGTAAGAATACGCAGCTTTCAACGTCGTGTAGTTCTGGTTACCGAGTATACTCGAAGGGAGAGTGTAAAAGCTGCAAAAATCAGTGACGTCATGAGTCACAGGGCTTTCCACCAAGTAACTATCCACAACGTCTTCTCTCGGAAGCAACCAATGCTCGACATCGTTCTCGTCAAAGTCAGTAGCCACTCCGAACCGACCAAGGTGGCTCCTACGAAACCGCGTGACGGCGGGGACGTCGAGCAGCTCCATCTTCCTGAATGACACGTGGCTATCGGCGTGGGAAGCACGACACCCGCCGTGTAAGCCGCTTGCCAGATATTCTCCAGGTGAACCCTTCTCGCACTTCCTTGATCATGACCGGAGCGAGCCTCTTGGACCTGAGCTTCTTGTGAACGAATAAGGAAGGACAAATGTGCGAAGTTACTGTCCGATAAAATCTATACTTCTAGTTTATTGCATTTTGCACCCTCTCAATTCGTTATTATTTTGATTTAACCACGTTCTTTCGCTTTGTGTAGTGATGTTTCCTAATCAAGAACATCTCCAATGAGATTCTACGCATTGGAATTCTTAACATGTATATGTATGTATATGTTATATATGTGTGTATTTGAAGAATTCACAATTTTATGGAAAACCTAACCCAAATATCTAAACTCAAATGAATTTAGATACAATCACTACTACTAGAAGTAATATAATTCTCACGGAGTAATCTATACAATCACTACTACTAAAAGTAACACATCTTAAATGATAACACTACCGAGTACTTTTTCATAACATAATTCAATTAGTAAATTGTTTAAACATGTGGAAATCATTGTAAAGTAATTTTTTGTATGCATATAATATCAGTGTTCAATCTGAGTTTTGCTATATTTGAATTTCTGCTTTTTTTTGGGTCTGGTTGGGAACTTCTATTGTACAGATAGGTATTGTACAGGTTCGATCTTGGCTTTGGCTTTATATGGTTTTGAGCTTTTAGAATTTAATGTGGTAAACGATGAATTTGGAAGTGCATTTGGCTGCAACCAGTCTGCTTTTCAAATCATCATGTCTCCGATAACCACTCTCATGGTCTGAGTAATAGTGCTCTTAGTGTACAAGTTTTTTTTTCTACTCACCTTTCTTTTCTTACATTGGAAGAGGTTGGTCTAGTCATTAAGTTTATTCTGTAGGCTTTATCTTTTGTAAAAAGAAAACATTTTTACTATAGCTAAAAGATGCATAACTAAAACATAACATATACGAATATACAATGATTCCGATTTCAAACATTGACTGCGTAGTAAGAAATACAAAACAAAGAAGACACCCAAGTAAAAAGTTTAAAACATTAAAAACAAAATTAAAAATAAACCAAAAAATCAGCAAATTTACTAGGTTCTGTAGTATAGAGTCAAAGCTTTATATATGATTAATAATCTCTGAAAAATACATGTTTTTTTCTAACCATTGGATCAATGGTGGTGATACCTTTCGTCAGACACTTGGAGAGTCTCAATGCCTTTGATCGCAGAATCGTAATGCTTTCTAGTGGAAGAAGATCTCTTCCTTTCCGAACTTGAAACCATCCCAGAGTTTCTTAACCCGCCCCCCGTACGGCTTCTCTGTAGCTCCTCCGAGGTCACTCTCCTCGATGATCCTGCTGATTGTCCGAACAGCGACGCGCTTGGCATCTGTCAACAATTAAGAAAAAAAAGTCTATAGCTTTTTTTTTTTGTCTAGAGACAGAGAAAAAAAACAAGAAAACAGAGCAAATGTTTAATAACCATTGGGGCTCTAACAGCAGCTGATGACAAGTTGCCAGAGTTCTCGAGAGCTCCTGACGTTCTCCTTCTTGATGAATCCATCGGTGGTCTCCCTCCATCTTCTTCACCTTCAGTAAACAATCAAAGCGTTAAACATCTTATTGAACTTAAGTGCTCCTCTGTTTTGAAAAATATTCACCTCCGTATCTGTCCATGCTGGTCAATCCTGGAGGCAAACCAGAACTGGTTCCAGCCGCAGGGCCACGTGATGGAGGAGCTGTTAGCTGTGACTGTTGATACTTCAATATGGTCCAGTCAAAGACATAATCGAACTGAAACCCTGTGATAAAACAAAATGTAAGAAAGTGTTGTATCCTTTGAGGGAAAGAAGAAGAAGATAAAAACTTCAAAAACCTTCGCGGATGAAGAGATCTCTGAATATTCTTTTGAGATAACCGTAATCCGGTTTATCATCAAACCGAAGTGAGCGGCAGTAATGGAAGTAAGATGCGAATTCAGATGGGTAGCCACGGCATAGGGACTGGAGGAAGATGAAGCAAACTGTGTTAAATGAAGAGAAGTAGAAAGCATCAAACGATTGTGGTTGAGACTTTTACCTCAATAGATGTAGAGACTTTCTTTTCGCTGATTCTCTCGTACTTTTGTTTCTTGGTTCCAGCTTTGAGTCCTTGCCATGGAAGACTGGAAGATAAACCACCAACAAAAAAACATTCTGATATAAGGAATGTAAAGAAAGAAGTGAGACAAACGAGGCAGTGTATGTAAATAACACTCACCTTCCTTTAAGGAAATACATGAGGATGTAACCAAGAGATTCAAGGTCATCCCTTCGGCTTTGTTCTATATGATAGAAAAAGAGGTATTAATATAAAAAGACAGTGAAAGAGAATCTGCAGCAGTTTTATTCGTCAAGGCTTACCAATTCCCAAGTGAGTATTCATACTAGCATATCTTGCAGTTCCAGTGAGATTCTTATTTTCTCTATAAAGACAGAAAATGACAGACGAGTTTAGAATTGTGTTAAGACGAAATACAGGCTGATTACAGTTAGATGATCTCACCTGTAGGGAATGTGCTGATGGGTAGTGTTATCCCTGTACTTCTTAGCAAGACCAAAGTCGATGATGTATACCTTTAGACGGAAAGTTAAAAAGGGAGTCACTTCCAAGATAATAACTTCAAATGTAAAATGAGAACGATGTCAAGCATTTAGGTGAAAGGAAACCTGGTTTGCGCGTCTTCCTAACCCCATGAGGAAATTGTCAGGCTTGAGATCTCGGTGGAGGAAAGATTTCGAATGGAAATACTCAACACGGTTTATCTGAATACAGTAGAGTCAAAATCAGTAAACTAGTCCATAAAAAAAGGAGTTAGATAAAGTACAAGAGAGAGATGGTACCATTTGATCTGCAAGCATGAGGACGGACTTGAGAGAAAGTTTCCTGCTACAGAAATTGAACAAGTCTTCAAGACTAGGGCCAAGTAAATCCATGACCAGAACGTTGTAGTCACCTTCAACACCAAACCACTTGACATTTGGAACACCAGCTGCCATAATTGAAGGTTCATAATAGACTAAGAACACGGTAATAAAACAATAACTGAAAAAAAAAATAATAAAGAGATGAGCTTTTACTTCCTCCCTGTAGAAGTCTGTATAACTTGGATTCATAGAGCAGCTGTGGATGTTTTGTCTTTGCATTTTCCTGCAAAAAGTTATAAGACATCACTTTCAGTATTTCATCATAAGGCTACTAGCCATTAACAGATCTGTCCATAAATATGAAAGAATCTAGGAGAAATGAGTGAAGATTCCGCTTTCTATATCACATTATCTTCAATGCTGATCTAATTCGAGTAACTTCAAAAAATTGTATTTAAGCTCTAGCCAAGATACTTTTTTTTTTATAGTAAAGAAGAGCTAACATTATCTGTATCTGCAATTAAAACCTTCACATGATGCTAACAACACACAAAAAAAAAAACAAATGTAAGCAGCAAAGCAAGAACTCACAAGCTTGATGGCGACTTCTTCATTGGTTTGAATATGAGTACCTAAAAGAAACCACAATCCAAAGACAATGTTAAGAAATTTAGAAAAAAAAAAAATCTCAAGAACATGATGAACAGAATCAATTGGAGTAAAAGACGAACCGAGATGGATCTCCCCAAAAGACCCGCTTCCAATTTTCCGTCCAAGACGAAACTTGTTACCCACACGAGCCTCCATCAACCCCAAAGCCGACTCAAAAGAGGAAACTTTGATCCTCTATCCGAAACAAATTGCGTCCTTGAAGAAAAACCTTTAATCCAACGGAATCAGAGCCGCAAACCCAGAATTATCTCCCGGAAAGAAGCAAGGAAAGATCCAATTTTTGCGAAATTAGGGTTGAAACAGGGGAAAACAGAGGAACCTTATAGTCACCTTCTTCCTTCTTCTTTCTTCCAAGTCCTCGTGATCTGGGGGACAAAAAGGAATGTCGATTGTCTCCTTCCTTTATCTCTCTCTCTCTCTCTCTTCACGCGCAATGGATTAAAGGAAGCTTTGATGGGGGAAGAGAATGAAGTGTCTCAAAGTTTGGGTCTTTTCCTTTTCTTTTCCGCTTCTCCTTTCCTTATTCTCAGCTGCACGGCTCCAAATATCCCGGTTTTCTATAACCGGTGAAAACCGGTTAATGATTCTCCATTAAACACTGTCTATAATCATATTCGCTTTTCAAACGATACGTTATGTTTATCATTCCTTTGGTGCTTTCAATCAAATGAGATGAGATAGGATATCATCAATTTGAATTTTGAACTTATATTAATTAATGATGCATATCGGTTACTTGGTTTGTTTTCGGTTTACTTTGGTATTTGAACTTACATCACGCGTGGAGTGAAAAAACATTAAAAGAAAAAACGAAAAGAAAAAATAATTAATTTAAGGATTGGCTATGAGGGAGAAATGGGTGACCAAGCGTGAGAGCTACGCGTGCTCGTTGGGTGAGCGGTAAAGGTCGTTTGGCACGTGACTTCCTTCCTTCCTTCAAAATATCTTGTGAGGCAATGCTCAACGTAATACGCACGTGATTCATGTTTTCTTTCCGTGTTTTGACTTTAATGGTCTAAATTCTAATCATACGTCTCGTACGAGGAGGAGACTTAAATACACAGTAGGTCGGTCTAAACGAATTAACAATTTTCGAGGAAGCAAACAGTTGTTGATAAAAAATTACTATGTAAAAGACATTTTATTAATAAAAATTGAGGAGTTACATAGCCTTTATACAAGGTGAAGGATGTATACAACTTGAAAATACATAGAGCCCATTGATCAAAAAAAAAAAAACATAGAGCCCCGTTTTTTGGCAAAGCAAAAAAGCAGAATCATTGAAACACCGGCTTGTACGTAAGAATTTGTGCTCTTAGAGAGTTGATGATGTGTTATTCAAAAAAAAAGGGGTTGATGATAATGATCTTTTCAATGTTTTGAAATCGGACCGACATCAATTCTGCAGAATTTACTTGGTTGACCGTTGGACGGTTCAACCGTCAAACCGGTTTTCTATTTATGAAAAATTATATATATATATATATATATATATATATATATATATAATTATATATTTATGTTACATGAACTTTATTTCTATATATAATATATATTCTCTTTCTTTTCTATAATTAACTAATATAAATAATAAATATAAATATAATTATATATAGTAAAAAAATTGAATAGTGAATACTATGTAAACTGAAAATGATAAAATCATATGATTTACAATTAAAATTATCATATTTATTTATTTTTACAAATAACATCTCAAATTTTATGAATATGGTAAAATAAAACTAGTATATGAAAGTCAAAAAATAGAATTTTCACATTGTTTCTTAAAAAAATAAAAAATTAATTAAATAGTGATAGTTGAATACTAATTATAAAGTATTAAATTTTATCTACTAATAATTAAAAATATTTAATTATATATTAAATTTTTAAGAACCGGGTTTTAAAATTGACCCGGGTCACCGGTTTGACCGGTTTTTAGCCGGTTTTACCGGTTTTTCATAAATCCGGGTTTTAAACCGAACCGACTCGGCTTCTTCAGCGAGTCACGGTCGGACCGGTTCGACCGGCCGGTCCGGTCCGGTTTTCAAAACACTGGATCTTTTTCACGTAGATTAATGTTGAGAACTTGATAATAAATAATTTTGATCCAAATGATCGTAAGTGTAATACCCATTCGTACTGATAAAGGCCCATACGTTTTGGTATGAATTGATGTGCATAAGAAGATAGTTTTGTGGCGGTACAAATTAGGAAAATGATGAATTAATTAATTATATAATTAGCATAAAACAATTACAAGTGTGGGACCCAATAGTTTGGTAATCCAGTCTGGCTCTCTTATTACAGGTTGTTGTCTTCAAATAAGAAGATGATGTCTTCTTCTGGAGATGCTGCAATTTCCTTTCAGCGGATATTCCAAGAAAATTGACTCTGAGAGAAAAATCCTAGAAAATCCTAAATCCCCTCGATTTTCATATTTTCTTGTCATCCAAGCAAGAAAATGACTGGTGCCAACACAGTATCTGGTAAATTCTTCTCGAGGGTTTATGTTCTTTCGGATTCGCGATTAATCTCGCTCATTAGTTGATTTATTCTTGCCCTTATCGAATCGATGCGATGAAATCTCCTTCTTAATTCGTTTTTAAGTCAATGCATGATTTATAAAATAGATTTTGTTTTTGTTTTTATATTGTATTTGTGTTTGTGTGTTAGATGATGAACATCGTTCGGACATGACGAAGATTCATGGTGGTGAGATTGATGAGAGCAAAGTCAAAGCGCCAAACATGTTTGAACGAGCCAAAGAGGAGTTCGACGCTGTGATTGGGGCTATTCATCAACGCAAGAGTTCCAAGTTTGTTTTGTTTCTCTCTCTGTCTAATGCTTTTCAAGAAGGAGTATTCAATCATGTTGATTATGCAATTGCTTACGTTTGCATCAGTTAGCGTGTACAAGAAGTTTTCTCATCTGTATAAACCCCGGGTTATTTTTTCAGGGACGAATCTGATCGAATGGAATTCAAATCCGAGAAACCAGGTTCCGTTTCTTCTCTTATCATTGCAATATCGTTGTAACATCAATAACAACAAAGTTTGTCTTGTTTATGAGTTATGTGGGTTTGTTCTTGATTCTTGTTCTGTTTCACATGGTTTTGAGCAGAAGATGGAAAAAAGATACCGAATATGATGAGAAAGGCCAAGGAAGAAATCAAATCTCTATTCCATTCCAAGGAGAAACCTCATCATCACAAAGAAACTAATGGAAGGAGTGATGATATCGATGAGAACACACATGTAGATGAAGTGAAGGCTCCCAATGTTTTCGAGAGAGCCAAGGAAGAGATCGAGGCCGTCATCACCACCATCCATCCCAAGAAGAATGAGACTGACGGTTCTGATTCTCCTAAGCGTTCTCGGTCTGTCTCACCGGAGAAGGAGAGAGCTGGATTGGGATGCTCTCTTGGAAAGGGGCTGGAAAAGATTTGTGCTCCTTGGGGTGATAATAAAAAAGATTGAGTTATATTCATTATGATTGATGATCATGAACTTGTTTGCTAATTGTTGTGATCAAATTTGGCTGAGTTTCAATGAGTTTGTTGATTTGTAGGTACTCAGTTGTTACCTTAGCAGACTAACACTTATTTTATTCATATTTAAGCATCGGTCCTTTTTTTGTTTGGTCTTTTTTCTATGTTACTTCTACCTTGTTTATGGATTTTATAGGTACTATTTCCAATATTACAAAATCTTAGACGTATTCCATATTTCGAAATTCCAGGGACTTCGTATAGAAAATTTGTAAAGTTTATGTTGTTAAGACTTGGGAGAATGATTAATGGAGATTTCTTAAACATAAGAGCATCTCCCATAGAGTTCTTACAAAGATTTTCAAAATATTATAAATTATAATATTAATCAAGTAAAATGAATATGTGGGAATAAAACAGCCACATAATATTAGTCAAGTAAAATGAATATGTGGGACTAATATCGATGCAAATATGCCGTTTTGTATCATTACAGTTCGTAATTGAGTTTAGAGTTTAAGGCATACTTTGCAAACGAAATGAAGACAAAACAGAAGTCCATCAAATGAAGCAAAATTTCAAGAAAACAGAGGAAGCTTCAGTACTTTTATGAAGCTCCTTGCAGTGAAACTCCTTGCAGTGAAGCTCTCTGTAAAAAAAAGAAACCAAATTTGATTATATATCAATGCATTATATACTTTTTACTCATGGTGAACACAAAGAGTGAGATGGAGTTTGTGTCTGCTATTTTTCTCCATCACTGAACAAAAAATGAAACTCTCATATTATCTTAACTTTCGAGTGATGATAACCTCCGTATTTTTATCTTGGTTAACCTTGTTTTTTAGGATAGGTCAATGCATAAAACTCTGAGCTACCACTTGACTCGACGATACACATATCCAAAACCTTGATTTCTCCATCCTTTGTCATACGAGTTTTGGATTATCCAGTATGGTTGATCAAACTCATTGAATCCATATCCAACAATGAGGACTTAGTGAAACCTAATGTCAACATATCCCCTAGGTGATCTATAAATCCTCTGAAAAGTTTGAATTACTTTACTCATATGCAAAACAAAATTATTGCATGATCCTTAATGCTTATGGACTTGTAAATAGTGAAACTTACACTTCCTATGTCAATGAATTCATAACCAGTGTTTCTCAATTTCTCTAGTACCAGTTATCGTGTCACAACTGCTTTGGGCTCATCATCATTAACCTCTACAAGATACTCGAACCCATCTAATCTACCTTATTATTAAAGATTGAAAATAACAAATTTTGTGCACTCACATGATCTCAATGTCTGCAATGAAAGCTCTAGGAAACATCATTATCAAGTGTATATGTGGGAAATTGGCTCGAACTTACTTGATGCAAAAGTAAAGACCATCAAGGTAGAAAGTAGTAAAAACAACTTACCCATGAGTTTTTGATTTATCACAGAACCGATTACTCCATATGCAACCCTCCAATCACAAAACTTGGGAGGCTGCATCTGTTTATTTCAATAAATAGTTCTATTAGATTAGCTATATATACTACAATTATATATGTATATTTTATAATACATTAATCTAGTTAAAAACTAGTCAATTTATTCTTACTCCATCATGATCTAAGCTCTATCTCTGATTCGTCTTCATTGGTCATGATACCTCTGCCTTCTCTTGAGCCTGTTTCGAAATAAAACTATAGAAGACATAGTTAGTAGTTTCTTTTGAATACAATACAAGTTAGTTTGATAATCTTTGTGTTTTTAGTTTGATAACCGTAAATGGCTTCTTTCTCTTGTCCCCATCGTCACTTCGTCCATCTCTTCTACTCCTTGTAGACATGTCGTAAATGGAAGAGAGAAATCAAATTTTGAGTTATGTTCTGTGGTGTTATTTTATAGATGGAGTTATTTAATAGATGAAATTATTGTAAATCTATACCCCATGAATATGCGTATAAGCGAATTTAAACAATGTGCATGAAAACATATTTGCATGAAGCATATCATTTAGTTGGTGTACAATATAGTTGAAACTTACTAATTTTAGTCAGAGTAAACTCTTTGTTTGTTTTACAGACCTTTCAACAGTTTACGAACAGTTCAAATTTTAAAATATATGATATAATAAGTACTGTTATGCCCGCACTCGCATGCATAATAATTTTACAAAAATTTATAAAAAATATATTATCAATTCAAAACTATATAATTAAATATTTTCATGCTTTAGATATATTTAATAATTAATTTAATATTAAAAATTTATATACGATAAAGTTTTACTTTAATAAAATAGTTTTTATTATTTAAAATAAACTTGAAAACATTCATATACACATAGAACTACATACATGGATATATTTATTTTTAAGATATTATGATGTAAAATATTCTTGGTGTTCAATCCACATAATAATTGAATTCAGAGTTTGGTTCCACGACTTTCCGGTGTTCAGTCTTTCTACATAGAAAGATTTACTATTTTGTAATTTATAGTAAATTTTGCTTTTCTATATTATAATTTTTTTATCAACATTGTAATATATATATATACACACACATATTACTGCACAGTTTTTACTGCACCACTTTATCTATGTTAACTGCTTTGATCATATATAACAGCCGTCTATATACATGTCAAAATGTCAATAGCTAAATAGCATTTCCCTCAAGATTGAATCCTAAGGTAAGGTAAATTCAGTTTATAGTTATGCAGTGTTCTGTATTAGACTATAAAATTATATGTTATTATTTAAAATTTTGAAGAAAAATTGGAATGGTTCATAGTGATTTAGAAATTTCATTCTAAATGTGTTATTATTGGTTATGCAGTGTTCTTGTATTAGACTATAAAATTATATGTTATTATTTAAAATTTTGAAGAAAAATTGGAATGGTTCATAGTGATTTAGAAATTTCATTCTAAATGTGTTATTATTGAATATATTGTAAGACAAAAACAATTACAAGATATTTAGTGGTTTACAAGTGTTTTGATGCTTCATTTTGGTAAAATACAAAATTCAAATCTTATGATTTTAAACGATCTAGTTTATAACAAAAATATATTGGTTGGAAAATCCGTTATAAATTGACATGTTTTCTTGTTTGAAATCTCCAATCATAAGTAAAATGAAACATACTATCAAAATCTCCAATCATAAGTAAAGTTCTAGAAGCTTTTTGTTTTGTTGTATATTCTGAGAAGGACATATAATCATATACATGTATTAAAATATTCAGAAAGGTTACAATCTAGAGGATGCTGAAAAGTGGGGATAAGTAAATATAAAAGATTCACATGATTGTGTTCAAAAAAAAAAAAAGATTCACATGATTATACTTTCCTTTGTAGGTAGTAATAGTAGAGATCCTTCAACAATCAACAAATATTTACTTAGGGAACTGTGTAGGATGCAATTCATTTTAATGGCCTTTCACAAATTATTATTAGTACGTGTATGATCCATTTCACTTTGATGGCTTTTCAATCTTGAATTCTTGTTGACATGGATATTTATTTATGAGGGTTAAAAACAATTATATTAATTAAAAGAAAATAATTAAACCAAGACTTTAACTCGGTGAATCAAATAAACAAAAAAAAAAAAAAAAAGCACCAAAAAGTTATTCATCAAACCTACAGCTAAACTTCAATGAGCAGTCCTCATAAACATTTTGCCTTACACATTGAAACTTCACTCCAAAAATCCATAATATTTTTTTGCCACATTTTCGGTTTCGTTTACTGTTGCTTGCATTCAGGAGGCCTCTCCCCTTGTTGCCCATCGTGAAGCTGAGATCTGCCTCCTTTCTGCAATTTGATTTTAAAAAAGAACATGAATTGATTTCATCTCATCATCACAAACGTAAGACATTGATTCGCAATACTAGATCTAGTCTGCGATTAATATATGCTTGGCAATGAATCTTACAAACCTTTATTTCCTTACAGTTCTGTCTATTAGTAATTCAACTTCAGTCACAAATGTTCAAGCTTCTATGATTCACAGATCCGTGCATTCATGTACCTAAACAGTTATTTCAGCTATCTCTAATTATAATACGACTCCGGTTCTCTCATTTGGTGATCATGGTTTCGAGCCTAAAATCTAAATAGTTTTTCAACATTTTAGCCCAATTTAACATTAAGTTTTTAACTCATAGGATTGACGGCTGCAGAAACATTTTACCAATTTCAAAAAGTTAGTAATCAATCTGAGAAAAAAGGTAGCGTTTACTTCAATAAAAGGAGAATTCAATACCTTCTTTTTGGTCTTGCTTACTTCTTCTTCATCGTCATCGTCATCTTCCTCATCTTCTTCATCCTCATCTTCGTCCTCATCGATATCATCATCATCATCTTCGTCGTCATTGTCTATGTCAAATTCCTCTCCTTCAATAGCCTCACCAGTAAACCATGAGACAGCATGGGGTATAATCTTCTCCCGGATTGTAGAACTGCATGAAGGAATGAATACGTGAATCAGACATTTAAGGTATAACTTCTCAATAATGGACCCAAAAATGTAAAGATCGACAGAGTTTTATGTTCAGAAGAAAACAAACCCAATGTCATAATCTTGTTCCATCAGATTCTGAAGTTCCTCAGCCTGCACAAAGGACAGAAAAATGTTATTAGTACAAAGTTTATTAAAACATGGTCAAATCAAAGGCACGTCGTGGAACCAATCGTACTCTGTCCTCGTCAATGTCTTCATCATCATCAGGAACTTGTGGAGGATTGAAGAAGTTGAAGAAGCTTTCACAATCTTCAGTTTTGGTGATTGGCTTGGCATTCTTCGAACCTTTCTTAGGCTTCTTCTTAAGAATCTTCTGGGTTAAGCATTTCCCAGGATACCAATCAATCTCTGTCCTGAGAGACAGAACAAAGAAACACAACACAGCATTGGTCAGTGAAATATGGTATGGAAGAATAAAAAAAAAGTATAAGCAATTACCCGATAGCCTTCTCAAGAAGAGGCTCATCTTCATCGATCATGTGATATGCCTTTGTTAATAGGGTGTTTTTGAAGTAAGGGTTCTGGTCGAAGAAAAACTCAAGTTTGAATCCTTTTGGTTCTTCAATCTTGCACCACTTGATATCTTTAAGATATATGAGGGCTCCTTCATCACGCTCTGTGATCTGACATCAAAAGGAAATTAAAAATCTGATCATTTTTCATGGATCTGAGTAGAGTAACTTTAAATGAACAAACCGTAACTGTAACACTTACCTCTTCAGATATAACGTCATTGTTTTTCAGAGCGGTAAGCCAGAAACTAGGGACTCCTTTCTCTGCAATCCAAACATGAAGTAAGCAAATTGTCTTCTTTTTTTTTATTCAAGCAATGATACAATTTACAAAGTAAAAGAGAGAAAGAACACCTTCTGCAGATTTCTCATCTCCTTGGTCCATCTTAACATCATCTGGGGCTCCTTCAACTTCAGTGGCTCCATTCACAATCTCACAACGCTGCACATTCCACATATCAAGCAAGTTTCAAGAAAATTCAAAAATTGATTTACCCAAAACAGATGCAAACATACAAAACGGAAAATATAGCAAACAATTGTCATCTGTGTTTCTGATTCAGATAGAGTAATAAATGAAAAAATTCAAAATAGTTTGATCTTCTCTAAGCGAATTACCTTGGTATACAAAGGCTGATATAACTTCTGATACTTGGCTTCAAGGGCAGCTCTCTCCTCGCGGAACTTTGCCTCTATCTCATCATGTTTGCCCTAAAAGGAAAAGGAATTTCAGATAATCATCAAAAGGATGCACATTACTTTTCACATTAGATAAT
Source organism: Brassica carinata (assembly GCA_016771965.1). Taxonomy (NCBI): domain Eukaryota; kingdom Viridiplantae; phylum Streptophyta; class Magnoliopsida; order Brassicales; family Brassicaceae; genus Brassica; species Brassica carinata. The sequence continues at coordinate 61,488,867 of CM028687.1, read as the reverse complement.
ACTCAATCTTGACAAAGCAGGAAAGATCTTCTTATATACTCAAAATGATTCAAGATCAGATTTACAAGAAACCTTATCCGTTATTTTAGACTATGCACAAAAGATATTCTTATTTAACCAAAACGAGCACAAATTCAAGAGCATAAATTTACAAATTTGACGTTCATCATCTTAGACTATGCACAAAAGATATCCTAAAATAACCAAACAGGGTGAAAATTCAAGATACAAGTTCACAAGAAACCTTATCAATCTACACCAATATCCATAAAACAATAGCTGATATAGGTAGTGAGAGCAGCATAAACCTCAAAACTTATAAAATGCCAATGGGATATTCTCCTAACCTGAATCTCCCTTAAGACCTCAACACGTCTTCTGATTTTAGGAGTCAGATTCTCGAGCACATCGGAATGCTGCCCAGCCAGATTCTGCAGCTTGTTCTGCCAATCAAACCACTTACATCAATTCAACTCAAACATAGAGCACGAAGCTAAGCTCGTCATTGTAAACTTGGGAAACGAAATCCCTAAATCGAACATTCCTTTAATGCACAAAAAACTTCACCTTGAGAGCGTTGACAAGGCCTTCTCGGTCCTCGTCTTTAAGAGCTGCAAACGGATTGAAAAAAACTAGGGATTTAGAGAAACTTTGACCAAGACGAAGGAGAAGCAAACAAAGAGACGGATTGATGAATTACCAGAAGTGAGATCGAAACTGCCCTTATCGTTGCTCATTTTCCGATCAATTCGAGGGAGACTGACTGTGGGGTTTGAATTGAAAGTGGTGGCGACTCAACACACAGATCGTGCCTTCCTTACCTTTATACAAACAAACCTAACTACAACTGCCATTTTTATTTTTATTTTCCCTCGCTGTCATTTTTCTTTCTTTTTTTCCCCCCCTTTTTTTTTAATTGAGTTAACATGATAAATTAAATCATAAATATTTATGTTTTTTGGTATGAGCGAGTATGTTAAGAAATTGTGATATTTATTTATCAAATAAGGATAAACAAATAGGGCTCCAACTAAAAATTAATAAATCGAAATTCGCTTTCCTTATCGATCTCCTCAATGCAAAATGCGTGCCGGTTTCGCAGAAGGCTGCTAAACACCTTGCCGTTTTTTCCCAAACATTGGGATTTGCTGTAAATGTGCATTTGTAAGAAGTATAACAAACTAAACTTTAGAGAAGCTACTACGACAAAAGGCTAACGCGGCTAAATCATGAACTCTTGTCTCCTGCATTAGTCTAACGAATCATCTTCTGCTATGTCTTCTTCGTTAGGCTTGTTATCCATAACTGCTGGTTTTTTCTCTGCATCAAAGCAGCGACCTGTCATTGGATCGTTACGTCTCGTAGCCACCATAGGAGGAGGAGGAAGTAAATCGGATTTGAAGAGGAGACTTTGAACCGGGTCTGATGCCTGAGCACCAACAGATAACCAGTACCTGTGTACACAAATGAAAAACGAACAGGTTGTCCATTAACCAAACTAGATGCATCTTTTGTTGAATATTACCCATTCAAAACAAGAACTTTGATTATATGACCAGGTTCTAGTTAATATTGGCACGAGTTCAGCTACTATCTGGAAATTATGGATGTCATAAACTTCTAACTTATAATGATGCAAAAGAGCATGACAAGATTCCAAAGCTACATGACAATATTACTTAAGCAAAGAGGTTGTCTAGGAATGCAAGCGTGTATAAGAATAGTGAATCAATAAAAATCGTCATCTTACAGCAGTGGGAAGCAACTGTGCCCAAAACTTCAGAAGTTCCACAGAAAGACACAAGATTCCACTCCAGGAGGAGTTTCATTTTATATGGTACATTTCCCCAATATTAAATTTGTTTGGTAATTGATTGGATTTCAATGTGTTACAGCATTCAGCTAACAGTTATATCATTTAATATTAGATCGAAAAACAGTTAAGTGTAACGAAAATTGACTATGAACCCATGCATTTGAGATTTTTAGAGGCAGCTAAACCCTGACTGATATCTTAAGGCTACTTAAGCAATCGGCAAAAAAATTGCAAGCAAAAAAACAGAAGTTCAGAACAGTGATTCAAGTAAGCAGAACAGAATCTCAAGAAAAAAAGAATTCAGAAACGCATAACTTCTCCTGTACTTTGGTCCAAGAACCTAATTTCACAAAACCAACATGTACACACACAATCATATTAAGACTGCTTCCAAATAATGTAGCGTAACCAACTCCGTTCACAGATTTATAGAAAAAATTGGTTGGATTTGTTAAAGCATTCCATCAGCTAAGTTTGTTAAAGCATTCATTTTTTTCCTTAGAAGTAGTAATAGGTTGAATTTCAGTGAGTTACAGCATTCCTTTAGCTAACACTTAAATAGCATGATTAGAAAGAAACATGTGCATTCACCTTTTGGTAACAAATACCATTCAAGACTCATCTCATATTCTTTGTTAGACCAAAAACAAGTTAACTATAAAAGAAATGTGACTATAGAACCAAGATATAAAGAGGTAGCTAAGCCCTGGCTAATGTCTTAGAGCTTTTTCTTACCAATCCTACCAAAACATTCAAATACATAAACCCAGAAGTTCAGAACAATGATTCAAGTAAGTAGAGGAACAATGCCTTCTTTGTTCTTCTACTTTAAGCAAAGTAACTACTTTCAGAAAAATAAAAATGTAATTTATAGAAAAATAAAACTAAGACTGCTTCCGAATAATGTAGTCTAACCAGCTCCATTCACAGATAAAAAGATCAAACTCCATTCACAAATTCCAAAAGGGAATTTGCCAGAAACTAACAGGTTCACTTCAAAGACACCTCTTTTTGAGTAAATCAGCCGTGAAGCTACATGTGTATAAATCAATCGAACTTGAGACCCATTTCTCTTACCACCATCCTGCCCTGCACACACCGATCGAGATCGTGTAAAAACCAAATGTAAATCACCTACGAGAACAAATACACTTTATTGATGAACTCACCTTTCTCCGGCGGGATGAAGCTGATTATGTTTTCCGGCGTCGAAATGGGATGTTAAGAACATGTTCCGTGTAGAATCGAAGCTCTTCTAGTCTGCTTGATCAGGAACGGAAAATTCATCTGTCCATGAACCAAGATTCGATGGTATGGAGAAACAAGCGAGTGATCTCGTTCAAAGTGACGCAGAGAAGCCTTGTTATGCAGCTAAAATTCAAGTAGAGGCCTAAGAGGTGATGATTAGAAGGTTTCTTAAATTACTGGGAGTAAGACAAAAGAAGAATAAGCTCCCAGATTAGCTTTAATAGTGGAGTACTCTTGGACACTAATAATGAAGAGACTGAATTGGAGAAACATGTTATATAGTCTGGTTCTGGAAGATTCTAATATTTTAATGACAATATTCTAATATTGATGTATTGAATGTTGATCAAATTTCTAAAACCAAGAAAAGGTATCCGGATTAAAAAAGATGCATGGAATGTTATGTTGATTATATTATCATCTCGTATATATGTCTTACGAATTTGAGTTTTAACATACGTGGCAATTGATTCGGATTGTTAAACCTCGACCGAATATTGTTAAAACAACTTAATTCAACAACTGTAGTCAAATACTGTTTGAACTAGGTGCAGATCCGCACCTTGCGCAGAGTAAGAGAAAACGTAAATTCATGTTATACTATCCTTAAAAATTAATTTATCATTAATATTGATCAAAATTTTTTCTTTTTGGTCAATAGTATTGATCAAAATCATGTGACAAAACTATAACTATTCCTGTTAAGACAAACATAGAATATAAACATTATACACCAATGTAGCTGAAACGGTTAAACAAAATTATAACTACTTAGGAAGTAACGCTTTTCTGTAAATAAACTTAGTCGGTGGAGTGATCAAATTTCAATCTTATCCCTTCAATCGATCACAAATAATACCACAATCCTCATCTTCCGATTAAAGATGGAATTGCAGTTACTATTTCCCTTCACACTCCAACAACAATTGCTCAATAGCTCAAGCTCCAAGAACATCAGAAACGGAGAAGTAGTTCATCAACGACGATTGGAGAACTGACAAACCAGGGATTAAACCTTTCAATCTGATATTTATCAACCAATAGCAGGTTTGTATTTGGTATTTATATGTTCTGATGTAAATAGATGAAATTGCTGGTGTAGTTAGATTAGCTTGGTATTATTGTTTTTTTTAACATGAATCAGACACAATTTAAAATAACACAATAACATAGTTTATTTATGCGAAGATTAGACAGTTCATCCATTAAACTCGCATATAGAAAGCAAAAAAAACAAAAAAAAAACAAACAGAATCAATAACATTGAAAACGTCAACTGAACATAGCAAAAATAAAAACTCACCTATGAGATTTCTCTTTATAAAAAAAACATAGCAAAAAACTCTAATTATCAGGGAGTAAAAACAGAAATCAAATGCAAATTTCCATGTCTTCAATCAAAAGGCACTACTTGGAATCCTGAAAAATTATTCTTCCTTTAGATATAAGCTTCTATAAGTTAACATAAAAGTTTATTGCTCAAGCAGAATGGGATGTTTCTAATATTTACTTCTTTTTGCTTTGAGTTTAATGTAATATACAAACATTGTGTAAGAGGTATAGAGTTAATTACCTTCATAGCACTATTATTATTTATTTATTTTTGCTTTAAGTTCTCTTCTAGTGTTATCTACGGTTGGTAAAGGTGCACAAATGAGTATGAAGCCTAATATATAGTGCAAGTGGCTAAGGCCTAAGGGTTTAGGTACAACGTATAATTAGGCTACGAATATTCTATAAATCAATTCTCCATAAATTGTTTCTCTGAAATCACGCTCTTTGTTTGGAAACATGGTAAGACCAACCACATTGGTGAACCTCCATATGGGCTTCATAGAATTTTTTTAATATATTTCAAGTATATAAGATCATGAATAGTGATGAATTTCTATTTATTTTGCTCTTCTATTGATAAACCCGAATATGAGGTTCTTAGAATTAAATATTATTTTTAATTTTTTTTTAATTATTCAATACATTGAGATTATTCATCAAGATTACCAAACTTTTGCCATATATTTTCAACTAAATCGGCTTTCAAACGATCATGTATCTGTTGATCCCGAATTTGATTCTGAATGCCCCACATTTGACCGATATTAGAAAGACTTTCCGTAGCGGAGCTGACATCATCAACCTGAGAACTTCTGCTTGACTCTCCTGATTCGAATTCATGTGTATCACATTGAGTGTATCCGTGTCGTTCGTCCTCTACTATCATGTTGTGCAGTATGACACAAGTTCTCATAATCCTTCCTATCTTTTCCTTGTCCCATAGTAGTGCTGGATTTTTAACTATTGCAAACCTCGATTGCAATACTCCAAAAGCCCGTTCGACATCTTTTCTGACGACTTCTTGATGTTGAGCAAATATCTCTGCTTTAGGACCTTGAGGAAGTGAGATTGATAGGATAAATATTGACCATTTCGGATAAATTCCGTCGCTAAGGTAGTACGCCATACGATAATTGTGGTTGTTGACCTTGAAATTAACTTTAGGAGCTCGACCTTGTACAAGGTCATCAAAAACAGGTGACCTATCGAGAACATTAATATCGTTGAGGGTACCTGGAAGTCCGAAAAATGTGTGCCATATCCATAGATCCTGTGGTGCCACCGCCTCTAAGATAATTATCGGCTTTCCTGAACCACGTGTGTACTGTCCTCTCCAAGCTGTTGGGCAGTTTTTCCACTCCCAATGCATACAGTCGATACTGCCTACCATACCTGGAAACCCGCGTAACTCTCCAATATCGAGTAATCGTTGAAGATCAGCAGCTGTAGGTCTTCCTAGATACTCATCTCCAAACAATTGTATTATCGCATTAGTGAAATTATCCAAACATAAAAGTGCAGTACTTTCACCAAGTCGGAGATATTCGTCATACGTATCAGCGGATTGACCATACGCCAGCATACGTATAGCTGTTGTACACTTCTAAAGTGTAGATAGCCCGTACCTTCCGTATGCATTTCTTCTTTGCTGAAAGTATGGAATTTCATTTCTTAGGCGATCGACAATGCGAAGGAACAATGGCTTGTTCATTCTAAAACGTCGCCTGAACATGGCCGGTAAGTATGTAGCATGTTCCCTGAAATAGTCGTTCCATAGTTGACTGTGGCCTTGTTCCCGATATCTTTCGATATAAGCTCGTCTGTTCGAGTTGTTTGCTTCACCATTAACTATTGACTCGAAGGTTTCCTCAAATTGTTCCTCGAACATTTCTTCAAGAGTTTCATCTACGCCACTAGAGAATGAGGAAGACATTGAATCTAGTTATCTGCAACATTGATTGATTATATTTGATTAATTTAAATGTCTATCTAGTGAGTACAAGATGATCAAACTTTTTTTTGTTTTTATATAGCACATTCTTAATTTTTAAAATTCAAGGAATGAAACTTAATTAATTTGGTAATTATGACCATGAAAACTAATAAAAAATTATGATTATGAAAATTAATGACGTTACGAAGGAGGTTAAATGAAGAGCATATGAATCCATTTAGCTTAGTATTCAATATAAAAAAATCTGTTCAGAGATTCAAATTAATTATTAATCAAAACATGCAATTAATTTAAATTGGAAAAGTCTTTGCATACGTAGAAGTACTTGTTTGAATTTAACATGAGGAAGTGAAGTATGAACATGTCTCAAAAATATAATTTCAAATTTGAACTCGTTATGTTCATGTATTAAGCAAAAATTAAGTAGAGGAGGAAGAATGTGATACAGGCTGGAAGCTGGTTCGCCCAAATGGTTAATGGTGGCTCAAATCGGATCAACCAAATAAGTGGCCGAATGGTCTATATGGCCGATTCTGACTTGATAACATGAAACAAATGCAAAGGTGAATGAGATGCAGTTTATGATATGAATAAATCAGAGTAAATAAGCAAAGATAAAGGATATATATGGTGGAATCAAGCTGCTGGATGTGTATCACTCTCAGCTTGATCAAGAGATGGACTTGAAGTGGAGTTGTGGATGAAGATTTGATTGAATCTCTCAATCTGATGGGATGATGGACGATGTGATTAACTCTCTCAATCTGTGTACTGAGCTTGTTTGATTTGCACAAACAAACTAGACTCACGAAATCAATAGAACAACAAAGAATCTCTCTTTGAATCCTAAAGACCGAAATTTTATGCAAAGAACAATCTTTGATAAAAACTGAATAACTTTTTATTAACTTGATGATTGAGGGTGGTTTCTACAATGGACGTCTATGAGCTTATATAATGCTCAGATACAAGTATCCAAACGTTCTAAAAAGATAAGAAAGGAAACAAATCAAAGACAAGGCAATAAATTGAAAACTAGCCGTTGGAGGCTTAATGGTGAGAATCTTGACCAAATGAATGTAGCTGATGTTCTTCTTGTATCTGGACGGTTTGAGGGGGTAAGTGAGCTTCCTGGGAATCTTCTTTATGGTCTGAAAGATGCTGAGGTCGTGCCTGATCTGAAGAGAAAAGAGCTGTTGGACATTTATGTCGGTTTGTTCCAAATAAGGCTGTTTTGTGTAAATGAGGATCCTCCTGATCCAATGATGGCTGGTGCATGGTATGAACTTGTAGAACTCTTCTTGGACGCCTATAATGTCTTCTGGACGTCTTGGTTTAGTCCTGATGCCTTCTGGTCGGATTGGAATTGCTTGGAAATGATCAAACCGAAAGATTGTCCAATCTTTCCATAAATAGCTCTGGTTTGATTTAAGTGACTCTTCATTGAACCGCCTGTTCTCCTGTGTTCTGGTGTAGCTAAGGACTTCTGGATTACCTCCTGATTGGTTGAAATGATCTCCTGAACGCCAATGTCTGGTTTGAAGCTGATTGAACCGGTTAGCTTCCAATTGAGGCGGGTGTAGCACTGGTTTGGCCGGTTCTGGAAAATTGATCATAACTTCTTCATTTCGTGGACATTTCTCCTGATATTGGGCTTTCTGGAAAGCTGAGAGACTCCTCTTGAATCCTATGATGGGCTTTGGCTCAGGCCGCTCCTTCTTCGGGCTTGAATCTCCTTCTAAAGTCGGGTACTCGCGGATGGATGGGCTGGCAAACCTCCATTTTGTAAAACTCATAACTTTCTGGTCCGGACAGCTCTGGATTTGATTCCAATTGGGATTGGCTCCGTCTTGAGTGTAGAAACCATTAAAGTTGGTTTCACGGTAAAATTCCTTCTGGTTGTAGAGATATGCGTCTTGGACTGGACCTATGTCGCTGGTATTGCCTAGGTGGTTGGTTTGGACGGTTTGGTGAACCTCCGGTCCAGCTACTGGTTTGATGGCCGCATCATTCCCTCCTCCTTGAAATAGTTTCAACCTCGAAACTGCATAGCATGAACCAAAATAGAGCAAGTTAGGTTTCATCCTCCTTTGAGATTCTAAGGCCTTACCTTGATATTGTATTGGTTTGGTCTTCTCAACTTCAGTAACTTGATTTGAAACAAACCAATGTTCCATGTCTTGTTCCCAGCACAAGTATGCTTCTGGACCTTGATGATGGCCTGCAAAGTTGATATATCCAGCCTGATCAACATTTCTTCCAGCCTCACTTAAGGCATCTTTCTCTTCAGCAAAGTCTTGTTGATATTCTGAATTTTCTTCATTGACTTCTTCACTGGTTTGTGAACCAATTTCGTCTTGGCTCTCATCTTCCTGATCAGAATAGGGTATCTCACACCATGGTATGCCTCTGGAACGGGAATCTTCTCCATTGTCATCTCCATCATGTTGAGAATATTTTTCTCCTCCATCAACATCTTCATAAACTTCACTGGTTTGAGAAAATTCTTCTTCAAGCTCACTTGTTTCTTCTATACTGATTTCAGAATCAGTTTCCTCTTGCCATGAGTCTTCCTGGTCTGCTACATTCTCATCACGTTCTCCTTTATATCCAGGGTACTCATCTCCTTCATCTAGACTGATCTCTGATTCAGCCTCTTCTTCATGCCACTCTTGTTGGCTGGTAACTTCATGTGAATGATCAGGTGGTTCCGGTTCAGGATATGCTTCATCAGGGTCGTCTCCATACTCAGACATAGGGTAGTTGTCATCAGAACATGACCCATCACAGCCGTCCTCCTCACTGGACCATTCTTGGTCAGTTTCATCAAAAGTGGAGTCTTGGCTTGATTCATAAGAGTCTTCTTCTCCTGAGTAATCTCCCATGGCGTCTCTTCTATCTTTTCTTATTGCTACCTTGCAAAATCAGAGGATAACAGTATCAACTCGTGGTTTTAACAAAAGAAAGAAGAACAAGCAAAATTGGAAACTTAGTATATATAATTCTTTTTTTAATAAGAAACAAATGGAAAACTAACTTTTTTTTTTAAATCTCTATCACTGAAAGCACGAAAAAATATAAATTAAAAGAAGGGAAATAATTATTTATTTTGGTTTTCAATTTAAAGAAACAAAACAAGAATTTTAAACAGTTTGTGCTTGATGCAAATAACCGAAAAAGGAAAGAGGAGCTATGCAAGTAAATGCAAACAAGGATGATTTTTTTTTTGAATTTTCTAAATGGATTAAACAAGGGAAATAGCTATCTTCTTCGTGCCTCTCTCTGGTTTTAACACCAAGAACAAGCATATACGAACCGACGAAAAATGCCAACTATATGACTTTTTATGATTTTATAAATGAGAACAAATGCAAAAAAATGAGGGTTGGATAGATATCACCAGATTTAGGAGCTTTAAGCTCTGATACCAAATGATACAGGCTGGAAGCTGGTTCGCCCAAATGGTTAATGGTGGCTCAAATCGGATCAACCAAATAAGTGGCCGAATGGTCTATATGGCCGATTCTGACTTGATAACCTGAAACAAATGCAAAGGTGAATGAGATGCAGTTTATGATATGAATAAATCAGAGTAAATAAGCAAAGATAAAGGATAGATATGGTGGAATCAAGCTGCTGGATGTGTATCACTCTCAGCTTGATCAAGAGATGGACTTGAAGTGGAGTTGTGGATGAAGATTTGATTGAATCTCTCAATCTGATGGGATGATGGACGATGTGATTGACTCTCTCAATCTGTGTACTGAGCTTGTTTGATTTGCACAAACAAACTAGACTCACGAAATCAATAGAACAACAAAGAATCTCTCTTTGAATCCTAAAGACCGAAATTTTATGCAAAGAACAATCTTTGATAAAAACTGAATAACTTTTTATTAACTTGATGATTGAGGGTGGTTTCTACAATGGACGTCTATGAGCTTATATAATGCTCAGATACAAGTATCCAAACGTTCTAAAAAGATAAGAAAGGAAACAAATCAAAGACAAGGCAATAAATTGAAAAACTAGCCGTTGGAGGCTTAATGGTGAGAATCTTGACCAAATGAATGTAGCTGATGTTCTTCTTGTATCTGGACGGTTTGAGGGGGTAAGTGAGCTTCCTGGGAATCTTCTTTATGGTCTGAAAGATGCTGAGGTCGTGCCTGATCTGAAGAGAAAAGAGCTGTTGGACATTTATGTCGGTTTGTTCCAAATAAGGCTGTTTTGTGTAAATGAGGATCCTCCTGATCCAATGATGGCTGGTGCATGGTATGAACTTGTAGAACTCTTCTTGGACGCCTATAATGTCTCCTGGACGTCTTGGTTTAGTCCTGATGCCTTCTGGTCGGATTGGAATTGCTTGGAAATGATCAAACCGAAAGATTGTCCAATCTTTCCATAAATAGCTCTGGTTTGATTTAAGTGACTCTTCATTGAACCGCCTGTTCTCCTGTGTTCTGGTGTAGCTAAGGACTTCTGGATTACCTCCTGATTGGTTGAAATGATCTCCTGAACGCCAATGTCTGGTTTGAAGCTGATTGAACCGGTTAGCTTCCAATTGAGGCGGGTGTAGCACTGGTTTGGCCGGTTCTGGAAAATTGATCATAACTTCTTCATTTCGTGGACATTTCTCCTGATATTGGGCTTTCTGGAAAGCTGAGAGACTCATCTTGAATCCTATGATGGGCTTTGGCTCAGGCCGCTCCTTCTTCGGGCTTGAATCTCCTTTTAAAGTCGAGTACTCGCGGATGGATGGGCTGGCGAACCTCCATTTTGTAAAACTCATAACTTTCTGGTCCGGACAGCTCTGGATTTGATTCCAATTGGGATTGGCTCCGTCTTGAGTGTAGAAACCATTAAAGTTGGTTTCACGGTAAAATTCCTTCTGGTTGTAGAGATATGCGTCTTGGACTGGACCTATGTCGCTGGTATCGCCTAGGTGGTTGGTTTGGACAGTTTGGTGAACCTCCGGTCCAGCTACTGGTTTGATGGCCGCATCAGAATGGACCTGTGATGAGGAAGTGAAGTAGTTGGAAGACAATTTGATTGGGAAGAAGAAGTGAAGAAGAAGCAGGCTTTCGATCAAACTTTAGATGTTTCACATGTTTTCTTTTTCATTTCATTTTCATAACAGAGAAGTTGAGAGACAGAGGAGATTTTTGATACACAATTTAAAACAGAGAAGTTGAGAGACAAATATAACAAAGGACGGAGAGCATTCGAGTTTCTTGCACATTGAGTTAAAGAGACACAATATTTATAAAGTTCCTGAGATAACAACCAACACTACCCGTGTGCCTCAAACTAAACAAGACACATGACATCCCGTGACAGAAAAAAAACAAGTGTAGAGAGTTAGAAAATACAACACTTTCCTGTGACTGATAAAACAAGTGGACAAACAAACAAAAGAATGCACTTGCCCGTGGAAAAAACATACAACCCGTGACACAAACAGCTAGTAGACAAGGCAGTAGAGAATCCAGTAGAGAAGTCATTGGAGAAGCCAGTAGAGAAGTACAACCCGTGACCTGCAAAACAAAAACAGAACAAGTAAGTTAACATGTTAATATATCAATAAAATAGAAATCATAAGTATATCAAGTAAAGCAGACAACAATCCACTTAAACCACAGACCAGATCAAAGCATTTCATACACTAGTTTGTTCTTTAGAGACACTTCTAAATCAGATAGTGTCTCTTTGCGGGCAAGGAGACGCTCAAGGAGTCTCTGTTTCGAGATCTTCTCTTTCACCGCTAGCATGCTCTCTAATTGATCATACGCTGCTTCTTGACCATGCTTCTGGCGTTTGGCTGCTTTGCAAGCCTTCACACCATGAGGCCTAACATCTTCCGAGTCAAGCACCTTCTCCGCAGCTTCCTTCCCTCTGTCCTTTGCACCATCTTTGGAGACGGATTGTGATTTCCATTTCTGATCAAACCTAAGTTCTCTCCAGGCATGTTCTGCAGTGAACTTGTACCCTTGGTCATTTAAGAAGATGTCATGGGCAGCCTTCATGACATCATTCTCATTTTGGCCACTAGATTGCTCTTTCAAAGCAGCCTCATAGCTTCCCACAAACTTCCCGACCTCGGCATTCATTATCCCCCACCTCTGCTTACACTGACTTGAATCTCTAGTAGCAAAGCCACTTAACTGGGGGCTTGAATTGTAATATTCCTCGATCCTCTTCCAAAAGGCTCCTGCCTTCTGCTCGTTACTCACTATGGGATCCTTGCTGGTGTTCAACCAAGCACTGATCAGCACAATGTCTTCTTTTGGAGACCACTTTCTTCTTTTGAGGGGTTTAGGTTGAGAAGACCCGGATTGATTTTGGGAGAGAGGAACATAACCGTTAAAGTTTTGGGAGAGAGGAACATACTCGTTAAAGTTTTCGGAGAGAGGAACCTGTGAAGATCCTAAGTCTATTGGTTGGCTGCTCTGGGAAGTTAACATGTTAACGTACCCGACATGGTTTTGGGAGAGAGGAACCTCTAAGTCGATTGGATCCATTCTTGTTTTGGTTTGTGTTTTCAGAAGTGTTTGTGTTTATTTTAAGTGGATTTGTGTTTTCAGAAGTGGATCTTGATATGTTTTTAAACTAATTTTCATAGGAGCATTCATTACCAAACAATTAAACAAACTCTAACTACCAATAGTTAATTACACAACAACTTAAACACAAAGAGCATTCATTACACATCAAATCCGTAGAATTAAGTCGGACAAGATTCACAGCAACCAACCAACATAATTAATGAAATTTTTCTAAAGCAAAATGAAGTACTAGTTCGGTTTTAGGCTATAACTATAACTAAGTCAGAACTACTTCTACTAGTTCTAGTTCATTGTAGTCTACTTGTACTAGTTCTAGATCACTGTAGTCTAGTTCAACTAGTTCTAGTTCCAGTTCAACCGGATACATTCACACGAGAAGCAAAAATATCTACAATGGAACCACATTCACACGGATACATTCACACATACACTTCACCATTACTAGCTACAACATTTAGAAATACAGTTCAAGTAATACATTTGGTTTTCAATCAAAGCAGGCGTTCTCCAGGTCACCGACCTGCACAATGAGGTTATGAACCTGCTCAATGAGTAATTTAACATGTCCCTGCACATTGAAACACAAATGAAATGTGTTAGTGACTTAAAAAGATCGTATGAGACACTCAAAATTAAAATTCACTAACCTCCAGTGTCTCAATCTGATTATTGAGATTTGGCAACCCCTTGATCACCTTCTCAGCCTCCACCACCCGGTTAGTCAGCCGTTCAATTTCCTCCTGGACACCAACCACCCAAGGCTGACGATAATGGAACCCATTAGCCTTGGGTAAAACAAAGCAAATCTCAGAATCACGAAAATGAAACATAATTTATAGAAATGAGATCGAATGACACTTACCTCGTAGTTTTTGCATGTGAAATGGCGCTTCCCAGGAAGCGTGTCGTAATCATACTTCCCCCGAACCTCGTGAATGATTGCCCCACCACACGGACATCTTTAAGGAATCCCGTATTCTGAATCGCATACGTATCTTAGCATCTCTATGGACTCCTTATGCCTCTTCATATCTCTTCTCTCTTCCGAGGGATCCATCTGTACCAGAACCGACTATTGATTAGAACATATTGATTTCGAAACATATTTACAAAACCCCCAAGTGGAGATCAAACCCTAAATCGATCCCTCATGACAATTTACAACAATAAAACGGAACCTCCTAATCGATTTTAGAACCCTACCTCAAAACCCCCAAAGCGATTTCGAAACCCACAAATCGATTTTTCGAAACCCCCAAATCGATTTCAAAACACCAAAAATCGACATATTTAAACCGTCAATCGTCTCGAAACTGACCTGGGTTCGTCGAGGAGACAGTCCGTCGTCGATTTGATGGAGAATCATAGAGGCCTCCGTCGTCGCACGCGAATCGCCTCAGAGAGTCTGAAACCCTAGTTTTTTCAGAAAGAAGAGAAAATGATTTCACTCACGAGCAACCCGTGTTTCGTCGTTGTCAAACCGAGAAGCCGATACCAATGGCTGCTTGACGCGTGGCGTGAACCGGTATCATACGGGTTCACTTCTAAGATGCGGATCACCCAAATTAGCCCATTTTCTTATTTATTTTTGCTTCCCGAATCTAGAAATCCACACCCATAAACCCCATTTGATACTGTAATATGGTTGCTCTAAGCACTGACTTATTATTACCAAATATGGGTAAAATTATATAAAAAATCAAAGTTTGACCAATAATGAAGGTCTTGTATAATCGTAAAGATCATAACAAAAGTAATGTAGCATTTCCATTTAGGAAACACGTTTACCATCTTTGACCAAAAAAAAGTAAACGTTACCGTCAGCCCAAGTATACTAATAATTGTAATTTGTTAGAAATTTCCATAACTAAAATATCAATTTGTCATTGCAAATCATGTTTGTAAATAATGAATATTGATTACGGTCAATTAAAAACTCTCACCACCGAGCTGTGATTTGACCGGCTAGGTTAATAGATGAACCGTGGACATTTTGGAATTGTTTTTTCATATTTTGCGATTTAAGTAGCTTAATTCGGTTCTGTAAATCTGTCAATTTACATGACCTCATCCGTCTCCTCATTTGCACTTCATTTGGGTTCATGAGAGAACTGAAACTGGGGTAAGATCACTCATTGCAAACATTATGGAAATGTGTGTTGTGAGATACATAAGGGTTCTTAGAATTTTTTTTATAACTATTCTAAGAGCATCACTTCTCTGCTTGCAACTAACTATCCTTCTGAACAAAATATAGAATAAACTTATATGGATTGTGTTTTGCAGATAGCTTTGCAAACATTGAAGAATATGGAGCCTCATACAAATCGATGAAACATGGTTTGTTAATTGTTATTCACAGATGTCGTATTGTTAAATCTCGGGCAAGACTAATTACAAAAATGAATGATACGTATAGTTATATTATCTTTATTCAGAGAAACACTTCTCTGCAAATAATTTTTATACATAGTATTAAAATGAATAATTGGCATGCATTAGGCAAAATGGCATGCTTGTAAATAACTTATAATTTAAAGATTAATTACTCAAATTGTTTCTGTATTAATATATAAGAGATCAGATTGCCACGTGTAACATTTTGTAACTAACATTTCGTCTGAATAATGCTTGGTTAGTTGATGTGGGTGTGCTTGGCCTCTGAATTTGGTTGTGTTTGTGTTGGTGGATGCTCTTGATGTCTTCTGCGAGCTGTTTTTAGTCGAGTCAAATCTTAAAGAGCGGATCATCGGGAGGCCAAAATTACCGGATTTTGTCTCTCGTTATAACTGTGGCTCTACTGTTTGCGGCAAGTGGTAAGTGCAGATTGGTTGAACCTTATTCTAGCCGCTCGATTTGTTGTATCGGTCCCTGTTTAGACGTCATCGAGTTGTTGTCTAGATTTTATTTTTATTTTTCTGCTTCTTGTCACCATTGTACTTCTGTCAAAAATTTGAAAATTGGTAATAATATCTTTACCTTTTTACCAAAAAAAAGGTGGCGCAGACGTCAAACCCTAAGAGCATTATTATCAATGGTTTTTTAGGGCGGGGTTCTTAGTAGAGATGTTAAAACAGGCTCAAAGCCCACAGGTTCAAACGGGCTTAATATAAACGGGCTGATCCTTGGCCCGTTTATTATCATGTAAAAATAAACGGGTTTAAATAGGACAGCCCTTTAGGCGCGTTTCGTTAGCGGGTATATCCGTTAAATAAATGGGTACCCGTTTAGGCCCGTTTATGATTTTTAAAAAAGAAAAAATAAATAAATTTTTTTTATTTAAAACGAATTTAAAGATATTTTTTAACTCATAATTTTTTATAATTTTTATATTTTGAAACAGAATAATTTTATTATATTTAGTTTGTTTCCTTTTTTTAAATTTTTTTTTATGATTATGTTTAAAACCTACTAGAATTTGTTGATATTTTTATGATATTAATATTTAATAAAACTTCTGCCCAAAAAAGTTATTTAATAAAAAATTTGCTTTAGTTTGCATTTCTATTTTTATAAAGTTTTGAAATCAAATAAAAAGCTATTAAAACTATATTAAAATATGACAAAAGGTTATTGACAAATTTTTTTTACAAAAAAATGTAAACGGGCCTAAACAGACCTAGACGGGTCGTAACAAACTAATTGAACTTAAATTTAAACGGGCTTAAACGGACATGTAGATAAACATGCTTAAAATTACAGGGTCTAAACGGGTAGTGTCTAAAACGGGCAGGGTCTAAATGGATCCGAGTAACCCGTTTTAACATTCCTAGTTCTTAGGGGAATATAAGAAACATTTTCTTAACTTTTTAATTAAAAATTAAGAAACAGTTTCTTATATTCCCTTAAAAACCTATCCTAAGAAATTATGGATAATGATGCTCTAATGTGCTAATTCTCAATGTTTTTTTAAAAAGGATTTAGTTGAAATTTTTTTGAGATGCACTATTAAAATCTCCCAAATGTTTCTCTATTTCTCAGTTTTCTTTTGGATGTCTATATTTTTTGTTTCCAATTACATGCTTTCATTTACGTAAATAGTTTACATTAGATAATAGAACTTGGTCCAACCATTGATGCTGCCAAATTGGTGTTTGATCGGGTTTTCTAATTTTAAAGATCCCAGTTTAGACTCCAAGACAGTAGATTGTATCCTACCATGGAATATAGTTATAAAATTAGATGTTTAGAGAAAATGTGACCTCACAGGTTATATACTATGGACACGGATCTCAAACTAAATTTTGTGATATTTCTATTATCTAAGAACTAAGTAATGCTCAAATTACAAATTATATTTCAAATTAAAAAGTACTATATTGGGGAAAAAACTTCCCTTTTTGGTGAACGTTTTGGAAACATAAAACACTTTGATCGAGACAAGCAAAGCAACAAAAGAGACATAGCATCTTAATGGGCATGATTGATTGATTTAAGTTAACCAATCTAAATCTTAGATTTAAGAAGATAGTTTTAACAACTTTTAAATAAAACTAAAATAAATTAAGAAGATAAAGCATCTTTGCATATCGTGAAATCGTAACTAATTAACAAATACTCCGTGGAAAGTCGGAGACTACTAGTCTCTTTCTCCTACTTAAGAAGTCGGTTGCTCTAGCCCTAACTATATAAGTTCTATTTTAGAAACTATTATCTATGTCTTCAAATTTTCTTTAGCATTGGTCTCTGTAGATGTTGATATAGATTATTAGAGGCATTACTTAAGGTTGTAGATATTTTAGTTATCCAAATAGTCAAAATATTGTTCTTATCTAAATATACCAAACTTATGGATCCGACAAATATCCATGAGATTAAAATACCAAAGAGTGTTTAAGGAATTAGAATTAAGGCAGTTAATCAAAGTTTGAGTGTATTTCTATGGAATCGGATGATTCCACTAAAATGCACGTGGATTTAATTGTACTTATTTGGCAGTTATGAATGGAATTTTTGAAGAATATACTTCCTCTGTTTCAAATTAATCCATGTTTTGGGTTTTGCACACTTATTAATAAAACACATTAAATCAAAGTATTAAATGTATAGTTTTTTGTAATTAACATTTTCCCATAAACTTTGACCAATCAAAATTTAGTAAATACAATTAGTTTTTTTGAAATCAACAATTTATCATTATTATCTATTAAAAATTGCATTGAAAAAGTAAAAAATACATCTTTTTGAAACAATTTTTTTTTCTAATTGGATTAATTAGAAACAGAGGGAGTATGTGAGAAACTATTTTGAATCATTTTCAACCTATTGATGCTGTCTCTTATTTTCAGATTTTCCAAAACGCAAATTGTTTTTGTAGATCTCAAATAAATCAAATATATTGTTAGCATAACACAAAACACGACCATTTTGGACTTCTCCATCTTTTTTTTTTGCTTAAGCTTTGGTGCAACTCCTCCATCTAGGCAATAATTACTATTAGAACATGGATTCTAACGCCTAGGGGTTTTTGCAGACACTTTTATTAGTGTGTTTTAGGGTTGGGACAGATCCGGATATCCGGAAAATTTGGAGTATCTGGATCCGGATTCGGATTCGCCGGATCCGTGGATTTAGTATCCGGATCTGGATTCGCGGCTTCTGGATATCCGGATTCCGGATATCCGTCTAATTATCATATTATCCGCGGATATCCGGATCCGGATTCGTAAGAATAATTAATAAAATAAAAATAATATTTTTTAAAAATATTAAAATTCTAAAATAATACATAAATTAAATATTTATACAAGATATATAAATATAAATATGAATATAATATTTAAAAATTAAAATATAGTATTATAAAACTAATTTTATGAATAAATATTAATATATCAAATATAATTATTAAAAAAATTAAAAAAATTAATATATTTTAAATGTACAGATCCGGATCCGGACCTAAAAATTAAGATATTCGGATCCGGATTCAGTTTTGACGAATTCTTGATTTTACTATTCGAATTCAGATTCGGGCGCCCCGAATATCCTATTTTCGGAACAGATCTGGAGCGGATATTGGATCGAATAATAAATCTCAAGCCTAGTGTGTTCTTTCTATCTTCAGTCATATCTCAATTTCTCTATCCACGTTTGAGAATGTGAGATAGATCTCTCGTACTCTAATTATTATACAATTGAATTTCTTCAAAATACTAAACAAAAGTCATGAACTTGTTTTACGCTTATTTTAGATACAAAAGTCTCAGAAAGTGAATTCTAACAAAATCATATGGAAATTGAATAACAGGTGATTTTATGTGGAATTCAAATTCCATATAACAAATACCCAATCCAATAACAATGGATTTCACTTTAAATTTGAATTCTATTAAATTCCACTAAATTCATTAATTCAATAACCACCCCTAAAAATAGGTTTGTAATCTGAATAATGCAAAACCTCGTGTCCTCGTGCATGTATATGGCCAAATATGGATTCTTTTGCATAATTGTTAAAGATGCTAATGTTTAATAAACACATTTAAAAAGCGAGAATAGTTTATTCCTCTCGAGATAGAGACAAAACATGAATTGAAAAAGTGTTTAGTCTCTTGACTCTCTTCTATCGTCCAATATTAGATAGAACGTATACATCCAACTGTACAAACCTATCTTTGTAATTTACTATTCTCTACGCAACGGTCCCAAACAATTCGTAGGTACTATATTGGGGAAAAAACTTTCCCTTTTTGGTGAACGTTTTGGAAACATAAAACACTTTGATCGAGACAAGCAAAGCAACAAAAGAGTTTTGACATAGCATTTTTAATGGGCATGATTGATTGATCTAACCAATCTAAATCTTAGATTTAAGAAGATAGCTTTAACAACTTTTAAATAAAACTAAGATAAATTAAAATGATAAAGCATCTTTGCATATCATGAAATCCTAAGTAATTAACAAATACTCCGTGGAAAGTCGGAGACTAGTCTCTTTCTCTTACTTAAGAAGTCGGTTGCGCCCTAACTATAGAAGTTCTATTTTAGAAACTATCTATGTCTTCAAATTTTCTTTAGCATTGGTCTCTGTAGATGTTAATATAGATTATTGGAGGCATTACTTAAGGTTGTAGATTTTTTTTTTTTTTTGAAACACCTTAAGGTTGTAGATATTTTAGTTATCCAGAGAGTCAAAATATTGTTCTTGTCTAAATATACCAAACTTATGAATCCGACAAATATCCATGAGATTAAAATACCAAAGAGTATTTAAAAATAGGTTTGTAATCTGAATAATGTAAAACCTCGTGTCCTCGTGCATGTATATTGCCCAAGATGGATTCTTTTGCATAATTGTTAAATATGCTAATGTTTAATAAACACATTCAAAAAGCGAGAATAGTTTATTCCTCTCGAGATAGAGACAAAACATGAATTGAAAAAGTGTTTAGTCTCTGGACTCTCTTCTATCGTCCAATATAGATAGAACGTATACATCCAACCGTACAGACCTATCTTTGTAATTTACTATTATTCTCTATGCAACGGTCCCAAACAATTCGTAGGTTTTGGTAGTGTGCATTCGTCTTATTTTGGCAGGGTATGCAGGCAGAACGAACGTAGGATAAGACTACATATAACGATGCAATAAAGAATCAGAAAACAACAAAAAATATACATAATAACAGAAAAAGAAATCAACAATCATATCTCAAGATATGTGCCAGAAATTTTCATCAGGTTCTTTTATAAAAACCAAAAGAACTATTTTTTTTGGTAACAATGTTAAAGAGCAATTTTTTTGTTGTTGCAGGGTATTGCTTTTCATTAAGGAAAATATACAAAGAAAATAATTTTGCAGTAGTCAAACTACAAAATAAAAGATTTTTCAGTAAAAAAAAATCAAAAGATATCTATATTTCAATCTTATCATATAGATGGGATAATTTGAAAATTACTCTATTTATAATTTGGAATTTGGAAAATACACTTCCTTTTAGAATTTTTGAAAACTATACTTTCTTAAATGAGAAGAGACATTTTTCTCCAATTTCTAATTAAAAATAACATATTTCAGTAAATAAAACATACTTTCGAAAGACTATTATTATTATTAATGTTAAAGGCAAACATAAGACAAAATTAAGTTAGATAAATCTTAGAAAATATTTTTAAATTATCTATAGTTTCTTTTATGAATGTAAGCAAATATTCCCCCTCCCCCAAAATTCCCATTCTCATTCCCCTACAAATCAATTCACGTTTCCTGCCTTTACATTACTTTGTATATATTTTTTTTGCTTTTTAATGTTATTTGGGAGAAACTAGAAGAAAATCGCAAGCAAGTTTTAAAAACACTTACATAAACGATGATAAAAATAATCTGGATTCACTGCATATACATTATGCTGAAACAAAAGTCTCTGTCACATGAGTTTTTTAAAAAAGATTATCAGATTTCTATTCCAAGATAATTCTCTTTACATTTTGGTAATTATTTGCTGTATTTGGAGAACTAGAGGAATGCATTGGATGAAGGAGAAGACTGAGAAAATATGTCTCGATTCCTTATATTTATTTTTAATAAAAATGTAAAATATATTTCAAAAGATATTATATGGATATGACCGGTATTGTTTAAAAATAAATAAGTATACAATTTTGTTGAATTTCCTAGTTTAACTATTTAAATAATATGATAAGTTACAATTATCTAAATATTCAGTTTGGGTAATTTGGTCAATTTACTTATAAAAAAGTGCAGTTTTCAAAAAGTTTAAATGAAAATGCAGTTTTCAAATTAAAATCTCATGTAAAGGTAGTTATCCAAATTTTCCCTAAATTCATATCAAAACTTCTTTTTAAGAAGTTTGTCTTTGATTTAAAAGAACGGAAAATAAGAATGACTATTTCAAATTTTAAAAATAGATTTCTGAAAGATAAAGCTTCGCAATAAATTTTTGAATATAAAAAGATCCATATGCAAAATAAGAATGCTACTAGTGATCTTACGTAATGACATAAAGATATACAGAAGTGAATAAATTATTTGGTGTTAATATAAATTTTTTTTTTGACTGAAGTGTCAATATAACTGTGGAATTCAATTAAAACTCGTATTTAATTATCTAGTAATTTACGGTGAAAAGCAAAGAAGGATAGGCGCATCAGATGTCAGCGGATCTTACCACTAATTGATGATGATATATAAAGTGTGACTGAATGTCACTTATACAGTAAACATTTAAAGAGAAATTTTTTTTACTCTTTGTTACTCCAAAAAGTTACCAATCAAGCAAACACATTACTCTAGCTTTTGCTCTTTTCCATTTTATTTTTTTCATCTCTTTTTCACCTATTTAATTTTCTCCCATTCATTCCAAAATAACTAATCACACCCATAATGTTATATCACATGTGAAAGCCATCTGTTTGCGAAGTCGAAATAAGTATTAAGAATTTTGGATCATGAAGGTTTACCACTAACAGAAAAACTCAGAAATGTAAAACTATGTAATAAGGCAATTAATGTAGTTTGGATCATGAAGGTTTGCCACAAACAGAAAAACTCAGAAATGTAAAACTATGTAATAAGGCAATTAATGTCTTTATTTCTTAAACATGTTATTTCTACATTCTCTTCCAAGCCTAGCTTTTTTAAACTACCAACCAATTCCACGATATTCATTAATTAGTACGATACCAGACTGGCATACTCCATACCACATTTTATTGACCGTCATTGCGATGTGTTACACTTTTCCCTGGATAGACACCTGTCTCTGTCCTTGGCAGACTCGTGTTGGGAAAGCATACAGTTTTTGCCGGTGAAGTATTAAATATATATATATACACTCTACATATATATAAGTATTTTTAAAAATTAATATGACGCTTTTATTTGATCAAAAAATGACGTTTTTATAATCTAAATTTGTCTGATGTTCCTAAGATTTTGAAATTTAACCAGCACACATTAGTTTTCAACTTTTAGTAATAACTCTGGAGTTTAAGGTAATAAGAACCGATAATACGTAAAGAAAATAACAGACATTTGTATTCCTTGTTCGAAAAAAAAGAAATTAGACATTTGGTACCCCTCTGGGGCAAGGCATATGATAGTGATACCATTGAGGATAAAGAACAATCTCAATATTTTATTCCTTGTGCCCTAAAGAACATCGTATCAGATGGGACCATGCAAATAATAAATTAAAAAGGACCATATGAACTATTCATCACATTTTGAAATGTTATGTTATAATGAATGAAACTATTTTATGAAGTACATGTTTTATGATTTTTTTCGCTATCAAATAATTTAATCTTGAAGACCTACGTACTATAAAGCGCCACAGACACATTCTTTTCCTCTTAACCCTCTTACATTTTTCTTCAAACCCCATCAACACAAATCTCTCTTTCTTTCTCTCTTGTTTTTTTTTTGTTGAAAAAGGCTTCTCTTTCTCTCTTGTTTCCATCTCAAATCTCTTGCTCAATCATCCTTTCTGTCACTCCTTATTTCTCGTTTCCAATAAGTAAATCTCTCTCTCTCTCGAATCTCTTGTTCAAACACTCTTTCTCTCTAGTTTCTAATCGGTGAAAAACAGATGGACAACAACAGAAGTAAAGGAAAGGAGATATATGAAGAACCTTCAGAAACCGTAAGTTTTATAAAACCCTATCTAAATGCAAGTCTATTTACTTTCTCTCATTGTTTACGTGTATGATAGCTTAAAAAGTACTCTGTGTAGATCTTGATATACACTGTTAATGGCCAGATCAAGGACTAACTTGTTCCTAATTATTTGAAAGGTTTCTGGCGAAGCATCTAACACGGAATATGTGAGAGTGGTCACTTTAGATGATTATGAAAATGAGGTAATAAGATTTCTTTATGAATTTATTGATAGCTTATGTATATTAAACTTTGCATTTATTTATCTTATATTTTTTCTAAAAATCATATAGTACACATAAATTATATTTTTTCTTATATTTTTTCTAAAAATCATATAGTTAATATAGTACACATAAATTATTAACTAATTTTTACTGATATATATGTTTAAATAGGTATTTACTGGAGAAGCTAGTACATCTCGAGTGGAGGAAAACGAAGGAGACTACGAACAGTGGGGTCAGGAAACTATTATGACTATGTGGTAAAATTGTTATGACTTTATTAAAACAATTCCATAATCTCTATAGTTACAAAAAAAGAGTGTTTTAGTATTTATAATTTCATATATGTAGAGCGACGATTGTTGGGACTGGAGGGATTACTATGGTGTTATCGGACCCGTAGTGGATCAAAGAGATCAAGGTAAATGCTTCAATTTTGGAAAAACATAGACTTGTCAAAATTAATGAATCGATGTAGCTCATATTGTTGTATTGAAAACTAAATAGACTAATTTCTTTCAACTTTGCAATTACTCCTTTAAAAAAAAAAAAACTAATTTGATGCATTAAAATAAAATATAACTGATATAGCTTTTAGCCTATAGTTTGGTACAAGTTTGATGGAAACCATAGAGTATTACAACATTTGAAATCCAAACAAAGCTTAATAACACATTAGGCTAGATAATGAAATAAAGCCAACACGTCTTAGGATTACCTCAGACCTCTCAAGATATGCTTTCCTCTTCCATTGACAATTGTCCACATTTCCTGAACTTTTGGGTTTGTTTAATCAATCTACCTCCCCTAGTCGTGTTAATGTGACTTGGAGGCTCACAATCATGTGAACGGTCGAATATAGGAAGATGTGGATCGATTAGGGTGTCATCTTCGGGGTTGTTCACCTCTGTGATGACCAATGTGGATGGAGTTTCCTCCATAATAGGTTCGCTAACTGGAGTAGAGGGATTCTCTACTAACGGTGAAAAAGTTTGCTTAGAGTGTGAAAAAGTACCTCTTTAACTAGTGAAAGATATTTTTCTTGAAGAATGGTTGTTTTTCTTATAGTTGACCTCATTTCTTCTTGAGCATCATTCATTTTTATCTAGAGCGTTACTCATTTCTACATGAGTACTAGGGAGATAACTAAGTGTATCAGATTTGTCATGACAAAATGTCGGTTTAGGAGATGGAACATTAGACCCGAATTGATCTACACTGACCATATGTATATTCGAACCATCTTCTTGAACTTCTAACGGCTTGCTCGGAGTTTTTGACAATTAATCTTGTAGTCTGATATTTTTTTCACTTCTGCAATGGGATTTGATGTTTGATTTATTTTACATTTTCCTTTATGCAGCAACTTGTTGGGCAGTAGCGATAGTGAGAGCGGTTCAAGCGTTATTGAACATTGGCGTCGTCATGCAACAACAACTTGAGTTGTCTATGCAACACATAGTCAACCATGTGACATTTGATGCACAAAAAGGCATCAGCAACATCAAAAACGCCCTTAGTTTCATGAAATCACCTGGAGTTTGCTTGGAAAGTCAATGCAGTAGTCGCGGTCGCGGTCGACAACTGGTGAGGAAGAACTGCACTCATCCACCAGTAAGTAAAGTAAATTATTTATTTTTTCTAGCTATATAACCTATAACTAGTTTTGATTGAATATGATTTATGTTGTTAGGTAATCAATTACCACAGGGTGGATAGTTTCACTCATTTGACCGACATTGAAGATGCTGATCTTGAAGCTATAGTTAGGAGACAGCCTGTTATTGGTCTCATTCCATTCAATGGCAGCCTACTAGACTATGACCATACTAGGAACGTAAGTGGAAATTCAGTCTTTTTTTAGTAATGATTTTGGTTCAAGTTTAACATAATGCTATGACTGTTTTGTAGTTGATCTATCAACATGATCGCACCCAAGATGGACCTAACCCTCCAGTTCATAACGTCCTTATTGTTGGCTTTGAAAGACGCAATGGAAGACCTTGCTGGATTGTGCAGAATTCATGGGGAAAAGGTTGGGGAGATGGAGGATATGCATATGTGTATCGTCAACCCATACGTGGACGTTCAATTTCTCAGTTTCATGAGATTATTATTCCTAACAAGAGAGACCATCCAAGATCTCCTGGACCAAATGACGGAGCATGATGTTTTTATTTAAACTTTTGAGTGTATGAAGGCAATATTAAAAAAAAACTGAGCATGTTTATTTAATTTAAACTTTTAGACTGAGTTACTCTTACCATTTTATAGGATTTAACACAACCATTCTAGAATTTTTGATCATGACATTTATTTTTGACAGCAACACACTTGTTCCTCATGCCTTCTTAGCAGATGCTGGTTGAATTGATAACTAACTTTCACTTCTATTAGTACCAACATTTTTGTCTGAGCTCTAGCATTTGACTGATGATGGAGCCCTTGCAATTGAGACACAACAAAGTTTTTCACATAGCTAGATGAAGAATCAAGGGGTGAATTACGACAAATAACGAGTGATGGAGTAAAATTTCAACAGAAGTATTTTTCTTGAATAAGTAACTAACTAGTAATAGTCTGAAAAATGGTTTCAGAGGAGCGTAACGTTGTTTGAATGTTTTTGTTTCAAGAGATAGAGACTGTACCTTTTCCTCAAAAACTGAAGTAACTGAGTATCCTACAGTTATTGCAGTGGTTTACATACAATATGATGAAGCAGAACAATGTTATGCAGGTGTATGAGATTCTGAACCTTTATACACTCTGTATGATGGATCTTTAAACTTTCAAAAGTCTTATTCAAAAGAAATAGATGATGATGAAAATTTGTGAGATCGCTTCGTTTGATGACATAAACTAGATACTTCGCTATGATGCGGTCATTGCGTCCGTTTACACTTAGAGAGGAGATTACGAACAGAGAATGAGAATGTAACACTTTATTAAACCATTTTTGTTTGATTAGTTTATTAGAGACACAAGAGAGAGGAGAGATTCAACTACTGTATTTATTCGTTTATAACTAAGCAAAGATGAAGTCGAATCTATACAAGTTTTGGTGGACATTAACAGGGTTCTTTGGTGTTATGCTGGTCATCTTCATGAATCAGATAGACTGCTATTGTGGTTCTATCTGATTCCCAAATTCTTATTTGTGCCTGTGAGGTTGCTTCTGGGACAACGGAGTTTGTGGAGAAAGGGACAGAAAATGTCGTCACCAAACACATACAAAGAGAAAGGGTTGTTTTTTTTCAGTTGGGAACTTATGTTTCAAGAGGTGTTGGTCACGAAACCCATATATAAAGGAAAGATTTGGGTAATCTACTAATATCACGTTCAAGATCTTAAATTTTAAATGAAAAAAACGATAAAATAGTAATCTGCCCAGGTTTGACAACTAAATTAGGAGACATTACTGTAAATGAGATACATCCGCATTCTTTTCTATTACGGATCAAAGCTATCGGGATCAAGACCAGCTCCAGTTCAATATAAGACAACGGGGACTCCACCAGTGCGATAGGAAACAAAGGGGACTCCAGGATCAGCTCCAGTTCGACGGAAAACAAAGGGGACTCCAGGATCATCTTCGGGACCAGCTCGTGCAAACACTACAGCTATTTCCTCTAAACAAGAGCAAAACACAACTCAATTCAATGTAAATACCGTAAACTACGGATTTATTCTGCTAATGTTTTTTTTTTCTTGTTTCCCTTAGTCATGCACCATTTTGATTTCAATGTAAAACTTAGGTCAGAGAGTGAAGAGAAAGAGTACCAGAGTCTTCACATTGCATGGGAGGAGGAGGCTCAACTTCAACAGAAGCAATCTCTGCACACATAAGTTACGATGGAAACATACATAATATAGAGATAGCAGCCAAGAGAATACTAAAGCACAAAACCAATGGAGATTATAAACAAAGCACCTTCGTCAGTCGGCTTGAGCCTAAAAAGGTGAAGTTCATGCTCTTTTCCGCGTCGCCACAGTTTAGCTTGATAGATTTTGGACTCAGGGGTGGATGAACTCACATCCATAGCCCAGAATGACAACCAACACATAAGACCACTAACAAATTGGAAATTCGCCTGAATGTGCTCCACCAACACGAGTTTTGTTCCCTGAATGAATTAGTTAAAGCTTAGGGTTGATTTAATCCTCTCTAAAATCAACAAAGTAAGAAAGAAAGAGATTCAAAGACTGACATTAGCTTCGTTTTGTTTCGCTATGGCAAGGAGTGTCACCTCACGAACCATCTCGGCAGGGCTTCGTGTAGTGCAAAAACCTCGTGGTGGATTATCCAACGATCTAATGTGGAAGGCGTAATCAAATCGATCCCAATCGACCGCGAAGCCCTATTTAACCAAAACAAACAGATTCTAATATATCAAAACAGTATTGAGTGATAGAGCAAAACACAATCCCCAAATTCCATATAGAGATCGATTCATACCTCGGATTTCTGGAACTGGTAGTAAAACTGCAGGTACTGCCGCACATATTCATCGTCTTCCAATTTTCTGCTCTTGAGATCGCCCTTTTGTTCATTGATTTCGATGCTCCTTCGAAAGCTCCATCGTGATACCTCGGAATCTTATGAGGACGAACTTTAAACTCCACCATGTTCCAAACCCTAGCACGCACCTTCTCGAAGGACAAGAGAGCAGGAGGAGAAGATAATAAATCGTTTTCTGAAGGAAGAAGACACGAGAAACTAGTGAAAAAAAAAAAAAAGATACGAGAAACTTGTTGGTATATAAAGTATTCAACAAAAGAAACCCTACCAAGATTTCATGGGCTAGATAAGGCCTATTATCATTAATGTTTTCATTACATTTTTTAACCAGAAATAAATAAATGTGTGTTTTCATAATCTCTCAGCTTTATAATATTCAAAAAAATCATTATAATATATTAATATTTCAAGAAATTTATTAAAAATAAATAGATGATGATGAAAATTTGTGAGATCGCTTCGTTTGATGACATAAACTAGATACTTCGCTATGATGCGGTCATTGCGTCCGTTTACACTTAGAGAGGAGATTACGAACAGAGAATGAGAATGTAACACTTTATTAAACCATTTTTGTTTGATTAGTTTATTAGAGACACAAGAGAGAGGAGAGATTCAACTACTGTATTTATTCGTTTATAACTAAGCAAAGATGAAGTCGAATCTATACAAGTTTTGGTGGACATTAACAGGGTTCTTTGGTGTTATGCTGGTCATCTTCATGAATCAGATAGACTGCTATTGTGGTTCTATCTGATTCCCAAATTCTTATTTGTGCCTGTGAGGTTGCTTCTGGGACAACGGAGTTTGTGGAGAAAGGGACAGAAAATGTCGTCACCAAACACATACAAAGAGAAAGGGTTGTTTTTTTTCAGTTGGGAACTTATGTTTCAAGAGGTGTTGGTCACGAAACCCATATATAAAGGAAAGATTTGGGTAATCTACTAATATCACGTTCAAGATCTTAAATTTTAAATGAAAAAAACGATAAAATAGTAATCTGCCCAGGTTTGACAACTAAATTAGGAGACATTACTGTAAATGAGATACATCCGCATTCTTTTCTATTACGGATCAAAGCTATCGGGATCAAGACCAGCTCCAGTTCAATATAAGACAACAGGGACTCCACCAGTGCGATAGGAAACAAAGGGGACTCCAGGATCAGCTCCAGTTCGGCGGAAAACAAAGGGGACTCCAGGATCATCTTCGGGACCAGCTCGTGCAAACACTACAGCTATTTCCTCTAAACAAGAGCAAAACACAACTCAATTCAATGTAAATACCGTAAACTACGGATTTATTCTGCTAATGTTTTTTTCTTGTTTCCTTAGTCATGCACCATTTTGATTTCAATGTAAAACTTAGGTCAGAGAGTGAAGAGAAAGAGTACCAGAGTCTTCACATTGCATGGGAGGAGGAGGCTCAACTTCAACAGAAGCAATCTCTGCACACATAAGTTACGATGGAAACATACATAATATAGAGATAGCAGCCAAGAGAATACTAAAGCACAAAACCAATGGAGATTATAAACAAAGCACCTTCGTCAGTCGGCTTGAGCCTAAAAAGGTGAAGTTCATGCTCTTTTCCGCGTCGCCACAGTTTAGCTTGATAGATTTTGGACTCAGGGGTGGATGAACTCACATCCATAGCCCAGAATGACAACCAACACATAAGACCACTAACAAATTGGAAATTCGCCTGAATGTGCTCCACCAACACGAGTTTTGTTCCCTGAATGAATTAGTTAAAGCTTAGGGTTGATTTAATCCTCTCTAAAATCAACAAAGTAAGAAAGAAAGAGATTCAAAGACTGACATTAGCTTCGTTTTGTTTCGCTATGGCAAGGAGTGTCACCTCACGAACCATCTCGGCAGGGCTTCGTGTAGTGCAAAAACCTCGTGGTGGATTATCCAACGATCTAATGTGGAAGGCGTAATCAAATCGATCCCAATCGACCGCGAAGCCCTATTTAACCAAAACAAACAGATTCTAATATATCAAAAACAGTATTGAGTGATAGAGCAAACACAATCCCCAAATTCCATATAGAGATCGATTCATACCTCGGATTTCTGGAACTGGTAGTAAAACTGCAGGTACTGCCGCACATATTCATCGTCTTCCAATTTTCTGCTCTTGAGATCGCCCTTTTTGTTCATTGATTTCGATGCTCCTTCGAAAGCTCCATCGTGATACCTCGGAATCTTATGAGGACGAACTTTAAACTCCACCATGTTCCAAACCCTAGCACGCACCTTCTCGAAGGACAAGAGAGCAGGAGGAGAAGATAATAAATCGTTTTCTGAAGGAAGAAGACACGAGAAACTAGTGAAAAAAAAAAAAAAAAAGATACGAGAAACTTGTTGGTATATAAAGTATTCAACAAAAAGAAACCCTACCAAGATTTCATGGGCTAGATAAGGCCTATTATCATTAATGTTTTCATTACATTTTTTTTAACCAGAAATAAATAAATGTGTGTTTTCATAATCTCTCAGCTTTATAATATTCAAAAAAAAATCATTATAATATATTAATATTTCAAGAAATTTATTAAAAAATAAAAAATTAGATAGATTAGTTATGTTTGCCAAAATTACTTGCAAATAGCGTTTGCCGAGATAGACATGCCAAGCATAGCGGAGTTTTCTGAATTATTGCTGATGGCTTTTAGAAACGATCTTCCACTTTAGGTCTCAGTTATACGATGAATGGTTCGTAAAAATTTTTTTTTGTTGCATGAAAATCATTTCATTTTATCCGAGGGGGACAAAGTTTAAGGGATCGACGCAGGACACGTGCGGGTTCGTCTGCGTGATTATTTCCTGCTCGGACGAACCGCTGGGAGTGAAAGCAGAGCCGAAACCTTGTGGGTAGCTGTCTATGTCGGTTACGTTGGACCCATTATGTTTATTTTACGAAAGTTGCTTTGTATGAATTGACTCGACCATACAGAGGATTTTTCGTAAAAGTGATGTAAGGGGGTTTTCGCAAAGGTAACCGGAGAGCGTTTCTCACAAATTACTTGCGATGTTCGCGACCACGGATTATGTTTTCCTCATTCACTTTTGCGTACTGCGAAATCATTTTGCATGAGACCGATCATGTTTTTTTCCTAGACTGTTTTGTTTTAAGACGTTCTTGTTATACGAAAGTAATGGATGACCGGTTTCATGGAGATAGAAAATCGCAGATTGTTAAAGTAGCGATGTTTCCGCGGACTACACGGGAGATGTTTCCGCTATGATTTCGACCTTTGGACGAAAGCTGCTTCGAACTACTCATGGAGTTTTACCGAAGGTTATTTCGTTATTTTTGTAGTTCACCGTCGTGTTTATTTAAGTTGATATAAAATGATTATAATGATATAATATATATTTATAAGTTACAATAGTTTATTATTTAAATATAAAGGAGATAATAAAGCTATAAGAGAGTGAAAACACACATTTATATTTTTTCTAGGAGATTAGAAACGGAGATATATATTTTATTTTGTGTGTAAATTTTAATTTGAAAACATTATTCTTTAGAATGATTTTAATGTCGATAAAAATAATTGACAAAAAACTGAAATAAATTAAAATAAAATATAAAGTTACCAAATAGGAATTTATTATTTATTCTTTTATCCATAAAGCTAAAATCTAAAAATAACGGACTAAAATTTCATTTAGGAAAATAATGCAACTTTAGAAGTTATTATTGATAATATTATGCTTTGATGAACGATATCTCTTAGTTGAAAATAAATTGCTCAGTTCCAATATCTGTCGCGTAGTGATGATTATGGTCACCAAATTCATAATGATCTTTAAAAGGTGATAGAAAATCGAAATCACCCTCATTAATTGTCTTGTTCGAGTTTTATATGACGATCAACTACGTCATTCCTCGATATTTCCTTACGAGCAAGTATGGATTCTTCCGCGATGTGAAAATGATTGATCACATGTGACTTATGATCATAAAATCGAAGACTTTTTCAATAGGTACACGTCAAAAATGTTTGAAAGGAGCATATATTTGTATTTAGGTGATATAACACTATAACAGTGATATAACGTCACTCGGATTGATACCAAACAAAGAATTTAAACATTATCTCCATTATCAGTCTTTCAGAAAAACGGTTCTATCACATGCAAATCACCCCCGTTTGTAGTGAACCCTGATTACAAAAAAAAAAAAAAACGAAATCAACGAAACTGGCTAGTAGACAAATATTTTAAGCAAAAAAATAAGAAAAGAAAAATATGTAACGATAGAATTTACAAGTTGATCAAAAGAAAACTCTGCACACATTAATGATTTCAGATAACTCAAATTACTTTGGTTTCTTCAATAACATTTTACAGCCAACACATATGCATACATATTAACAGATATATATACACATAAGTGTATATATACATTATCTTCTCGTAAAGATGAGAATAATCAAACAGATTAAAATAAACCATTACGATAAATTAATTGTACCTTGTTAAGTGGGTTTAAGCCTGCAGAAGCTGTGCTCAATCACTCGACATAAAACATTAACTACATAAGTAAATGTATCCACTACTACGAAACAAGATTCTGCATGGTCATAAGTTGTTACCGATGTTAACACTTCGGAAGATGATAGAAAAGGGCATTCGTAACAAGATTAGTCTGATGAGAACAAAGGGAGTTAAGCAGATGGAAGGGCTTATGCAATTTTGGTTCGAAACTAGAATGCAAATATTTCTATAGGCTTCATAGTTTGGTGTAGTGCAATCTGATAGTATAGCTCTTTAGATAAAGGATGTACTTGTTGTATAAAGATTTTTTTTTATGAATAAAATTTAACATTCATTTATTCAAAAAAAAAAATGTATCCATTACTACTCTTGTACAGATTTGCTTTCTCGACTTCAACAAATTCAAAACTGGTCCGCTGTTATTTTTTTCTTAAGAAACAAGCCAAAATCTAATTCACAGTTTTGACTATGATAATATAATACATAATTTAATAATATAATAGTAAAAAATAAAAATAGTCAAGAACTGATCAACTGATGCAGCATAACACCGACACTAGCAGGCCCTAAATATCGATAAGGCCTCTGTTTTTATTTTCCTTTTTCTGTTAACGGTTTTACTTGTGTTTTCCTATTGCTTTTTGGATTAGGATCTTCTTTCTCATATAAAAGAAGGTCATGTTATTGTGTTTTAGATACCTTGGATTATTGAATAAAGTTTTAAAGAGCTTTTGCAAAGCACTGCGAAGAATATTCGTGCCCTATCCTTCTTAATTACGAGTTTCTTCGTCAACAAGTTTCCAATTCAAAGATTAAATCCTTGATCTTCGAACTCTTTAGCTTCAGCTCTCTATCATCAACTAGTGACTGGTCGGAAACAAGGCACACCTCTTTACTATTGTAATCCACAATGGATTCCTGAGCCAATCTACCGAAAAACTGCCTATCGATTTCTGTTATTAAGGTTGAATGTCTTTCATCGAAAATCGAATGGTAGAAATTGAAAAGGCATCGGAACTTGGAAAAATCGAGGCAAAGCACTTTTAAAACAAAGGAAAACAACTTAGAAACCATCATCTGTTCATTGATAAGATCATACTCCTCCTGTCGTGCGTACTTTAGACTCATATTGTCCTCTTTCCCTTGGATCCGTTCCAACAGAAGCTTCTCCTTCTCGGTTTCTTCTCGTGGGAGAGACATAGAGCATGCGCACACACCTCGTGGTTCAAACGGATCACTGATGATTTCGTAATCCATTGTTATTGTTTCACAAACCCTAATACCGGCTAAACCCTAATATATTCTCTGTTTCTTTTCTAAAATCATATATTTATCTTTTTATATTTTGGTGGTTCGCATCTTACAGTTTATGCCATTTAAAAGAAAACCCAAAGATTTAGCTTTTATGTGATTGTGTTTGTACCCCATATCTAGTTTTTTTTTTGGAATTTAATGAAAAACCTGCCAACTATCATCTGGTTAATTTTAGACCCATCAGCTGAGAGTATATATAACAGAAATGACAGAATTACCCAGCCGCCTACAGTAACACTGAAAAGGAGACGTGATGTAGCTTGAATAATCTTTCGGTATTCAGTGAACTTTTACATCTACATTCTAACTAATTATTAATTATCACCTTATTATTTTATTTTATTTTCTTAAACAACTACTCTTATTAAATTGCTTTTAAAATACAACAAAGCATACACAACTTTATTTACATAAACAGCGAGAAGCTCGTACACATTGACCACGCTTACTCCTTTGGTCACACCTGAAACTCTTTCCGAAATTTTGTACATTAGCCAACGTTGATTTCGTAAGGAGTATGGGAAGCAAAATTCACCTGAACCAAGAACGTATTATATGGTTTTTCTCAATAGATCAAGAATTTCAAGCCCGTTGATTTCTTAGTGCAATCATTTTAATTAATTTTTCCCTTGTTCGTAACAACTACAATACCATTTTAAATGTAAACGCAGCCAACTAAACTTGTATTACACGCAGGAAACTAAACTTGTGATACAAGTAACTTGATTACGATGAAACCATGAAACCCATCCCTGAAGAAACTAACAATTTTACTTACCCAATATCACCCGTTAAGTACATTGGTGGTCTTCCCAAGTTCACAGGTTTTGAAATCTTTCTATTTCGATTTTACAAAACCTAAATTTGTTTTAGCTCGAGCAAACACTATCGATGGTTTATCCTCTTCTTTTTTCACTGAGGGAACTAAGTTATCAGGACCAGCCCCAATTCAATGGAAGAGAAAGGGTACTCCGGGATCAACTCCAGTTCGATGGAAAACATTAAGTTATCAGGACCAGCTCGGGCAAACACTACAGCTTCTTCTTCTACAAAATAGGATTATGTAAACTCTTCACAAAGTTTAATAAAATTGGCGTTATAAAAAATTATTATAATATTATAGAATTTTATCAAAAAATAAAATAATATAAATGAAAATTTTCATGTCAAAGTTATCTTTTATGTCATATTATTTTTATTTCGAATACCAGTATTTTTTGTTATAAAAGTGAATATGGTGATCATATGTAAGTAAGCTATAATAGTTTATTTCTCAAACGTCTAGGAAATATTAAATCTAAGGAATAGTGAAAATACACATTTATTTTTTCTAGCAGAGGAGTTTAGAAACAGAAACTTTTTATATTTCATGGCTTCATGTAAATTATGTATGGTTTGATAAATTAAGTTATTTTCTCAGAATAGTTCAAAACTTAGTTTAGTAATATGAGCAACTCGAAAAAAGATTTAAAAGAAATATTTTAAAATAAAAAAATTACAAAAAATGGCTTTTATGATTTTATCTTTTTGTTGGCAAATTTAAAATTTTAAAATACTAACTAGATTTTGATATGTGCTTAAAAGCGCAGAAGTATTTAACAAAATATAATTTATAAATTAATATATTTTAACTTTTGGATAAGTAAAGTGTAAACATTTTAGTTTTAGTGTATTTTAAAACTATATGATTATATTATCTGTATTTATATTAAATATAAAAATTATATCTTACTTAATTTAGTTTTAAATTTATTTTAACCTGTTTTATAAATATTTAATAAAATCTCTGTAATTTGTTTTGATTAATTGTGTGATATATACTTATTTGATAAATTTTATGTTAATTTATTGATTCTAACACTTTATTTATATAAAACTTATTCGATGTCAATTTAAACCAAACATAATCTCGCATTAATAACTATACGCTCTTAAGAATAAAAAATCTAAGAAAAAGAATCTAATAAGAAAGTTCTATTAAGTTTAAATGATTGCAATTTTTAAAGATATTATTCATTATGATAAATGAAATTATTTTGCAGTAGTTAAATCCGTGAAAATACTTATACTTATATTTTTGAATTTTTTGGCAAATCTTTGAAAAAGAGATAAATAAAAAAGTTATTAAAATGTAGGATCTAATGTTTTATTTTGTTTGAATACAAGATTAATTATTGTGTTGTTTAGAAATACATTTAGTAATTGTTTGGAAACATATTTAGTAGTTGTATAAGTGAAAGAATATTAATTAATTTGGGTGAGTTTAACTATGTAAGTATAACTGTATAAGGGTGTATTTCATTTAAAAACTTATAAAAAAAAGTGTTAAGTCCGAAAAATTCTGCTCTTATAAAAGAGATATTATCAACCACGTGATCTATTCCTCGGTATTTTCTTTTTTGTTCACCAACTACTTCATTTAAACTTAAAAAGGGGTTCAGTACAAAGTCTTTTAGCATATGTTTGGCTATTCCATCCACATGAGATACCTTTTCTCTAATGACCCAGCAAAATACAACTGACTCAAACGCCATAGCAAGCGCCTTGATATCCAGTAGGATGCCATGCAAATCTGAGACATTTGATCCTTCTTTAATAGCCCTCATCAGACTACTCGATTCGGACTCAATAAGATTTGCTTGAAATCCAAAGATACTGCAGTTTCCATAGCTGTTAACAACGCAATCCCCTCCGCCACGAGGGGTGATTTAACATTAGAAACGATTTGGGATTCCCAGGTTACACCCGCCAGCCTCCTCTCTTGGTGCCACGTCGCATCAGCCTTGCAGACTACTTCACACCTTGTGCCTTCCATGTTCGCTCTTCTCTTTTCCGTTGGATACTCTGCCAACTCCTGCGTTTGCATCCATTCCCTCGCCATACGAATCGCTTTGGAACCAATCTCCTGAGAGGTCCCCACTGCTTCCTTGAATATAAGTTGGTTTTGGGCTAACCAAATATTCTAGATCGTCCAAACCGCCATATTACTAGTTGTTACTCCTGTCGGGGGAAACAGATGGAACGTTGAACTCTCCTCCACCTCTCTACAAAGTTCGTAACCTGCCACAAATTTATCTCCTCTTAGAGGGAAAGTTTCTCTAGACCTCATGTGGTACTGGACAATTAAAGAAAAGATGAGTAATAGTTTCATTCCCATCACAGAAAGCACACCTCTGGTTTGTGATTATTTGGCGAGCTACCAGTCTCTTGTTTACTGGTAATGCATGGTGGTATTCTTTCCGATCAACAGTAGCTCTGTTCATCTCTTTCTCGCTGAGTGCTAGGCTGGTTTGAAGTATCTATTTTACTTGCGAGTATATATTTTTGTGCCATTTGAAAATGATTGATCTTTTTTTTGTAACACTTGAAAATGATTGATCACATGTGACTTATTATTATAAAATCGAAGAGCTTTAGCGATTGGCAAACGCATCGAAAACGTTTGAAAGGAGCATATTTTGTATATAGATGATCTCCAGTATATTGTCAGAAAAACGAGCGACGTCTTTCACTATAAAACGAATTTTGGGTTAATAAATAATGTTAGAAACGGTTCTAACACAGGTAGAGAGCAAAAGACAAATATTATATTCAAGATCTTTAAATATAAAAACAATAAAATATTAATCTTCCCAGGTTTGACAACTAAATTAGGAAACATTAATGTAAACGAAATACATCCACATTTTTTTTTTTCTCTCACGGAACGAAGCCAACGGGGTCACCGGGATCAACTGGCTCCAGTTCGATGGAAAACAAAGGGGAGTCCAGGATCATCTTCAGGACCAGCTCGGGCAAAAACTACAGCGTCTTCTTCTACACACGAGCAAAACACAACACATTCAATGTAATCCGATACAGTAACGACTAATTTTGCTACCGTTTTTTGAGAGAGTGAAGAGAAAGAAAGTACCAGAGTCTT
Source organism: Brassica carinata (assembly GCA_016771965.1). NCBI lineage: Eukaryota > Viridiplantae > Streptophyta > Magnoliopsida > Brassicales > Brassicaceae > Brassica > Brassica carinata. The sequence continues at coordinate 61,450,837 of CM028687.1, read as the reverse complement.
CACACTGAATGGGAGGAGGAGGCTCCACTTCAACAGAAGCAATCTCTGCACACACAGAGACACACATACAAGTTAAGATGTGAATATAATATAGAGAGAGCAGCCAAAGAGAACACAAAAGCAGAAACCGATAAGGAATCACCTTCGTCAGTCGGCTTGAGCCTGAAAAGGAGAAGTTCATGCTCTTTCCCGCGTTGCCACAGTTTAGCTTGATAGATTTTGGACTGAGGGGTGGGTGAATTCATATCCACGGCCCAGAATGACAACCAACACAAGATACCATTAACAAATTGAAAATTCGCCTGAATGTGCTCCACCAACACAAGTTTTGTTCCCTGAATTAAATAATTAATTAATTAATTATAAAGCTTAAGAGTTAATTTAATCCTCGTCAGAAGGATCCAAAGACTGACCTTAGCTTCGTTTTGTCTCGCTAAGGCAAGGAGTGTCACCTCACGAACAATCTGGGCAGGGCTTCGTGTAGTGCAAAAACCTCGTGGTGGATTATCCAACGATTTAGTGAAGAAGGCGTAATCAAACTGATCCCAGTCGACAGCGAAACCCTAAAACACACACACAGACTCCCATAATATCAGAGTCCGAATTAAACCTAACTTTTCAAATTTCATATCAGATTAGGATAACTGAATGAATCTAAAGATGGATTTATACCTCGGATTTCTGCAACTGATAGTAATACTTCAGGTACTGCCGCACATATTCATCGTCTTCCACTTTTCTGGACTTGAGATCGCCCTTTTTCTTGATTGATTTCGATGCTCCTTCGAAAGCTCCATCGTGATGCTTTGGAATCTTAAGAGGACGAACTTTAAACTCCCCCATGTTCCAAACCCTAACACGCACCTTCTCGGAGGACAAGAGAGCACGAGGAGAAGATAATAAATCCTTTCTTTTCCTTTTTTTCTAAAGGAAGACACGTGAAACTTGTTGGTATATCAAGTACTCAACAAAATCACCCCAAAAAAGCCTGCCAAGATTTCATGGGCTAGATAAGGCCCATTATCATTAATGTTTTCATCTCAGCTTTAAAATATTAAAAAAATAAATCACTATAATATTTCAAGAAATTTATTAAAAAGAAAAAACTAGATAAATTAAGACATAATTTGCAAAATACATTATTTAAGATTTGAAATTTGACGAATACATTGTATTTAAATAAGTTTGAAAACTACACTTATACATATGTGATAAGACTATTATAACCCACTTTTCAATAAACAAAAATATAATCTGAAATTCTTAATATTCTTATTAATCTCGAGTTAAAATAATTATTATTTAAATACTTAAATTTATAATTTCATAACTTCAAAGATTATCTTTTGAAAAATCAGTTAAAATATATCTATACTAATAAAGTAGGCTTTTTTATCTCTTTGGGGGAAAAAATGCCATGTGGCATTTTATTTTTAATAATTAAAATATTTACTCAATTTAAATTTAATGAATTTTGGTATTAATTGTGAAATAAATTGGGGATTTTAAATTTTCTTTCATATAGGTCCAAACGTTTATAAGAGTATTTTGAATCGATCCGGATCAGTAGTTGAGCCAGATAAATCCGGTGACCCAATATAAATCGGTTGGGTTTTGTGAAAAACCAAAACACACACAAAAACTCACTAAAACCAGATACATGTTGCAGCACTGGTTGAACCAATAGATAATTTTGTGTTTTACTATTTTTAGTTGAGTTATGTTTTAAAATTATTTTTATATTCTAAATTTCTAATTAAAAATTTAAATTTTCAGTTTTATTGCCGTCTTCTTCTTCTTCTACACTATAATTTATATTTGCAAGAAAAGTGAGTCATGATTGTGCTTGAGCCATACGTCCAGTAAAACAGACTAAAACACGATGAGGCTTCTTATTCCTCTACACTACAATTTACGTTTGCAAGAAAGGTGAGTAAATTATTTTTTTATTTTTATTTAACTAAGTTTATAACAAATCATTACATTTTTAATTTACATATCAAAAGAATAAAATCATATGATCATGTGAATTACAAAACGAGTTTTGGATTGTTGAAGAATAAAAACACAGCGAGCTTGATTATAATAAATTAGAGAATGCTCTTGCTGAAGATTATCCCAAAGATGATGAAGTGACAAATTTAGAAAATTTTGTTGGTAAGTTTTAAAATTTAGAAAACCAAAATTAGTTGATGTGATCTGGTGTTATTTTATTTTTGTTATTGATAATTTATTACAATGATGTTTTAATTTTAGTTTATTTTGGATTGGAAGTTTAATTTTATGTCTTGATTTTTTTAGATGTCATAACTCTTATGTTACAATTTTTTTAAATAGTCTAAACTATTTCTTAATATTTTGTATGTACACTTAAAATACTTAACTTTAGTTCCTGCTTTCTCAATTTCATTGTATATGTATAGACGGTGTGAGAGTTCAGACGATAATCCCTTTACTTTTCCCAATTCAATCATTGTCGAATTTCCAGTTTCATTGCTCGGAGTTGAAGACAAATCGGTGTAGAGATATTCAGACTAGGCTACAACAATTTTGGCAAGCCTGAAATGTTTAGAAAGGGGTGAGATATTGGGGTTGATATGTTGTTGATTAATGGGAAGGTACACCGGTTTCTTATTTCAGTTTACCAGTTAATGATTGCTTACTTTTAAAGTAGTTGTTTTCTTATACATAATTTCCTTTTTCAGGTGGTGCTTTTACATGCGTTAACTAACTTTCTCAGGGTTAATACCTTCAAACATTTCTTGAAAGAAAGCTCAGTCTATGACATGAGTATTTAAGATTCCAACTAAATTAACTTTTTTACGACTATCGATTTTTATTGTATTTTTATTAATCGATTAGTAACAACTAATTATGCTATTCTACTTTGAACTAAACAACTTCAAACAAAATAATATACTACGATTAAGCTAACCACTATCAAAAGATCGAGAAAATATCATTTTTTACATATTTTCATTTTATATATTTTAACATATTTTCTTTACTAAGACCATATAATAAATTATAAATTTAAGTAAGAATACAGCATACGAATCCGGCGCGTAGCGCCGGAATATCACTAGTATATATAAGATTAAAAAAAATGGCATCTATCTACCTAGAATTTAATTCATTCTAGACAATGTCTCATAGTGCATTTATCTGCTGGAAGCCCAGAATATTGATACCACAGCTGAGGGAGGCTCGTTGCTTTCAGCTATTGGACCATTTGCTTCATCAATTTTTTATTATTTTCTTTTTTGAGATTCATCATGCTCTTGAACAAAAGCACGGAAACTGTTAATACTGTTTCCGATCTCAAAGACAAGTTTCATTTATTCAATGTTTTGGTTAATTCCTGTGATAAATATGTTTGTTTCTTTTTCACTTTCGATAATTCTAGGTTGCCATCAGTTTTGATTTTTCAAAAGTATATAGCTTCGCTTTGAGAGTCTCAATCAAGTGATTAGAGATATGCTCCACTCCCATATTATAGTGGGTATGATACGCCGTAACTGTATGCAACATTTATTTCAAAAGTTGCGCCCGCGATAAGGAAAAGTAAGATATGTATTCGCATAGATTTTTTAAAAACGTAGAATAAAGAAGATAACCATATGACTTCTACTTAAAACAAACGCTAAACATCATCAAATCATTGAATCTCGAGGATGCTAAACAACACGACCATAGAAATTTTACTTTGTAACAAATAGATAAACATGTCCACTGCAAATCAATTATAGCATATAGATGCAAGGAGAAATGGACACCTAAACTTCTATAAATTGGGTAAGAGATAGATAGATAGACAGACAGTTGTATTAAATTTCAGTTTGGAACTTTGGAGCGTACACATGAATCTACTATAAGCAATTTATTTATAACTAAATATCATTCATATCTAAAATTGTGTTATTTTTTAATAAACAATAATTGTAATTTAAATATTAATTTCGATATTAATATTCGAATTAGTGTAAACTGTTAATTAGATTAGTTTAGTCATTTCACTTACAAATAAATGTAGTTTTCAAAAATAAGAATAAATGATGTAGTTTTCAAAATATAATCTTATTTGAAGGTGTTTTTCCAAATTTTCTCATAAATTAATTATGTATATTTTTGTAACATAAAATGTATACTTAATTTTTAGAATTTATTATTACGGGGCTTTAAACTAGATAAATTAATTGGTCATTTCCAAAAAATCTGTCGCTTAGTGATTATTATTGCCTGGTCACCAAATTTACTAGTTTTGTTCTAATCTTATATAATGATCAAGCACATCCATTATTTTTTAGGGAAAATTTGGAAAAATACATTTACCTGAGATTTTATTTTGAAAATTACATTTTGGTTTATCTTTTTTGAAAAATACACTTTTATTTATGTCAAATGACTAAATTGTCCAATCTGAATATATATTATAATTGTTTTCTTTTAGACAATACTCTTACATTTACTACATCAATTGACAGAAAGATCTGAATAAACTCTATATAGTCTTTTGTTTTTCTTTAGATTCAGAAGACATCAAAAGTAACATCCTTTACACATTACAATGATCTATGTATATTGTTCCATGTGTTTCATGAGTGATGGATCTTCTACGTTCCAGTTCCCTGTATCTCAGAGACGTCAAAGCAAGTTCACAAAGCATGTGTAAAATGCTTAACACACCATACATGAGCACAACTCAATGTCAACAATAACTTAAGATACATTTCCTCTGAAATTTGACAGAATAAAGTAAATAAGCACATACATCCAATAAACTACTAGCGCCAATTTTATACTTTGATGCTGTTCTTGTTTAAAAAAAAAATTCATAGCTATTGTAAGGATCTACGAAGGTACATCAAATCATGAAAAGTGTATTATCATAAACATTAACAGTAGTAATAGTAACTTCGAATATGTATTTTAGTTGTTAAAGTATGTATACTTTTTAATCAAATTTGAACTAAAACGTCTTATCACATATCAAAAAGTATATTTTTCAAAACTTAAAAATACAAGTATATTTTCCAAATTTAAACAGGGATTTTTCAAATTATCCCTATTTTTTATCACATTGAGCATACAAAAAAACGAATTGCTGGTATCAATTAAAAAAACGATGTGTTAACATACGAGAAAACATGATAATTTATTATGTAAAGATAGTATGTTATGTAGGCAAATTTATTGCCGCACTCATGGTAGATTGGTAATACAATGTATTGCAATATTTGTAAACAAATATATACTTGAGTATAGTTGAGTTCTATTAGAATAATGATAACATTCTCGTTTTTTTAGGGACAAAATAATGATATTATAGGTGTTATCATCATTGATTTATTATATTTTTGGTGCAGAAACCAAAGAAAAACAAATATTAATACAAAGAAAAATGTGCCCAATACAACACTTCTTTTTCTGTAAAAGAAATGCAACACTTATATTTATATATGATAAAAAATTTAGTAAAATATGATACTCATAACTGTAATTCCATTGTTGTTGATAGTCTTTTCTGATAGTGTTAGATTTTTTTATCTTTCCGGGTTTTTTGAATCTGCATCAATTAATCATTATATATGTTAGCCATAAGATACGATTTTTTCAAACATGCAAAGCAAGAAAAATAAACTAAAGACTTTTGAAGAGTAACAACATAGAGACAGAGAAAAAATTGAAATGCTCACTTTCCGTCTCTGTCTAAGATGTCTGGATTTGGAAAAAAGTATAATCTTGAACTTTTTCGAAGAAAAATTTGCATGCGAGCGAGGGAGACTCCATAATAGTAGAAGTAGAGAAAGACTCAAAAGAGTGAAGACCAAATAGATTATGCGAGAGAAAGTTAAACAAAAACGATAAAATAATTTATTTTAGAGAAGAACTGTTGCATGCCCACATCGGGTTTGTCGATTAGATTAGAGGAAAGAAAAAGCGTTTTTAGTAATAGGCAGTGATAGAATAACCTTCCACAAACATAGATTGTAATATAGAGTTGTTATTTGGAGATTGTTGGTTAGTGGTGATCACCGTGAGTGGCGTGATGGACTGAAATATTTTTGAATTTGTCTAATGAATATCAAAATTGGCTGGAAAGTTTTATTTCGGTTTTTAGTTATTTTGAACTATTTTAAATTTTAAATTATGTGTCGTAATATGATTGGATTGAGTGACTTGTGCTTCAGTAATACATCAATTTCATTCGACATCCCCAAATTCATATGATTTGTGATCTCTAAATAGTTCTCATCTTCATTTTGTTTCTTTCATATATGACGATCAATTTACATCTATTCCTAAATATTTTACGAGTGAAAGTATATGGGTTATTCTGTGATCTAAGAATAACTCAATCAAATGTGACTTAGATCTATAAACTTGAAGACCTTTTCTTGTTAGATTGATAAACAAGCAAATAAATAAGAAAAACTGATCATGAAACAAAATCATTTGCGCACCAGAAAACTGATTGGGATTTCGACCAGTTAAATATATATGATATTCTAATCTTTCTCAATACAATTTACTTAAACTAATCTAGGGATGTATATTCGACTAGTAAGACAAAACTCAAAATGTATAATGCGCTAATATGATAATATCGAAGCTACCTAGAGTTATATAAGACATCAGAAATAATTTATACAACTAAATGATTATGCATTTTATTGTGTTTTCACCATTCAAACATTTGGATCACATATATCGTTTGTTATACAAGAAACATACTTATTCCGCATGACGTTTATTTCAAATTCAGTGTACTAAAAATGTACTTCACATTTGAAATCGTTTATCTCGTACCATTGAAACAATTGCCACAATTCAAAACCTTGACATATGAATATTTTTTTGTAAGGTTTTATGTATAGCTTCCACTAAATTTGGTTTATAACCAAGATTATTTTTCAAACTTAGCAATTAAAAAAAATAAAGGAAAATTGAAAGAAAAATAAAGGAAAAAATAAACGAAAAATGAATTGCTAGATGAAGATTAAACAAATACCAAACAAACTAGGAAAAACTGTAGGTGTACTGAAGATTGATGAGTTAGTTTCAATCAAAATGGTTAACTAAGAGGATTTAATACAGTTACTGAAAGTTAGCCCTGTGATGGCAAGCATACATGCAACGGAGGAACTGAAAGCCCTTCAAAGACCTGTGAGATATATTCAAAGAAAAGACTCAAGGCAATCACTTGGTTCTAGTTACTGGGTACAATAGTATAAATGGTCAACACTACTGGATCATACAAAACACGTAGGGTGTTAAGTGGGGAGAGAAAGGATTTGGGAAAATAGCTCGAAAAATTAGTCGTGGTAAATGCCAGCATTCTCTATTCTCAGAGATTGTCTACCATGTGGTATGTTTATTGCGTTCCACATTCGATTAAGGGAGTCTTATTCAATTATGTATTGTAATAGAGTTTAAATCTAAACACAATCCACTGCTATTTGAATGATTATTTTAAATTTTATTTTTAAATCTAGTGTTTATCAATGATTGATTTAAATCAAAATTTTAAAATCTAACATTATTCAACTCTTAAAAATATTTAAGTCATTTGTATTTTAAACTAGTTTTAAATCATCTATTGTGGAATCTTATGAATAATTGAATGAAACCAAAATCCAAGACATACTGAAAAGAGTTTAAAATTTACGAACTTACACTATTTTAAAATTTCTAATAAAGTATTATAATAAAGTATTAAAATTTCTAATAAAATATATTGTTTTTGTAACAGGTTTCTGGAGCTGGGGGCCTAGTCTGAGTCCAATGCTATCTGGTGTGTGTGAGAGACACAACAAGTCAACAACCTTTAGTTTAGTATTATCAACTCTCAAGTGGATATTTTTAGCATGTTATTTTTTTGTTTTGTCAGATTTTAGCAATTTATCATTGCAACTCTTGGGTAGTTTCTTAATCTGTGTCCATAAACAAATAAATTAATAAATGCATTACAGAATAGGAATGATCATATGATAACTTGTAAAGTTTATGAGCCCAAAAGCCCATTTGTTTTGATAAATTCATTGCAATCGATTATTCCCTCTGTTTCATTTTAATTTTCATTCTAGGTTTATGCATACAGATGAAAGCTAGAAACAAATCATCTGAAGATAAATTTCACCTACTCTATATCATCGATTAAGTATATTGGTCCTCCCAAATTAACATATTTTGAAATCACTACTGTCTATTTTTATTTTACAAAGCCTAAATTTGTTTAGCTCGAACAAACACTATCGGTGGTTTATCCTAATCTTTTCTCTTAGGGAACTATGCTATCAGGATCAAGACCAGCCAGAGGGGACTCCAGGATCAACTCCAGTTCGATGGAAAACAAAGGGGAGTCCAGGATCATCTTCAGGACCAGATTGGGGAGCTATTACCTCTACAAAAGAGCGAAACACAACACATTCAATGTAATATGATAAAGTAACTACTTATTCTGCTAATAATTTTTTTTCTCTCCTTTCGTCATACACCATAGTTGTTCATTTTGATTTGAATGTAAAACTCATTATATTAAACTTAGGTCAGAGAGTGAAGAGAAAAAGAGTGCCAGAGTCTTCAAATTGCATGGGAGAAGGAGGCTCCACTTCAACAGAAGCAATCTCTGCTCATACACACACACAAGTTAAGATGGGAATATAAAGATAGCAGCCAAGAGATCACAAAAGCCTCAAAAGTTTTAGATTTGTGAGATCGTACCCCATAAATAGCTTTTGAGTTTTAAGGAAAACCTCCCAACTATCATTTGGTAAACTTTGAACCCTTTAACTTTTATTGTAGGCTTTAAGCCTTTAACTAAACTGACAACCATTAAATTAATAATAGAAATGGATATAAAAAGAATGAAAAAAACAAAATAATAAGAATTAAAAAGAATATATGTTATTAATTGTTCCTTATCAAATCTGATTAGAAATGTATATGTTCTATTTTTTTTTTTAAATGAGGAATGGAAAGTAATAAAATGAAAAAGTAAATTCAAATAAATAGTGTAAGTTTCAAGGAATGAAAAGGAATTCTTTATATTCATTCACTTGGTCACCACTTAAAATCTGTAGTTTTGTTTTGCCGCTTTCAAAAAAAAAAAAACTTAGTTTGGTTTCTTCTCTTCCTAAACTATCTTCCATTCACTTGGTCACCATTTAGTTTGGTTTGTTAAAAAAATGTTTCTTCTCCTCTTATGATTGTGGGGATTGGATAACCACTATTGAGATTTGCATTATCCTATATTATCTTTTGTTCTACACAATTAAGGTTTAAGTGTTTTTTCTTTTATTTGTTTCACACATAGTCAAAGCTACGTTTGTGTTCAGCGTCTAAAGTTGGTTGTAAACTTGGTATATGTTCACAAGTATATTAAAGGAAATTTATTTTTATTCACTCACTTGGCCACTATTTAAAATCTGTAATTTTGTTTACCGATTTCAAAAAAAAAGTTTGTTTTATTCTCCCCGTAAATTATCTTTCATTCACTTGGTCACCATTTAGTTTGGTTTAATAAAAAAATGTTTCTTCTCCTCTTCTGATTCACGGGATTGGATAACCACTGTTGGGATTTGCATTATCCTAAATTATCTTTTGTTCTATACAACTAAGGCTTAAGAGTTTTCTTTTTTATTTGTTTCACACATGTAGTCAAAGCTACGTTTGTGTTCATCGTCTAAAGTAGGTTATAAGCTTGGTATATGTTCACAAGTATATTATGTTTTATGCACGTGGTCTTTTATATGTCGATGAGTCGATCTTTCTAATTTAAAGAAAACCATAGAGAACAATTAACAAGGAACCATGTTTTGGTTCGACGGTTCTCCTTCTTTTTTCATGTTTTTGTTGCTCTTATGAGCTCGTTATACCATCTATTTGCGGGTTGTGTTTCAAAAAAAGATTGATCCAGTGTCTGTTACCAAACATTTGTGTTTTTGATAAATTAAATTAACCAGTGTTAAAAAAAACCATAGAGAACTTTGTGGTGATAAACTTTTTTTTTATTAATACCATTTGATGGAGAATATGCTCAAATTGAAGAACGGCAAATCCAAAACAGAATAAGAACTAAAGAGCAAGACACAACATATTCAATGTAATATGATAATAGTAAACACAACTTATGCGTAATACATAAATTCATTCGATATCCCCAAATCCATATGAGTTGTGATCTCTAAATGGTAATCATCTTAATTTTGTTCCTTTTATATATGACAATAGATTTACATCTACTCATTTCCTAAACTTTTGACGAGTGATAGTATGGGTTATTCTTCGATTTAAAAATAATTCAATCAAATGTGATTTAGATTTATAAACTCGAAGGCCCTTTCTTGTTTCAAACAAGCAAATACATGAACTGATTGATCGTGAAAAAAATTCATTTGCGCACCAGAAAACTGATTTTTGACCAGTTAATATATCATATGCTAAGCTTTTTCGATCCAATTTACTTATCTTAAATTAACCTAGCCATGTATTCAACTAGTAAAACAAAGCTCAAAATGGTTTTTTGGGTTAATAAGCTCAGGATAAATAATGCACTAATTCGATAGTATAGAAGCTAACTACAGTTCTATAAAATAAAAATAAAAATTCTCAAAAACAAGGACTTTTGCGCTCAGACGTTTGCTTGGAAGAATTTTTGCTTTATTATCTTTTGAGCCCATCAGGCTTATGAGCTCAAATGCCGTTTATTGTGATTAATTATCAACTGCTAATAATTGGCTGAGATACTTATCATCGTAAGATGATAATCCTTGAGGTAATTTGGATGCAAATAAGAAAAGCATATTTGGAACAAGAAGATACCAGAAAACAGAAAAAAATGGATAAAATTTTAATATTTTAGTAGTTGGTCCTACAAAAGTCATACATAAAGTTATGATAACATAAAAGATAAAAGGGGCATAATTCCCATTAAATAGGACAACATCTCCGATAACGGTTGATGCATTATCTAAGACACATTGGTAATGACACCCAAACCCTTGTTCGATCTTCTGTTATACCTTGGTTAAACAACCCTCTTTGAATTTTCATCGCATTCTCCTGCCAAAAAGAAATGAAACAATAAAACATACTTCCCTTGCAAAAAGATTCTAAGTTTCTCTCCAAAACAAGTGAACAATTAATCAGACAGGCTGAAAAAAAAAAACATTTATACAATGTCTATAACAGACTTGAGAAATGATTTATACCTCTTTTTTTTCTTACCGGGTTTAAGCCTGCAGAAACTGTGCTCAATCTCTCTACATAAAACATTGCAGACCTTAGCTTGAAAGACTTTGGTCCTGTCACGAGAATCCTTGGCTACAAACGTGATGAAGTAAATGTATCCTTTATTTCTGTACAGATTTGCTTTCTCAACCTCAACAAATTCAAAACTGGTCCGCTGTATTAAAAAAGAAAAAATCAAATATAATAAAATTAAAACATTAAGAAATAGACAACTGAACTGAACTAGTATTTGGTCGGAAACAGGACAAACCTCTCTATAGTTGTAATCCGCAAGGGATTCCTGAGCCAATCTTCCGAAAAACTGCCTATCGGTTTCTCTTATTAAGGTTGAATGGTTTTCATCGAGAAACGAAGGGTAGAAATTGAAAAGGCATCGGAACTTGGAAAAATCCACGTCAAAACCCTTTTTAAACAAAAGTAAAAACAACTCAGAAACCACCATCCAAACGAATCAGAGAAAGTAGTAGACTGAGAACGAGATCGAGAGAGAGACCTGTGACTTCCTGATCTGTTTGTTGATGAGCTTGCGCTCCTCCTGATCTGTATACATTGGACTCGTATTTACCTCTTTCCCTCGGATCCTCTCCAACAGAAGCTTCTCCTTCTCGGTCTGTTCTTGGAGACGTATAAAGCATGCAACCACACATCGTGGATCGAACGGATCACTGATGATTTCGTAATCTTTTCTACTCGATGAAGCCATGACAAACCCTAATTCCGCCGTAACTAATTGCTCCCGTTCTCCCTCAAAAACTATTATAGATACTCTTTTTATTTTGGTTCGCATCTTACATTTAATAGCACTAAAGCCTCCAAAGTTTTAGCTTTTGTGATATGTACCCCATAATTAGTTTTTGAAATTTAATGAAAACCTCCCAACTATCATTTGGTGAACTTTGAACCCATTAACTAAAATTGTAGGCTCTAACTGATAAAAAAATTACATGAATATAAAAAGAATGAAAGAAAACTAAATAATGAGAATGAAAAAAGAATATATGTTATCAACTGTTTCTTAACAAATTTGATTAGAAATGTATTTGTTCTATATTTTTTTTTAATGATGAATGGAAAGGAATCATATGAAAAAAATCAAATAAATAGTGTAATTTTAAAGAAATTTATTTTCATTCATTTGGTCACCATTTAAAATCTGTAATTTTATTCCACCGATTTCAAAAAAAGAAAGCTTAGTTTGGTTTCTTCTCCTCCTAGATTATCTTCCATTCACTTGGTTACCGTTTAGCTTTGGTTTGTTAAAAAAATGTTTCTTCTCCTCTTATGATCATGGGATTGGATAACCACTATTGAGATTTGCATAGTCCAAAATTATCTTTTGTTCTACACAATTAAGGTTTTATTGTTTTCTCTTTCATTTGTTTCACACATGTAGTCAAAGGTATGTTTGTGTTCAGCGTCTAAAGTTGGTTGTAAGCTTGGTATAATTTGTTGACAAGTATATTATCTTTTATGTACGTGGTTTTTTATATGTATAGATGACTCGACGTTTTTCATTCGAAGAAAACCATAGAGAACTATGTGGTGATAGACTTTATTTTTATTAATACCATTTAATACACAAAAAGCTCAAATTGAAGAACGACATATCCAAAACAGAATAAGAACTAAAGAGCTAGACACAACATATTCAGTGTAAAATGATAATAGTAAACACAACTCGTGCGTAATTAATAATTCATTCGATGTCCCCAAATCCATACAAGTTGTGTTCTCTAAATGGTAATCATATTCATTTTGTTCCTTTTCTCTATGACAATAAATTTACGTCTATTCATATCCTAAACTTTTGACAAGTTGAAGTATGAGTTATTCTGCGATTTATAAATAATTCAATCAAAAATGATTTAGATTTATAAACTTGAGCACCCCTTCTTGTTTAAACAAGCAAATACATGAAGAAAAAACGATTTTTTAAAAAATCAATCATATGCGCACTTGGAAACTGATTTGGATTTTGACCAGTTAACATAGCATATGCTTACTTATCTAAATTTAAATCTAGCCGTGTATATTCAACTAGGAAAAAAAAACTTAGAATGTTGTTTTTTTTGGTTAATAAGCTCAGAATAAATAATGCGCTAATACGGTAGTATAGAAGCTAACTAGAGTTATATAAAATAAAATAAAAATACAAATTCTAAAAACACAACGACTTTAGCGCTCACGTTTGTCCAGAAAAATTTGCGTTATTATCTTTTGGGCCCCCCATCAAGCTTATGAGCTCAAATGCCGTTTGTTATGATTATCAACCGCTAATAATTGGCTGAGATCCCTATCATCGTAAGATGAAAATCCTTGAGGTTTGGACGAAAATAAGAAAGCATATTTATTAGAACAAGATACCAGAAAACAGAAAACAATTTGATAAGATTTTAATATTTTATTAGTTGGCCCTACAAAAGTCATACATAAAGTTAAGATAACATAGAGATAAAAGGGACATAATTCCCATCAAATAGGACAAGATCTCCGACAATGGTTGATGCATTATCTAAGACACATTGGTAATGACTCCCGCACGCTTGTTCGATCTTGTATTATACCTTGGTTTCTTCACAACTCTCTTAGAATCTTCATCGCATTCTCCTGCCAAAAAAAACAAATTGAAACATTTAAACATACTTCCCTTGCAAAAAAGATAAAACACAAGTTTACTCTCCAAAATGTCTATAACAGACTTGAGATGTGGTTATAGTACCTTCCTGACCTGGTTTAAGCCTGCAGAAACTGTGCTCAATCTCTCTACAAAAAACATTGCAGACCTTAGCTTGAAAGACTTTGGTCCTGTTATGAGAATCCTTGGCTACAAACGTGATGAAGTAAATGTATCCTTTATTTCTGTACAGATTTGCTTTCTCGACCTCAACAAATTCAAAACTGGTCCCCTGTATTTAAAAATAATAATAATAATAATAATCAAATATAATAAAATAAAATAAAAGTAATAAGAAATAGAAAACTGAACTGAACTAGTATTTGGTCGGAAACAGGACAGACCTCTCTAACGTTGTAATCCGCAATGGAGTCCTGAGCCAATCTTCCGAAAAACTGCCTATCGGTTTCACTTATTAAGGTTGAATGGTTTTCATCGAGAAACGAAGGGTAGAAATCGAAAAGGCATCGGAACTTGGAAAAATCCACGTCAAAGCCCTTTTTAAACAAAAGTAAAAACAACTTAGAAACCACCATCCAAACGAATCAGAGAAAGTAGTAGATTGAGAACGAGATCGAGAGAGAGAGAGACCTGTGACTTCCTGATCTGTTTGTTGATGAGATCGCGCTCCTCCTGATCTGTGTACTTTGGACTTGTATTGTCCTCTTTCCCTCGGATCCTCTCCAACAAAAGCTTATCCTGCTCGGTCACTTCTCCAATAAGAGCCTTAAAGCTCGCAATCACACATTCTGGATCGAACGGATCACTGTTTATTTCGTAATCTATTCTACTCGATGAAGCCATGACAAACCCTAATTCCGCCGTAACTAATTGTTCCCGTTCTCCCCGAAAACTATCTTTAGATACTCTTTTTATTTTGGTTCGCTTCTTACATTTAATAGCACTAAAGCCCCCAAAGGTTTAGCTTTTGTGAGATGTACCCCATAATTAGTTTTTGAAATTTAATGAAAACCTCCCAACTACCACTTGGTAAACTTTGAATCCATGCTTCTTCTTTTGGCCAACTTTGAACCTATTAACTAAAATTGTAATTTTGTGGGATTGGATAAACAACTATAGAAATTTGCCGTAATCTAAATTATCTTTTATTTTACACAATGTTCGGAAACTCGCTAGGCGCTATCCGTGCGTTCGGGTTAGGCGTAGCGATTAATGAACAAATCGGAGATTAATCGGGGATTAATTTTACGATTTCTAAAATTTTTTTGCTATATATACCATATATGTGACATAAAAATAGAAGAGTTTGCGTGGTCTAGTGGTTAGTTCCTTTAGGAAAGACATAGTGATCGCCGGTTCGAGTGAAGAAGATGTCTTTCCGCTGATTTTCGCTCATTTGCCGTGGCCGCCTCTCTGTTTTTTTTTTTCACGATTTCCTACTCTTTTTGCTGGTTTTTTTTAACGATTCCTACTTAGTTATGTTGGATTTTCATTTTGGTACATGATTCTAAGCTCAAAATTCAGAAAAAACTTGACTTTTCGTTGTGCCTCCGAGTTTTTGAGCGATTTGGTCCACATCGCTATGGTGGGAGCGCGATCAGCATTTAACCGCCGAGTAAATGGTCAACGCGGCCGCATTTTTGAACAGGGATTTTACATAGAATTAAAAATTATAAGAGTTTTCTTCTTTTTTTTCGTAAAGAAGTTGGTAGTAAACTTGATATATTTTCACAAGTACTGTATATCATCTTTTATTTAAGTGGTATATTTTTCTCAACGTTTTGCATTTCATAAGATTGTTTTTAATTGCGTACGTTTATCATAATTCAATATGAAAATATATATTTTTAGTATGGTATTTAGAGTCACTTACAACCTCGAATTTTTTAACTCCAGCATTGCTTTGAAGAATAAGGTCTTCATCAACATGAACAACATTATCAAACTATCTTTAAAAAAAAATCCATTTGACATGGAATCTCTCAAGGGCCGTATTCAACTAAAGAAAACACACCATTTGAGTCACTGAAGAGACGAACCCCGAGTACTTAAGGTATACTCTTACCAACGCTTTAATTAGTTCTATCGGCCCAATTATTCACATCACAGCTTCTTTTCTTCAAGCTTGGCCACCTATGTAAACCATCTCGCAGAGTGGACACATCAGTTGAAATAGTGTGTCAAAAAAACACAAATGGTGGATGAGTAATTGAGTACCTTCCATAATGAGAACCGATAATTAAAAATTTGTTGTTGCCTATGTTCATAGTCGTGATGTGCATATCTCCTTTTTCAAACTTCATGCAAAGCTCATTAACCGCCAAACAACTAAATATATCATGTCATCAATCATTCACGATGAATGGCTGCCAATCTTGCTTAAAATCACAAACGCTACAACTAATTAAAAAGCATCCAACAAATCCTTTGTTTATGCATATCACAACAATAATTTACAAAATATTAATTGGAGAATGAAAAATTACAATAAAACAAACCATTCAAATCGGTGACTATTAAAAACTGTACCATATCAAGTGTCGAACATATAAAATCGAAGGACACATTGTTCAACAAAGTCCACAATTCTGCACCGTTTCATATGGTCAAGAGGATATGCCATACTCTTCTTCACTCCTACCCGAGGTAGGCCTCGAAACATACTCGTGTCTCCAAGATCATTAAAGTTTTTTTTTGTTAATGTAGGATTGTTAACTTAAATGCTCCATGTATGGTTTTGATAAACAATGAATAGTAATGCCCATCAAGCTTATGAGCACATGAGCCAAAAAGCTCGTTTGTTATGATTATCTACCGCTAATAATTGGCTGGGATCCTATCATCGTAAGATGGTAACGTTTGGAAGCAAATATGAAAACATATTTGGAACAATGTACCAAAAAACATATGGATAATTTTTTTAATATATTAGTAGTTTATCCGACAATTGGTGTTGCGTCATTTTAAGAGATATTAGTAACGACGCCCGCACACTTGTTCGATCTTGTGTTATACCTTGGTTTCTTCACAATTCTCTTAGAATCTTCATCGCATTCTACTGCCAAAAACGAAATGAAACATTAAAACATACTTCCCTTGCAAAGACACAGCACAAGTTTCCTCTCTAAAACTTTCTACAATGTCTAACATACTTGAGATATGGTTATATTACCTTGTTGACCTGGTTTAAGCCTGCAGAAACTGTGCTCAATCTCTCTACAAAAAACATTGCAGACTTTAGCTTGAAAGACTTTTGTCTGGTCGCAAGGACCCTTGGCTACAAACGTGATGAAGTAAATGAATCCGCTATTACTATACATATTTGCTTTCTCGATCTCAACAAATTCAAAACTGGTCCCCTGTTTTTTTTTTTTTTTTATTAAATAATAAGAACAAACAAACAAACCAAAATCAAATCAAATTTGCAGTTTTAACCATACCAAAATAATAATAATAAATAGAAAAGGACTGAACTAGTGTTTGCTCAGACCTCTCTAGTGTTGTAATCCGCAATGGCTTCCTGAGCCAATCTACCTAAAAACTGCCTATCGGTTTCTCTTTTTAAGGTTGAATGGTTTTCTTCGACGAGGAAAGCAGGGTAGAAATTGAAAAGGCATCGGAACTTGGAAAAATCCACGTCAAATCCCTTTTTTAAAACAAAAGTAAAAACAACTTAGAAACTGTCGAACCAAATCAGAGATTCTGAGAAGGTAATAATAGATCGAGAGAGAGAGAGAGACCTGTGACTTCCTGATCTGTTCGTTGATGAGATCATACTCCTCCCGTGGTGTGTACTTTGGACTCGTATTGTCGTCCTCTTCCCCTCGGATCCTCTTCAGCAGAAGCTTATCCTTCTTGGTCATTTCTCCAATGAGAGGCTTAAAGCATGCAATCACACATCGTGGATCGAACGGATCAGTGATGATTTCGTAATCTACTCTACTCGATGAAGCCATGACAAACCCTAGTTCTGCCAAAACCAATGTCCCCGGTCACCCTCAAAAACTAGCTACTCTATATATATTATTTTTTTATTTTGGTTCGCATTTTACAGTTAATATCACTAAAGCCGCAAAAGTTTGAGATTGTGAATCGTACCCCTAATTAGCTTTTGAGTTTTAATGAAAACCTCCCAACTATCATTTGGTAAACTTTGAACCCATTAACTAAAATTGTAGGCTTTAACTAAACTAACAACCATTAAATTAATAATACAAATGAATTCAAAAAAAAAGTCTGGTTTCTTCTCCTCCTAAATTATCTTTCATTCACTTGGTCATCATTTAGTTTGGTTTGTTAAAAAAAAAATGTTTCTTCTCCTCTTATGATTCATGGGATTGGTTGGATAACCACTGTTGAGATTTGCATTATCCTAAATTATCTTTTGTTCTATACAGTTAAGGTTTAAGAGTTTTCTCTTTTATATGTTTCACACATCACACATGTAGTCAAAGCTACGTTTGTGTTCATCGTCTAAAGTCGGTTATAAGCTTGGTATATGTTCACAAGTATATTATCTTTTATGCACGTGGTCTTTTATATGTCGATGAGTCGATGTTTTTAATTTGAAGAAAACCATAGAGAACAATTAACCAGGAACCATGTTTTGGTTCGACGGTTCTTCCTCTTTTTTCATGTTTTTGTTGCTCTTATGAGCTCGTTATACCACCTATTTGTGGGTTTCGAATTTGTGAATTATCCAGTGTCTGTTACCAAACATTTGTGTTTTTGATAAATTAAACTAACCAGTGTTAAAAAAACATAGAGAACTTTGTGGTGATAAACTTTTTTTTATTAATACCATTTGATAGACAACAAGCTCAAATTGAAGAACGGCATATCCAAAACAGAATAAGAACTAAAGAGCAAGACACAACATATTCAATGTAATATGATAATAGTAAACACAACTTATGCGTAATACATAAATTCATTCGATATCCCCAAATCCATATGAGTTGTGATCTCTAAATGGTAATCATCTTAATTTTGTTCCTTTTCTATATGACAATCAATTTACATCTACTCATTTCCTAAACTTTTGACGAGTGAAAGTATGGGTTATTCTTCGATTTAAAAATAATTCAATCAAATGTGATTTAGATTTATAAACTCGAAGACCCTTTCTTGTTTAAAACAAGCAAATACAAGAAGAAAAATCGATCGTGAAAAAAGTTCACTTGCGCACCAGAAAACTGATTTTGACCAGTTAGTATATCATATGCTAAGCTTTTTCGATCCAGTTTTACTTATCTTAAATTAATCTAGCCATGTATTCAACTAGTAAAACAAAGCTCAAAATTTTTTTTTTTTTGGTTAATAAGCTCAGGATAAGTAATGCACTAATTCGATGGTATAGAAGCTAACTAGAGTTATTTAATATGAAATAAAAATACAAATTCTCAAAAACAAGGACTTTTGCGCTCAGACGTTTGCTTAAAAGACTTTGCTTGATTATCTTTTGAACCCATCAAGCTTATGAGCTCAAATGCCGTTTATTATGATTAATTAATAATTATCTGCTAATAATTGGCTGAGATACCTATCATCGTTGAGGTTTGGATGCAAAGAAGAAAAGCATATTCGGAACAAGAGGATACCAGAAAACAGAAAACAAATGAATAAAATTTTAATATTTTAGTAGTTGGTCCTACAAAAGTCATACATAAAGTTATGATAACATAAAGATAAAAGGGACATAATTCCCATCAAATAAGACAATATCTCCGACAAGGGTTGATGCATTATCTAAGACACATTGGTAATGCCACCTAGACCCTTGTTCGATCTTCTGTTATACCTTGGTTTCTTCACAACTCTCTTAGAATTTTCATCTCATTCTCCTGCCAAAAAGAAATGAAACATTAAAACATACTTCCCTTGCAAAAAGATACTAAGTTTCTCTCCAAAACAAGTGAACAATTAATCAGACAGGCTGAGAAAAACATTTATACAAATGTCTATAACAGACTTTAGAAATGATTTATACCTTTTCTTTATCTTACCGGGTTTAAGCCTGCAGAAACTGTGTTCAATCTCTCTACAAAAAACATTGCAGACCTTAGCTTGAAAGACTTTGGTCCTGTCACGAGAATCCTTGGCTACAAACGTGATGAAGTAAATGTATCCTTTATTTCTGTACAGATTTGCTTTCTCAACCTCAACAAATTCAAAACTGGTCCGCTGTATTTAAAAAGAAAAAATCAAATATAATAAAATTAAAATATTAAGAAATAGACAACTGAACTGAACTAGTATTTGGTTGGAAACAGTACAAACCTCTCTATAGTTGTAATCCGCAAGGGATTCCTGGGCCAATCTTCCGAAAAACTGCCTATCGGTTTCACTTATTAAGGTTGAATGGTTTTCATCGAGAAACGAAGGGTAGAAATTGAAAAGGCATCGGAACTTGGAAAAATCCACGTCAAAACCCTTTTTAAACAAAAGTAAAAACAACTCAGAAACCACCATCCAAACGAATCAGAGAAAGTAGTAGACTGAGAACGAGATGGAGAGAGAGAGAGAGAGACCTGTGACTTCCTGATCTGTTTGTTGATGAGCTTGCGCTCCTCCTGATCTGTGTACATTGGACTCGTATTGTCCTCTCTCCTTCGGATCCTCTCCAACAGAAGCTTCTCCTTCTCGTTATCTCTTCGGAGAGGTATAAAGCATGCAACCACACATCGTGGATCGAACGGATCACTGATGATTTCGTAATCTTTTCTACTTGACGAAACCATGACAAACCCTAATTCAGCCGTAACTAATTGTTCCCGTTCGCCCTCAAAAACTATATACTAGTCTATATTTAAAAAAAAAAATTTGGTCCGCATTTTTACAGTTAATAGCAATAAAGCCCCAAAAGTTTTAAATTTTCTAAGATCGTACCCCATATCTATTTTTTTTGTAATTTATTGACAACCTCCCAACTATCATTTGGTTAATTTTAATTCTAAATCCATCAACTAAAATTGTTGTTTCGTTTTACGGATTTCAAACAAAAAGCCTAGTTTCATTTTTTCTCCTCCTGTGAAAATGTGATTTATGGAATGGCTACCACTATGGAGATTTGCCTTATCCTAAATTATCTTTTGTTCTACACAATTAAAAGTTAAAGCGTTTCTTTCTTGTTTGTTTCACACATGATAGTCAAAGTTACATTTGTGTTCAATGGATTCAGCAGTAAACTTGAGGTATATGTTCTAACAAGTGTATTATCTTTTATTTACCTTATCTTTTTATCTTAATGTTTTGCATTTGAAGAAAACCATAGAGAACATGTGGTCATACACAACATATTTAGCTTAATGCGATTAGTAAACACAACTTATATGTAATACATAAATTCATTCGATGTCCCAAGTTCATATTGTAGATCCTAAAATCTACACTTTTGATAGTGTTTGAGATATAAAACTAGGAAAAAAAATAATGTGGGCAACGATATCCTCATAACACCACGATGTAATCAGGTACGAGTTGACAAAATAGACTCTATTCGTATACCGAATAGCATAGAGATATCAGAAGAAGGAAGGATCGTGACTGAACTCGGGATCGAGCTGCCTATGTACCCGTTGTGGGATCAAGTCTAAACATAGTTCGATTATCATCGTCTCGAAAGAGATGGTGGTTTCATCGGTCTCGAGCAAGACGTCGATTTCATCGGTCTTGAGTAAGACGTCGGCTTCATCGGTTTTGAGTAAGATGTCGGCTTCATCGGTCTCGAGTAAGACGCTGCTCATGTTCAGATAACTAAGTCCAAAGACTCGTTAACAGAGATTGTGACCTCGTTAGGTCAAACACCATGTGTAGAAGGGTCATATCCTTATTTGGGCTCATAACGAGCTCGTTCCTCGTTCCATACGGAGACGTCGTCTTCACTCCGTGTAATAAGTGTAGATAATTAATATCTTTCTTCCACTCAAACAATATGAGCGATCATCAAATGCTTGTAACATTCTTGGTCTTTCTTCTTGGATTTTTGGAGTTCGTGCTCTCCTTCCTTTGAGAAGTGAGGACGTCATCTATCATCTCAGCTCGAGCTTGACGAGCTCTTGTCTCTTTGTTTCTATCAAGCAGTGGCTTTGATTTTATGATGATGAGAGTAGTTAATGGTTTCTTTGCGAAATGAACTAATTTGGTTTTCAATTTGCCGAAGATGATTTTTTTTTTTTGTGGTGGTGGTAATTCAAGTAAATAAAGTAAGAAATTCACCTAACGCACACATACAAGACCAAGGTCAATTTGAGACTTGAGTGGTAGAAGAATAGAAGGACTCATGTCTACTTTTAGATCAAAACCTAACTTCAGGTAGGTCTTTCTTATTTTTATATAGTAATATTATTTTTGGATTAACATACATTTTTGTAGCTTTTTCATAAACAAAATCTTAAGATAAACATAGCATTGAAAATGAATTTATAAACTAAAAAGCAAGATGGAAAACAAAAATATATAAGAGAAAAAAGACGTCAATTATATAAAGAGTAAAGTTAACATTTTAAATTTTACTTCTGCCATATATACGTTGGGATCCATATTGGATCTTTATAAGATATAAACTTTTTTTTTAATATTACATACTTCAAAAATATATATATAACTAATAGTGCCCGTGCATAGCACGGTAGGTAATACTAGTACATATATAATATGCTAAACTTTCTCGATCCAATTTACCTATCTATAAATTATCTAGTCAAGTATATTCAACTAGGAAGACAAAGCTCAAAATGCGTAATGCGCTAATAAGATATTCATACTCTAGCCTTTTTCTATTTTCTGAGTTTATTTTGAGGTTTGAAATGCTCTGTTATTGATGTTATTCAATATAGGTTTGTTTGTTCTTCACGCTTACTCATTTTGTCACACCTGAAACTTTTTTTCGAAATTTTCTACATTGGCCAAACCGTTGATTGCTTGAAGAGGGTGAGGGAAGAGTATGTGAAGCTATAAACCCAACAGAAATGAGCATTTGGAAATGTTGTGAGCTTCTGAATGAGGTTATCGAGAAGCTAAACCAAGAAGTTTGTGCATGAAACTGACTTATGTTGTATGGTGCGGTTTTTGAAGGTCTAGCAGATCAAACAGACATGAGTTGTTCAACTTCTTTTGCAAAAGATCATCAACAAGGTATTATATGGGTTTTTTCAATAGATCAATGAATTTCCAACCCGTTTTTTCACTATTTTTTTTGGACAAACCCGTTCTGCGTACCAACACACGCAGAAAACTAAACTTGTGATACAAACAAATCATCTGAAGTTAAACTAACAATTTCACCTACTCTATGTCATCGATTAGTATATTGGTCCTCCCAAGTTAACATGTTTTGAAATCAATACTGTCTATTTTGATTTTACAATACCTAAATTTGTTTTAGTTAGCTTGAACAAACACTATCGATGGTTTATCCTAATCTTTTCTCTTAGGGAACTATGCTATCAGGATCAAAACCAGCCTAAAGGGACTCCAGGATCAACTCCAGTTCGATGGAAAACAAAGGGAACTCCAGGATCATCTTCAGGACCAGCTCGGGCAAACACTACAGCTATTTCCTCTACACAAGAGCAAAACACATGACACATTCAACGTAATACGATAAAGTAACCACTTATTCTGCTAATATTTTTTTTTCTTTCCCTTCGTCATACACCATAGTTGTTCATTTTGATTAGAATGTAAAACTCATACTAAACTTAGGTCAGAGAGTGAAGAGAAAAAGAGTACCAGAGTCTTCACATTGCATGGGAGGAGGAGGCTCCACTTCAACAGAAGCAATCTCTGCACACACAGAGACACACATACAAGTTAAGATGTGAATATAATATAGAGAGAGCAGCCAAAGAGAACACAAAAGCAGAAACCGAAAAGGAATCACCTTAGTCAGTCGGCTTGAGCCTGAAAAGGAGAAATTTATGCTCTTTCCCGCGTTGCCACAGTTTAGCTTGATAGATTTTGAACTGAGGGGGTGCGTGAATTCATATCCACAGCCCAGAATGACAACCAACACAAAATACCATTAACAAATTGATAATTCGCCTGAATGTGCTCCACCAACACAAGTTTTGTTCCCTGAATGAATTATAAAGCTTAGAGTCTATTCTCTCCAGAAGCATATACATTCAACAAAGGAAGCAAGATCCAAAGACTAACCTTAGCTTCGTTTTGTCTCTCTATGGCAAAGAGTGTCATCTCACGGACAATCTGGGCAGGGGGCTTCGTGTAGTGCAAAAACCTCGTGGTGGATTATCCAACGATTTAGTGTAGAAAGCGTAATTCAAACTGATCCCAATCGACCGCGAAACCCTGATTAACCAAACAAACAAATTCCACATCAGAACACCAAAACATGATTAAGCAAACATAATACTAAGTTTCATATCAGATTAAATGAATCTAAAGATGGATTTTTACCTCAGATTTCTGGAACTGGTAGTAAAACTGCAAGTACTGCCGCACATATTCATCATCTTCCAATTTTCTGCACTTGAGATCGCCCTTTTTGTTAATTGATTTCGATGATCCTTCGAAAGCTCCGTGATACTTTGGAATCTTAAGAGGACGAACGTTAACCTCCGCCAAAACAGAGTCCTCCATGATCGAAACCCTAACGCACTTTCTCGGAGGAGAAGAGAATAATCGCTCTTTTTTTTTTAAAAAAAAAGAAAAAAATCGAGAAACTTGTCCGTAAAGAAACATATATAAAGGACTCGATAAAAATCGAGAAAACTTGTCTGTTTCAAATTATTTGGAGTTTAAAGTTTTTATACATCAGTTAAGAAATTTTTTTTTTGAGAAAAAATAGTGCCAGTTAAGAAATTATTTCATTTTTATTTATTTTGTTTCTTTTTGTATTAACTAAAGTTAATTCAACAAATAAAAATCATACAATAGAATATAAATAGTAAAAAACACCAAATAAATTATTTTTTTCCATAGAAATTGAAAACTTATTAAAATAAAAATAAAAGTTAAAACATCATTTTATATTTAAAATGAAACAGTAGGAGTATTTTGGTAATTAGGCTTCCAGCTAACGCTCTTCGGTATATAACTTGTCTATGTCAGAGGTTGAATCATGCATGCTACAAAAGCTTTGTTCGTCTCTCTATCTTAAGGAACATGTTCATCAACGATTCAACAGTTTCATTATTTTGGCTAGTTAAAAGCTAACTCTTGTATGTGTTTCGTCAGTTACTTTACTAGCTTCTTGTACTCACTTTCTTTGATATATTACTTCTTTTAGAAGAGAGTAATCACCGCAGAAGCATGCATGTGGTTGGCCTGTTTTCACCTAAACTAGTCATTATCTCTGAGAAACATAGACATGTAAACAAAGCGGACTCACTGATCAATTCCGTCAGAGATAGATAAAAAGAACATTATTTTAAAAAAGAAAATTATTTTGGAGAAAATAAAAGATTTGAGTTAATCCACTTACGTCAATTAATTTTAAGTTGGAAAACCCGTAAAAGTTAACAAAAATCTTTTCATTTTAAGGTTTATCTTAATTTTTTTTCTTCTTTAAAGTTTTGCAACATTAGCAAAAGAGTAAAGGAAACAATAGAAAAACTTCTCAACTGGTAAAAAACTATAAATGAAACCTCATATAAAGGATTTATAGATTCTGTCTAAGCAACACATGGCTCTTATTGTTATTACCTTCTCATTCCTTAAATGTGAAAGATAAACTTTGATGGTACCATAGGAGGGTTAATCAGAATCAAGTCAAGATAACTTAGTTTCATGGACTCGGTCTCTTCTGACGAGCAGAGAAGGGCTTGAAGCTATTATAGACCAGTCTTTTGGACAACATGGGATTCCATTCGATAGCATAGTAGCTAAAGTCGCAGCAATATCTTCAATGTGCATTCAACCGGAAATATCGCACCGTCCTTTCATGGGAGAAGTAGTTTGCAAGCTTTGACACTCGTATGCAATGAGTGCGAAGAAGCTAAGGAACTTCGCTTACTGAAGATGGTCTGAGAGAAGACACTCGAGCTGAGAGCTCTTGTGGTGGTGACGAATCTGACCCTGACACGGGAGAGGACTTCCTGTGTTGGAAATGTTCACCGGTTCCGGGAGGTTAGAGTCTTAGAGAGACACTCTAACTCGGGTCGAGGCAAAAGATGAGGAGATTATCAACCGAAAGCTTGAGCGAGCTCGGATCATAATCGGTCATGGTACGATCTGGCTCGCGTTGAGCGATCTTCTGGCGGTTACAGAACATTGAAGTGTTTGATTGCCCTTTTAAGTTAAGAAACGAAAGGAAAGAAAGGTGTCTTGTGCGACAAGCAACGCACTTAGTGCTTCTGGAGACCGGTTAAGCAACAATCGGAAGAGATCACTTCGGTTCAACTTTTAGTCGAAAGATATTTGTATCTTACAAGAAAGAAACAAGAGACTATTTGAACAAAAACAAAGAAGAAGAAACAGACATTCTGTTTGGTCTAATTTGAATGTAAATATCACGTTTCAGGCAAAAGGCATCACACCTTCCTTTACATCTCCGGTACAGACCGGTTCGATAGTCTGTATTCGATTTTGACAATCAAGATTGGTCGTAAATGGAAGGTAAACGGCTCATGAAGCCATTCATATTCTGATTTGTAAACTTCGCTCGGACAAAAGTGTGACATATATGTTTTTAATTTATGTTATATCGATTTGCCCAAAAAAGAAGAAAAAAGTTTATGTTATGTCGACAAGGGTTGATAATTGGGAAGAGATAGCGAGAGAGGAAAAGGTCCAAATCTCTTTCTCTCTACACACTGCCCACACAGATGGCACGTCCCTGTATGTTTCAACATCAATTCGAATGCCTGTTACCGTCTTTTCACATCACTAGTTTACTCGACTTTATTTTCATTTTTCTTCTATATGGTGGGTGACATCAAAGAAAAATCTACCCACTTTGGACTTATCAAAGAAAAGTCCAGTTGTTTACAAAAATTACTCACCGACCACCTTCCTAAATTTGGTATCTCCTCATTAACTTTTCCACACCTTTTCTGGAATTTATTTTCCCTTAAAAAATTATAGATAATATCAACTACGAATTATGAGATGGTTATTTAGCAGCAAACAAAAAGAAAAACTATTTAGAATTATTTCTTCACGACTTCTATCCAAACGACAATCAACATGTGTTTTGTTTTGGTTACTTTAACTAACAAAAAACTATTAACAAAACGACAAACGTGAAACATATTCCAACAAAACAAAGCGTTTCTACTTGTTTTGATTACAGACATAATTCCATACTCATTACAAACCTAATTCACTGTTATTCATGGATATTTTCCTAAAATATTATATTTATATATATATTTGTATATATAAATGCCCAAGAAGAAAATCACAACAAAAGTTACAAAAGCGTACAGTCTTGTCTTCTCGTCTCTCTCGTCGAGTTGAACAGAGAGAGAGGATAATGGACGAAACGCGGAAGACAGAGGACGAGAGCGGAAGAGACACGGCGGAGAAGGAAATGCCGACGCCGGTGATAATATCCGGAGGACACGATAACGAGGACGAGTATACCCCGGACGAAATCATGCAGCTCGTCGAGTCTTCTTCCCCGACGACGACGAACGTCGAGGGAGCTAACTTTCCCGGCGAGGCGAGTTTCAGAGTGAGGTTTATCGACGATCCGTACGAGATCCCGGTGGCTGTTCAGTCGTCTTCCGGTTACATCACGATCAACGTCAACGAGGAGAGCTGCGGTCCGTCGTTTTCGGACAGCGACGCTTCGGCTATGGCGAGCGTTGACGCGAGTGGACTGTTCGGCTGCTGCCTCGGTTTCAACGGCGAGAAAGGAGGAGCGTGGGGTACAAACAGTGTGGGGGCGAGTGAGTGTGAGTGGGACGACGATTTGCTGGCGAGGTTTCTAGGTGAAGACAGTGTTTGACCAACGTGTGTCGTCTTGCGGAGAAAGCTTTTCAAGAGGTCGGGGGTATTTTGGTCAATTCGATGGACTGTAACTAAGTGAAAATGATCTTCGCGTTGTAGTTAATAGGAGCAGAAAAAGGAAAAAAAAATCAGTAAATGGTGGTAAGGAGTAGAGTAGCTGCGTAATTTAATGTGACCATTATGCCAAATCATGTCACATGACGGTACTAATGAGTAAATGCTTTTAGCTTCAGGGAGCTATTATGTAAATTGCGAAAGTATTAAATCCCAAGTAAGAGTAAAATACTTTATTGACGAATGAATCCTTATATTTACTTGTTCTCATTATAACCGTCCTTGTAAAGTTATTATCGGCATAGGATAAGTAGTGTTTGGTCTATTTAATTGGGCCTGGTTGAAGGCCCATTAATACGCAATGTAAATCGAAGCCCCCATTGGTATTTATTGTTTTATTGATGATGATCAGTAATGTACATGTTGTATAATATGTTGTAGTAACTGCACAATTCAATTATTGTTGTTGTCCAGCTCTGTCTCTATCTTCAAAGCAGAGCCAGAGAGACAAACAATGAAACAAGCTTTCTTCTGTCCTGAAAACTCAGGATAATCAAGAAGAAGATCTCATGTTCTCTTCACCAGTGAGATTCCATTAGGATCACCACCCCACTCTTCAAACACAACTATAAGGTTCTGAGACTTGAGCCATGAACGTGGTACATGGTACCTGCAAAAAGACAGAAAGGGAACTCTCTATGAATCAAGATATGGACTAAAAAGAATGAAAGACAAAGAAGGATTTGTTTTCTCACCATCTTTGAGAAGCTTCACCACAATTACTCAAGCATTTCTTTGCGTCGAATGTTCCAGCGTAGTTGCAACGTCCACAGTTTCCTTGAGCTTTATAAGCTGGCCAGTGACGTCCAATGTTTCTACCGTTTATCCAAACTTGACCTTTCCCCATTGTGTTCATGTCTATGGCCAACGGTTCATTTCCTGCTGGTGCAGCAAAAGTAGACTTGCAATGGAAATATAAAGCTTTTTCAGTTTTTTTTTGCATCATATCAAATCTAGTTCTGTTTATGGTTGTAGTAGACATGATGGGTAAATCCTTGTGATTTTATCTTACCTTGTACCAGGTCAACGGTTGCTTCTTGACCACGTATGATCCTTGATCCCATCTCACAGAGGAACTGTCTGTATGAAGACTCATAGCTTCACCCTTCACTCCAATCTGTTTTAAAAAACTCCATTGTTATGGTTGATTTGTTGTTCTTATCAGGAAACTAACAGCTCATAGTTGGTTTTAAATTTCAGGAAGGAGACCTTATAGGACCATTTCCATTTTGACATATCCCATGTTCCCGAGTTAACTCCCTTCAGTGTGACCGGTCCAAGAACCCCTTTATTCCACGTCTCAAAGTGTTGACCGACATTCTGCAAGCAAACCAAGAACGACAAAGCTTAGACACCTAAATATATATATTTTGTATACATAAAAGATCTAGAGTATCCCATGAAGAACTAACCGGAAGACCAACTGCAACACTCAACAGAGCAAGCTTGTTTACACCTGCGTGTAGTTTTATCTTCTGGCTAAAGGTTAGTTTAGGGTGAGAAAGTCCTCCATAAGCACTTCCTGAAACAGAGAAGAGCCAAAAATGTTGTTAAGTTACAAGACTTAGACTAGAAAAGATGAGACAAGAGAAACTTCCATTGTTTCTCTTATGTTACCTGCAAGCTGGCCATTGACAAACACATGAAGAGCATGTCCAGCTGACCAAATGGTAAGAAGAGGATAGTCACCAGTCTTCAAAACCTCTCACCAGCTCCAATTGTAATGCTGACAGCCACAACCAAACGAACCATGAGTTTGTTTGTGGATTTTGGAGATTGAGACAAGTCAAGAGAGTTTCAAAGTTATATACTTACTCTGTTAGATACCAGAAATAGTCAGACTTGTCCCATGTCATGCTTATCTGTTCCACAAGCCCGTTTCTTGCGAACGTACCATCTTCATTTGCAGAAGGAGTTGCTTCATTGAATGATTCCCAAGAGAATCTTGTACCAGTTGGAACCATATTTCTGTGTATTCTTGGTGCATTAACCTGTTAAACACATAGGTCAATTCAATCTAGAATTCAATGAGGTCAACATTTTTTACTGACAAATAAGATTTATTTTCTTACCTTTGCGGTGTTGTAATATTCTGTTTTGCAATCAGGTAAAATACTAACTGACCAAGGAGGCAAATCATATGGGAATCCACGGAACATAACTCGCTGCTGAGTTTGCATCATTGTTCGACAAAAACGCAGCACAAGATGATTTTGACCAGAAAACATGAGCCTGAAAAACAACATTCAAATGATCAGAGTATAGCATAACAACAAGTTACAGAAATGGTCTCATTTTTACCTCTTGTTTAGCTCCAAGATATGTGACGGTTGCATCTGCAGAAACCAAAGCTGGCTCGCTGAGCTTGATAACTTTATGCAATGCTTTCAAGTGACTATATTTTGGTTCTCTTGTTAAGCCTTTTAGAAGTAAACAGAATCAGATTAGCTAATCACTTAAGGCTGATTTAATTGTGTTTATGGGTTTTGGTTAGTACCGTATTCATCAAGAGGAGCGTCGTAGTCATAACTTGAGGCCATGAACTCACCAGCTGTTCTGTCGAAATTCGTCCCTCCATGATACTGCATAAGAAGATATATACACAAAGATTGAGCCGAACAGAACCAAAAATCGATGTGCATATGCAACTCTGTTTTATTTTATTACCATATAGTAATTGACGAAGGAACCTCCGTTTTGTATGAATCTCGCAACTGAGTATGCAATGTCTTCGACTGGTCTATACGGTACAGCCCCTCCAAACTCTGTATACCTAATATTTAATTTACAGATTTCAAATATTATTTCACTTGTTTTAAAGCTACAATCAATAACTTGTATAAAACTGATTTTTTTTTTCTGAGCATATATATTGATGTTGTGACTTACCAACCAGTCCAGTTCTCTGTCCACATCTTCGGCTTGTTGTTTGAGTTCGGTTTGAAGTTCTCACAGTAATAACCATTGCATGTGTCTATCTATAATTTGCATAAGAAAAAAAAAGAAGAAAATCATCATAAATAGGGTAAGCTTGGTTCATATTCTTCTTAGTTAAATCCCACAGAATCAAACCAAAAGATCAGTTCAGACACTAAAGAAATAAGAAAATTCAATTTTTTCTTCTAACAAAGCTAAAATACTTTATTGAGAAGTTATCTATAAATAGAAATAAGGAAAAGGAAAGAACATACAATAGGAGAAGGAGCATCCTCTTGCTTGCACATAATCCATGGAACACCTGTTGAGAGTCCTAATGCCATTTGAGCTACCCATTTCGTGTAAGCCTTTCCTGGTGCTCCAATTTCCCATTCCACTGGTCCATACTCATTCTCAATCTGTCCTTTGTTTTTACACAATAATTCAGACAACTTTTAATTTGAGCCCTCCATGTCTAATAATTGGTTAATTATGGTAATGTAAAAGAAAACAACAATATATGGAACAAACCTGTGCAAGAATGATGGGTCCTCCTTGGGTTTGAAACAACTTTTCGGCTTTCATCATCCATACAATCTTTTCAGTGAATTGCTTCATTGCAGCCTTTAGAATATAATTTAAAGATAACACCCATCGTCAAATAAGAAGAAGAATGTTAGTCGCATGAGAGAAAAGCAGTTGGTTATATTTAAACCTTGAAGGGTTCGTTATCCGTCCTAAAAGCCATACCGGGAACAAATTTGAGCCAAACCGGAAATCCCCTAGAAAACCATTATAAATTAGTTTTAAAATTAAGATAATCAATGAATTAACTATAGAAAAAATAGTATCTATGTTACCCGAAATTCCATTCAGCACAGACATAAGGGCCTATTCTGAGATTAACATAGAGACCAGCTTGGTGTACCAACTTGATGAATTTAACCAAATCATACCTGTCTCCAAAATAATACTGAACAGAAAATAATACAGAAAAATTAGAAGAATGTGACTTGTGAGAGTAGAAAATTAACAAATATTTCTTAAATTACATTTCCAGGAGAAGGTTCATGGCCATTCCAAAAAACATAAGTCTCTATAACATCCAGTCCTCCTTCTTTGGCTTTCTGTATCAGACCAGGCCACATCTACACAAACAGAGCATTCAATGAATCATGCATTTATTGTTTAGAAAAAGAAAAAATTAATAGATTATGTAGATAATAAGCATGTGAAGTAAAAAGCTTTGAGAAAAATCCCCACAAAATGAAACTAAGCCAATCAATTTCAGAAAACAGAGAGAAGGAATGAAACTTTAACCAAAAGTTACAAAAATCCATTGAAAGTTAAAAAAAATAATCACATTTAGGTTCTGCAGAAGAAACATTGGATCAAAATGAAACTGATTGATGTGAATAAAGATTTTACCTCAGGGGTGCTTCGTGGATAGTGGATGGAACCTGAGAGAAGAATTCTTCTCTGTCCATTGATGATCACAGCTTTACGGTCATAAGAGACTGTTGCTTTTACTGAACAGATGAATGATGAATAACAAAGAATCACCAGAAAAATCCAGGCTTTCTCTCTGAAACTCAAACCCATTTCTTTTGATTTCCCAGACAAATAAATGAAAATTCTGTTAAGATGGGGATTTTGGGTTTGGAAGTTGTTTTGGAGTAATATATATATAAGGTGAGAAGCAGAGATGGTGATACATATAAGATGCTGCATGTATAGATTATGGAGAGTATATATCTTTTCTCTATTAAAGATAAGAAATTATTTAGAGGCTGTCTAATCTCTCTGCTTTGTGCGGGTGGCTTTGAAATGTCACACAACCTACTTATTTGATTTGAGTAATTTTACATATTCCTTTTTTTTTCTTCTTGTAGTTATTTACGTAGCTCACCTATAATATAATATGAGGAGGATTGGCGATATTTGTAAATCTGTTTCCTGAAAATTTGTAATTTTACAAATTTATACAAATCAAATGTTTTATGGAGTACTAAATAATTTATGTGAAACAAATTGTTTTCTAAATTATAAATAATGGATATAAAATATGCTTAAATAAATAATTTGATATAAAGCTTGCAAATTTATTCTAAGAGAGAGAATCAAGAGTAATAATTATGTCAAAGTACAATGAAATTTATTAAAATTACCTTTTCTATTAAATTCTTACTTTTGAAATTAAAATAAGCTAGAAATGATGCTCAAATTATTACTAACTGAACAATAAAGCTTGGGCAAAAAAATTATTTACTACAAAAATAGATAAAAATACTCTTAATTGAAAAGATGGTCTAATGAATGATATTAACATCATATATTGTGTTACCATTCAGGTTTAAATTCGGTTGACTACATATTGTCGACAGAAAAAAATTAATATAATCAAAAACATGGTGGTCTACTATTTAGTACAAAACATTGGTTTTGATGTGCTATGATTTACACTTTTCATTGTATTATCAACCATCTAATTCATATAAAATTTTGAAGAGTAAAAAACGGTGTTTCTTTTTCTTTGTAAACAAAAACCAAATATGTATATACGTATATGTTAAAGTGTTTCTTTTGTTCGTAATGTAAGAAAGTAGTAATGTGATAGTTTTTTTTCTTCCACGTTTCTGCTCTTTGGTTTCGTCTTGAGAAAGTAAGTCAAGCTAAGTTGCCGCATTCATGACGTAGTTAAAGCTCTACCTTCCACAGCACTTGGCCTAGAGAATCAGAAAGACATGCGGATCTAATTACCATATCTCGCTACACAATATATCTAAAAGACTATAATTACATACCTCTAATAAACTATTTTACTATTTGTATTAAAAATTTGGATTTGATTTTGGTTTGGGTCTCTTTTTCGCAAGAATAAAATAAATAGCAGAATTCTAATTTGATATACTCCCTCTGTATTTGAAAGATTAATTTTTAGTTGCACATCTACTAATAAAAATCAAATAAACACTTTTATCTATTGTCCTTTGGTTTTGTTTTTAAGTTTTTTCTTTCCAATAAAGTTATACCATTCACATTTTTAGATTTTAATTTATGTTTTAATATTAAAATAGTGTAATAATTAAAAATAAAATATCAATCTCTCAAATACAAATACAAAATCCAAAATCGTTATTATAAACACAGAAGGAGTATAATTGTAGTTCACTTTGGTTTTTAGCCATAAATTTGTCTTTAGATTAACCCAAATTTATTTAAAAAATTATATTCTTTTTCTTCTTTTAGATTAGTTTGAAGGATAAAAAATCATTTTAACAAAACGAAGTTTATTTAAGAATATATATATATATATATATATAATCTCTCAGCTGAATATGTGTATAGCGTTCTGTCTATCGTTATTTGCTTATATTTTTAATACAGTTACATGGGATAAAAGAAAAAAATAA
Organism: Brassica carinata; assembly: GCA_016771965.1. Taxonomy (NCBI): domain Eukaryota; kingdom Viridiplantae; phylum Streptophyta; class Magnoliopsida; order Brassicales; family Brassicaceae; genus Brassica; species Brassica carinata. The sequence continues at coordinate 61,416,589 of CM028687.1, read as the reverse complement.
CACAAACATGCTAACTTGAAGAAGTTATACCCCTGATTCATATACATAAACCTACTACAAATCTTATTATTTATTCGTCATTTTCTACTTTTAATATTCTCGGTATCTTGAAAAAGATTTTGGAGTTATTTGAAAGAAGAATAATAGAAACAAATGTCAAAGTTGCTAACAAAATATGGTGGCTTGGAAACTAAGTTATAACCTGCTTTTCAATTAAAGTAATTCTAAAAATGTAAGTCATGTATCCAAGATTTTTCTATGCAGATAGCTCAAATGAAATTAATAATCAGAATCGATTGCCTCTTTTGTTATTTTATGATATGGCGGTCTGGAATCTCGTCACTGGTGGGCTAATAAAAGAACTGAAGAGTAGATTTCTCTTCTTTTTTTTTACTTCCACAACGTGTGATTTATACACTATCTATCAAATGTAACTCCACGTCAGATTAAAATGGGACCCACATAACTACAGTTAACTTTGTGAAGCCTTTCTGATTCCTTCCACATTCATTACTAATCCTTACGCGGATATTTGTCTTTCATTCCGCCAAGTAGACTAGTTAGCCACGTCACGCAATTGTTTCTTCCTAGTGGTCACAAGTGGGTCCCGCCTATTTTATCCTGCCTATTATATTGGGTACCTAATTTTCGTGACCCAAAATAGATAAATCTCCGATGTATTAATGGACGCCCTCACCCTCAAGTAACTAGGTCTATATTCAATTTCATCATGATAAAAACTGAATATTTTTTTATAGTACTCGACAAAATATCCGTAAATTTTAATTTGATTCGTTACCCGTTTCGATTTGAACCGAAAGATCTGGATATATGTAAATCTACGAAGCAGATCAAATACTAATATGCAAAATCCGTAAGAAACGAAGCAAATCATAAATACTAATATTTTTAGGAACAAATATTTGATATGTTATATACATATATACATATATTTAAAGAATTATATATAAGTTATATAAATATTATATAAGTTTTAAAGTATTTTTATTTACTAAATTTATTAAATTATTTATTAGAATTTCTAAAAGTAAATAAATTTTTATTTTTAATAAGATATTATTATTATTTTATATTAATTTTGATTTTCTTATTTATTTTTACGGATGTATCGGATATCCGGTCAAAAATCTAAAAATTTCTGGATATCCGGAACACTAAATATCCAGATAACCATGTTTCGATCGAATAATTGATTATTCGGATGAAACGGATCGGATCACGGATAATTTTAAAAATCCGGATATCCGATTCGTATCCACCTCTAATATTTATATATATATCACTTACAATTTGTGTTATCGAAAATTCATTCAATGTCTTAATCAACCACCAAATCGTGTCTTTCATAACGAATGAATTTTGATGTTTATCTACAAAACTCAAAATGTTACAAAATATTAAAAGAAAACGATAGTTACGTAACTAACTCGATCACCAACTAATAGATTTAATAATTTATATGAGGACATAAAACTGTAAAAGTTGGCTCTCGTTTTCAATAGTTAGGCTACACTTATACGTCAACATATAGCCTTAATCACATTTAATATAGTTAATCACCATATTTTAGTGAGAGAAACACTCTCGTAAATTATCATATGTTAATATATAGTTGTAAAAGAAACTTAAATGTTTTAGCGGTGTTAGGTTTGAGATCGTATCTTGTTCAACGAGTAATCATTTTTTTTTATAGAATTAGCACAGCTATCGTCAAGTATTGGTGTTTATTTAAACTAGAAAGGTTGGCAAAAAATAGAAAGGTAAAAGATTACATGTTGAACTTAATTTTGAATTTCAAGAGTGTGTGTAGTATCTTATAATTTATCTTTGGTAGTTAATTATCACTTCTGAATATTTATAAACATAAACACTGGTTTAGGTCCTGTGTAATCTTTTTCTTTTGCTTTAAAAGAAGAATATTTATGAAATAAATAAATAGTTATCATTTCACGTAAAACATATATTATGCGTGTGTGTTGAAATGATAAGATTCTAAGTGATTTTCTCAACAAAAAAAAAGATTCTAAGTGATCTGTTTTGAATAATAAGAAGATGAGCTCGTTTATACTGAAGCCAGTTATACTAAATGAGACACAAACATGCTGATTAATGTGACGCACCATATGGATAATTATATAAATACTTATTTTCGGATATGGATAGAACTTTATGATTAAGTGATTTAAATGTAATTATCCCCAATATATATAATATAAAAAGGAAATAAGGTCAAATATTGAGTCCCATGTTGCATGGCGTCTCTTTCAGGCGGCTGTGGATAATTTTTTTCTTGTTATTTTATTCAATTAATTATACCAATAAATGAGATGCATAAAACTAACTGGTTAAAATGGTTTCATCTTAAGTGGTTGAGTTTGAATGGTCAAATAATTTAGTTAGTTAATTTAATGACATACGTAGTCTTCTTACTTAAACAATAAACATAATGTTTGACAATCATTTATTGTTGTCAAGTTATTAATATGTATAAGTTTCAACTAATGCGTTTCTTCGGTCACTAAACTTCTCCCAGTAATCAAGCAGATCATTATGAAAGTGATATTCTGTTATCACGCACACATCAATGCATCATTGATGATTTGAAGTGTCCTCTTACTGGAGAATGTAATTAAATACTCCTTCCGTTTCGATTTATTCTTGTTCTAGAGTAAAATCTTGGTTTCAAAATAAAGTCGATTTATGATTTTAATGTAAAATTTATTAATAATATTTTCCAGTCTATTTTTCTACTGGTTGAAATGTGGTTAGGTGTTTTGATAATAATGTTTTTATTTTGGAAATATGCAAAATTAAATGATTTTTTAATATGTATGCATAAATCTAAAACGACAACTAAAATGAAACAGAGGAAATACGTATCAACCTTTCACAGTATTTAGAATAAATGTTTAGATTTTGGCTGAAATTAGTATTGGACAAAGCAAATTAGTATTGGACCATCACAGTGAGAGGATAATGATCTTTTATTAAGTTATTTTGGCTGAATTAAAGGTTGACATTGATTTTATCAGTATAGGTTGGTTTTTGTTATTAAATCAGTAAATTTATTTTATTAAGCTTTATTTACAACATCTATTAATATACTAAATAAACCAAAATTATATATTTTAATGAATGTTAAATTTATTCAAGAAATTATTTTTTTTACAATAGTTGTGTTATTGTTTAAATAGAAATATAAAAACTTTATAACTATTTTAAGAAGATTTCTTTATCCAGTTGTAAACAAACTGTCATGAAAAATTATATGGCCAAATGAAAAATTGCTCTCGAATCAACTTATTTAGATAATGTTACATATACATTAGTTAGTTATTATTGCTAGTTATACATTAGCGTATTATTCCCTTTGTTTCAAATTGTATATAGTTTTAGTTAACAACATCAATATTAACAAAATGGTTACTTGTTAAAGATTATATCATTTAATATATAACTTCATCCAAATGAAGAATGTTTATATAATTTTATTGGTCACACAATATTCAAGTACTACCAAAATTGCATTAAAATGTTAAAATTACTTATATTTTAAAGACAAAAAAATCTAAAACTATTTGTATTATGAAACAGAGAGTATATTTATCCAATATTTCAAATGTCAGCTTTCTTATAATTTTTGGTTTCAATACAAAATATGTCTCTAAATAATTTTACTGAATCGGTTGGTTACAGGCATTTATAGATCTTATTGGAATTGAAAGCTGTTTTTTTTTTAGAAAATTTGAAAACTACATGTTAGAATATCAAAATGTATGCTATATATATATAAGGTTTTTTTTTTTGAAAATATGGTTTTGTATTTCTTCACATATCGACATATGCATATATTCAGTTTTTGCTAAATAATTTTCTAACTGACCAAGCTAATTAAAAACAAATAATTCCGATATAATATATAGTATACATATATGTTCATTCCTCAATTTCACCTTATAAATTTTAGAAATACGAGCTTCTAAAGTTAAAATGTAAGGAAAATATACGGGGCTCAAAAAATGTTGTATATTTTGTTGGTTAGGTCGGTTAACAAGCTAGACAACCACAGAGCAAGTGGTTCATGGCCACATCGACACCACAGCCAACTTTAGTTCAATGCTCAGTTTTTTTTGTCACGCCATACCACACGCATGACGCACCTAAAGTTACCTAACCTTTTCACACGGTTTCAGGCAAACCTTTAAAAAAAAAGATCTCATTTTATTCTGTTTACTGTTTGGTCCAAAATACAGGAAGAAAAAACATGATAAACTTAAACTATTACTCAGAAAGTCTATTGTTTGGACTTAGAGGTCTGGAGCCAATCAATTTAGACTACGGAATAATGTAAATAATCATTAGAGTATATGTACCAGTAACCAGTAGTACCATTATGAATGGATCAGTGTGAAACTAGTGCACTTCATACCGTAAAAGAAATCTTATATATATCAATACTACTCCATTTTCTGTCGTTTTCCAACTTCCAAGGCCAAAACAATCATCAGGAAAGTTCATGGCCATATTAATTACTCTTTCTTGTAACCTAATAAATTTCATTACTTTTCTTGATAAATTTCATTACTCAAATCATCATGTCCACTTGATTCCATAGTACGACCCGCCACTGAGAAAATTCCCTTTAACCTTCTGTTGTTCGAATTCTTCCTAGCTTAGTGGTAGGTTTATTAGGTTTATCCAAATGGTTGGGCCTAGGCTATTGAATTTACGTAAATTATAATTAAGAGATAAGGTGCCTCTCTTTCAAAAGTCTAAACATATTAATATACAAATTTTAAAATAATCGGAATACAAAGTAATTTGTTTTGGCTAAGGAGGTGATTCCATTTCATCTGCGGGAATTTTGATATCGGTTTGCCATCAAAGTCATCTAGATGGATAATAATGCAAAGCAATTGAAAATGAAAGGAGTCAATTACCTATGAAAATGTATTTTTGCAGCGATCGTATTTCGACTTATATTAATCTTCTGAATTTTATGATCGCATGATATGAACATAATTGATGACTCGAGAAGAGAAAAACAGTTGTCATTGTTAGTGTGTTAGTGATGTGATGTGATGTGATGTGATGTGATTGTGAATAAGTAAATACTAGTTGGTCGTGTGTTAACACGTATATCTTTATCATCTTATTAGTTATAGCTTTCTTTTAAGGATAAGAAGACGCGACACATATCTTTCATAATCATAATATATATATATATATATATATATATGTGTGTGTATATATATATATATATCTTTTTGGTGAACCTTCGTAATATATGAATAATTTAAAATATACTTATGAAATTGACTCTTACGTCTTTGGAAGAATCAGTGGATAACCCAATCTTTTTATGGATAAACTAATCTTATCCAATGGTTTTGTGGATAACTGATTGTTTTTCAAAATGTCAGGTAACCTTGTTCAAGTTTGAAAATTATTTTTCACAATATTTATGACACATCTATTTTTTCTAGTTAATGAATGCGTGTATTTGGATGATTGTTTTGTTTGGGATATACCGTAAAAAATTATTATAAAATTTAGTTTATATGATTTTTGATGCAGATGTTTAGCTGTAAAAAATAAATAAGATATAATATATATAGCATATATTTAAATGGATTTACTGCAGCTGCCTCCACCCTGTTCAACGTAGATCTGCCCCTGTGAATGAAGTGCAAACTCATATAAAACAGAAAGAAGTGCATCCTTAGGTGATGATTGTTTTTCTAGTTTTTAGATTATAGTTTTTGGTTTTTGAATTTTGGTTTTTGGCTTTTGGATTTTAGTTTTTAAATTTTGGTTTTTGATTTTTCAGTATATTTTAGTTTTTTTAAAAGTATGAATGGTTGTTTTAGATTTTGGTAGTTTTTGGTTTTTACTTTTAAAATTAATAAAATAAAAAATATTATTAATAGTAAAATATTTATTCTGAAAATAATAAAATATAAACACTGTCATCAAATACACATAATTTTATTTACAAAAATTATTTTAAAACAAAATGTAAGTACAAAATAAAACTATTGTAAATTCCATATAAATATATATTAATTTGATCTCAAATGCCTTTTATATTTGATCTCAAATGCTATTATGCAAGTAATTACGAATTATAATAAAAAATTAATATCATACATTTGATTATTTTTCTAAATTAATATTTACACGTATATTTCTATTGTTATTTTTTGTATAAATAATTTCTATAGCAATTTATAAAAATAGTAACTTTTAAAATAAAATTTCCTTTTGAAATATTTTGAACTTCTTTTAGTTTACAAGTATGATAACTTAATTTAAGTTACAAGATTGATCAAAAAATTTTGAGTGTTGATCTGAAAAACTCAAGAAACAATTGCTCTAGTTGTATGTATAATCACTTATTTCATATTAATAAAGTAAAAAAAAATTATTTGATAATGTGATGGTGAAGTGACCGTATGAGAGTGGGAAGGAGGTATAAGCATGAGATATATATGTAAATAAAAACCAGTTACAACAAGAAAGAAAAAAAAGATAATTGAAAAGAAAATGATAAATTAAAAAAAATCATCGTTGGAAATTGATAGAAATCTACAAAAACACAGATTTTGGTTTTTGTGTAGAATTAGGTAGTTATTTGAAAACTAGTTTCCCTAGATTTTAGAGAATCATTTTTAGTAAAATCTTGATTGGCAAATAAAGTAATTTTTCAAAAACAAAAACCAAAAACCATTTTAAAAACTACAAACAAGAAAAAAAGGGCATCCTCGTATACGTATAATGTCAGTTGGTAATAGATTGTGCTTCTGGTTTTTACTCTTGTTGGTTGGGCTTATAAATAACCAGGCTTCAAATTCCATTTCCGCCTTCTGGGCCTTAAAAGTTAAAAAGTGTCCTTAATGACAATCGCAAACTACACGAACGGTCCAGATTTCGGTACTAGTAAGCATTTTCTACTAACTAAAGCATAAATCATGAATAACATATATATGATTTTTCCCTATCAAATTCGATATAATATCTATAAGTCTGCCCAATCAAATTCATATACATCATTATTCTCTAGGCTTTTTAAATGACTGAATTAAAATTTAGATAATGAAAAGACGTATGAATCTAAATGAAATTGATTAAAATAATATTTCAGTGAACTTTAACGAATAAATTTTAAACTCACAGGGTGTGATTCTGCCGCAACTAGAGTGGAAAATAATTAAGAAGAATGGGCAGTGATAGTTAGAGTAAATATTTTTCACAAGCAGGTTAGAAAAATCTCCACCTATCAAGAATGTTATGTCTCTTTACCTATGAAAAGTACATAAATACTATTATAAAATTAAAATTAGAAAAATCCTAGTTCTTTTGTATGGATTTTTTACCGCTTCAGTACTACTTTAGTCTTTTTAAAAGCTTCAGTACTACTTTAGTCGTTTTAAAACCGTTTTCCAGCTAAAATTTGGTTTATCACCTATAGTCAGGACATTCTCATATCGCCTTAGCAAAAGGCTTAATTTTGCACCTCTAAGTTTTACCGCTTCATTAAGTTATTACCGTCACCATTTATCATAACATTTGTGGATTTTATTTTCCATGCCAGAGGATATCCCTTTCTTATTAATCAAGGAGCAATTTGAAAGAGTAACCTTAAAGTTGTATGTTATTTACACGCTACGCTTACGATACGCAAGCAAAGATCACACTCACTTTCAAATTTCACATATTGAATCACCCTTAATTTACTAGAGAAATTACATGCAAATGCCATTGTGGTTTCACATTCATAATCAACTTATGTCATATTCTTAATGTCGAGTATTGCCATATATAAAATCATCATAGTAATTGATTATGTAATCGACTATGGAATCTAAAATCGTCAAATTTTACCATATATAGATCCACAATGATTGATATTTGATTAAAACTTAACTCCATACCAATCCGTTTAAATACCAACAGTTTCATATAAGCCTAGAATTTATTCTATTGTATGATATATAACTATATGGTATGAAGATATTAAAACATTATAAATTTTTCTTTCCTTTCTCTTTTTATTTTTCTATCGTATTATTACAAATATAGAATGTTTGGATATATTGAGTAAATATTATTTTTGTAGCTTACATGATCGAAAATAATGTTTTAATATATCCATCAATATAATATATAATGTTTGAAGATATTAAAACATTATAATTTCTTCTGTCCTTTCTCTTTTTCTTTTTCTATCGTATAATATATAATGTTTGGAGATATTAAGTAATAATATAGAATGTTTGGATATATTAAAACATTATTAATTTTTCGTATAATATAGAATGTCTGGAGATATCGTATAATATAGAATGTTTGGATATATTAAAACAATTTAACTATATGGTATGATATAATGTTTGAAGATATTAAGTATAATATTATAAAATGTTCTGCCATTAAAGATATTAAAACTTTATAAATTTTACTGCCCTTTCTCTTTTTCTTTTTCTATCGTATAATATAAATTTTTCTGTCATTTCTCTTTTTTCTTTTTCTATCGTATAATATATAATGTTTGGAGATATTAAGTATAATATATAATGTTTGAAGATATTAAAATATTATAAATTTTTCTACAAGATGTATAGTCTTCTCTAATTTTTAATATCGAAAATAATGTTATGAATCGGATTGCTAACATTATAAATTTTTCTGTTCTTTCTCTTTTTCTTTTTCCATCATATAATATAATATTTGGAGATATTAAGTATAATATATAATGTTTGAAGATATTAAAACATTATAAATTTTTCTTTCCTTTCTCTTTTTCGGATTTTTCTTTCCTTTCTCTTTTTTCGGATTTGAAGATATTAAAACATTATAAATTATAAATAATGTTATGAATCGGATTGCTAACATTATAGATTTTTCTGTCCTTTCTCTTTTTCTTTTTCTATCATATAATATATAATATTTGGAGAAATTAAGTATAATATATAATGTTTGAAGATATTAAAACATTATAAATTTTTCTTTCCTTTCTCTTTTTCTTTTTCTATCGTATAATATATAATGTTTGGAGATATTAAGTCATTGAAAAAGAAAAAGGACAGAAAAAGAAATGCTATGAATCGAGAATAATGCTATGAATCAATCAATAAATCATGACTAAATCGAATAAGATCATAATCTATGAAATGCTATGAATCAATCAAAAAATCATGGTATAAGATGATCGAGAATAATGCTATGAATCAGATTGCTATAATCTGACTTGCCATTATAATTTCACCATTTTGGATTGTAATAATTGCATGACTAAATCGAATAAGATCATAATCTCATCGCATAGTCATAAATTATGCAAATTTTGATCCTCAACTTTCCTATTATAGGTCAATCGCATATATATTAATGCAAAACATAAATGTACGTCCATGATTTTATGATTAACGTATTTGATTACTAAATTCGTGCCTATAATGTATTAAACATTGATTGACAATTCAGCAATTTGTTATTTACTGCCTAAGATTGCGCATTGAACCTAAGATTGCGAATCAAATTATATATGTGTAGAAGAGAAAATTCTAAATTAACATGGTAACGGCTAATATACGTTATGGATTATTATTAAGTAAAGTAGTAATAAATCACTAGATCGATCAAGCCAATCATCTAAATGCATATTCATACAAATAAATATTAAATCATATCTATCATTATAATCTTAGGCAGCAATTTGTTATTTATCGCCTAAGATTGTGCATCGAAACGATTTATATATGGCAAATAATACTAATATATAAATCCTTTGAAGTAGGCATTCACTCATCAAAAGCAAGAAAAGCGAATAAAAGTTAAGAAATGTCGGCGATGAACAACGTTTCGATTTGAAGCCTTTCAAGTCAATGTAGGTGAGGGTTAAGATAATCCGGTTGTGGAAGCAGATTCAACGGCGAGTGGTGAGACCATTGAAATGGTTTTCGTGGATTCTAGAGTAAGTTCTATCTTTGTTTCTATATTAGGTTAAGATACATTTGTTTCTTACTTGATGTCTTTGTTTCTTACTTGATTCTGTTCATATTTGCTAGGGTGATAAGATACATGGGACCGAAAGGATGAAGTCGGACAGTTCGTTCATGTCCTGCAGCAGGGCAAAACGAAAGTCCTTTTTATTAAAGTTTTTATTTTATTAATATTTTTGATTATTTTTCGAATAAGGGTCAAAGATAGAAGCAACTCTATCTGAAGAGCTGGAAGCTTTAAACCATATCACTATGAATGAAGGTGATTGGTTTGATATTAGAAATTTCAAAGTAATGCATTTTTCAGGTTTGATACGTTTGACCAAGAATCGATACCACATTGTTATGTCAAATTCTCGTGGTCGCTGTAAATTCAACCAAAACATGCAGAACTACTATTGTTTTGTAAAGTTTCTTGACATTGCGGTCTTGCCCATCCAATGTATCGTGATAGGTATTGGATCTAATTACATTACATACCGAGTTGAATGGACTTTTAAATTATAAAATTATCGCTATGTATTAATATTGCAACATGTGTTTTAATGTCTTAGATCTTTATGGAGCTTTAGTTGGGGTTGGGAGCTCCAGCCTTATCATGATGAAATTTATTGTGAGATGCTGCATAAAATAAATTTCTCATTGATCAACCTCGGTGATTATCCGCGTTTAAACATAAAACATATTTTCAAAAATATAATAATGAATCGTTATGGGTTTGAATATTTATTTTAGACCCTCGCTACATGTTAGATGAAATTATGTGTGTTGTCTATGGGGACATGGCTATAAAGTTTTATCATTTATGGAACTCTACGCTAGTTACGTTGTTACATGTGTTTTGAGTTTTGGTATTGAGCGGGAGGAAGGTAACTTAAGATTTATTTTCCCCAAATGAATGTTTCTTTTTCTACTCACTTTCAGTTTCAGTTAATAATAAACGGGTTTTATAATATGTAGCTTCAAGAATGTAACAAACATCGAAGGGATGTCAAAATAGTGATTGAGCGACATTCTCAAATCGTCATTCGAATGAGGTACTAACATCCCAATTGTTCATCTAAACTATAGTTTTTGTTGAACATCTAATTAGTTGACGGTTTAAAGACGTCGTGATTTTATGTACTCGAGATTCGCCGTCACCATTTTGAAGTCCTATGCCATGATTAGAAGAAATATTCGTGTCATATTTATCCAAGAATACTTTTGGTTTTACTTGCAATTCATATGCTATGTTTTTATATGCTTTCCCAATGTTTTTTTATTTTTTGAAATAAAAACTTAGTCTAATCTTTTTAGTAATTGATACTACCGCATTTATCATTATAATAAATAGTCAAGGTAATCTATAAAAATCTATTATAATAAAAATCAAATTTTAAAGTTTAATTATTTCCATTAACTGCCGATCTATTTAATCACAAGGGGACATATATACTTCAAGATCTATTTGATAAAGACAATTAAATTTTACGATTCGATTTATAGTCATAATGAAGACGTCAAAAACTCAAACGTGTACTTTCTTCTATATCCAATATAATTTGATAAATATGGTAGGTCATATAAATTATATTGATTACAAGATCACAACTATAAATTTTTTCGCCAATTACCTGAATGCTTTAATCACAAGAACTTACTTATATAACTAAAATTGTTATACTTTGTCTTTGAATATCGAAAACAGTTTACTTATATAACGAAATTTCAATGCCGTCTTGCACAATACCATATGTACTCAACCTTTTGACTATAATTTAAACCAATATGTAAAATAAAATTATAAAATCAAATGTATGAATAATTTCTTATAACTCTCACCCCGCGCAAGGCGCGGGTCCTAATCTAGTGATCTAATGTAAATTGAATGAAGTACTAATAATCAATCGGTAAACGAATTATTTGATCCAGAGAAAAAGAATTTCACATCACACAAATCAAACTGTCACGAGAAGCGGAGACGGTGATGAAGATCAGAGAGATGATAAAATGGTCCCTTCGAGTGTATTGTATTGGGAAGAAACAAAAAAAAGACGAGTCATTAAAAGTACCAAAATGTTGGACATAGCTCCATTTGTACTGACACTTCAAATTGACATAATTCATAATACACATATATACATACATACGCATCTCTGTCTTGTTGCTTCCAGAGGTGTTTACTTCCTTGGATATTGTGATCCATATGCCGCATACGTTGCCCATCTCTCTATCGTTTATTTTTCTTGGATCTCAATCTTTTGTTACATGTACGTGTATATATCTTATTATATACTTTAGATTTATTGTGATCCATTGTGTTATAATCTCAATAATTGACTATTTTCTTAAAAATATGTTTCGGTGGGTGCAATTAACTAGGGCTTATTTGATGTATGAAACCGACCCGGAATTATATTAGTTACCAGTGTTTTTAGACTAGAAGGTCAGTGATTCCTTTCTCAGTGTAATAAGCGGTACACTAGCCCAGCTTATACTTTTAGGACAAACCAATGTATCACATATATGTATATGGTAACCAAAATAAGACAATATATTATACGATTTTAATGGTGACCAAAAAGACAAAAATATATATACGATTTAACATAAATTAATACTTCTAATAGAAATTCAAAATACCTTATTTTTAGGTTTAATATGAATATCTGAAGCAAGCAGTACTTATTCATAAACTTCGGAAAACCTGATTTTGTGTTACTGATGGACGTATTGGATATTAATTTTTGGAAATCTAAATATTATTTTTCTGAAAATGTATCTAAGAGTTTTTAGGAGTATATTTTAAAATTAACAAAAACAAGCATGCACGGTTAGACATTGTATCTAGTTAATCGTTAGATTGGTTTTAATATCGAAGTAGCCGATCGGGTAAATAATTATCGGTAAAAAGAAGCGTGTGACCCCTTTGCAAACAAATATAAGACATGTTTATTTGGAGAAAGAAACAAAAAAATTTGTTACAAGAGTTAGATTCGTATGCTCCAGATAAATAGTAGTACTCAAAACTCGTTATTACAACTTGTCATGTGTGATCTTCTTGGTCACTTCACGTGGACATTTATTTAAAATATAAATTGTAATTTATTATCTGTCCGATAAAAAATTCAGGGATCTATATGAAGTAAAGAACGAAAACCTTTACTGGCAATTCATCATTGTTTGTGAACCTTATATGAATATATGGCGGCCGTCCAGTCTCTTATTTTCAGTCCATTTATATAATCTCTTATTCAAATATTTTATTATTCTTTTATTAATAATTTTGCTTGGTCCCGGTTGATATCCAGCATCTTCCTTTTCAAGATACATTTATGTGAAAAAAAACGTTCATATCGAGCTTTCTCTCTTAAAATGAAGTAGGTGGGAGAGGAGATGACGGTGTATCGATTTTTGTATGTTGAAATTACTTTGGTTTGTAGTATAGGTGTTAGCCAAGGCAATCGAAAGCCTCGGAAATCGTGTTAATACACATTTCTTCTTGGTATTACAAAATCAGAGAATATTATTATTTGCTTCTTGATTGAACGTAGATAGGATTAGGACCGGACATTTTATTCGTTAAATTTGATTCGATTCGTTATTCGTTTCGATTCGATCCAAAAATTCCGAATATCCGTAAGCTTTCGAAGCAAAGCAAATACTAAAATTCAATATCCGTTAAAATCGAAGCAAATCACAAATACTAAAATTTTGGGAAGTGGATATCCGATCCGATCCGGCAATATATAAATATATGTATATCTTGATTATATATAAGGTTTTAAATGTATAAACTTTTATAATTATTATTCTAACATATGATTTGACAAATTATATTCTCATTATTACTTATATAAAGTATTACATAAAAGGAAGAGAAAAAATTTATAACAATTATAATTGTTTTCTTAAGTTTTGTGTCATTATAATTGTTAACTAAGTTTAAATTTTTTACAAGATATGTAGATTCACTACTTCTTTTAATTTTTATCTTTTATATCATGTAAAAAAATATTTTACAAAACAAATTTGTATCAAATTTTTAAGATTATTTGTAATAATCTAAACATATGAGATATCCGTAAATATTCGTAAATATACGCAAATATCTATTAATTTTCTGGATATCCGTTTTTCCGAATATCCGTATTTTATCGAAGCAAAGCAAATCGAAAAATTAGATATCCGTGACATACGAAGCAAATCACAAATACCTTCAAAAACACGGATATCCAATTCGTGCCCAGACCTAGATAGGATAGGGTGTTCGATCCATCTTCGACTAGGACTTTCAGTTTAGTGTCTCGGTTTCAAGAGTAAAAAATCAAATTAAAACAAATAAACATACTTTATAAAACAAATAAAAAAGTATGATATATGTTATATATTTACCATACTTTTTGGCAAACTTAATATACTGACTACTAGGTTAAGTAGCTGTGGAATTTCAGCCACCACAAGATGTCGAATCCATGCAATTATGAATTACAATAGCTTCAAAAGTAGAGAAAGAAAAAAGATTCAGTTTGATATGAAATATCTCCAGGTACATGTGTTAATTACTTTTGTAAACATAACTTTGAGGGAGATTGATAGATCGCATGGTGTCCTTTTCTAGCATATGAAAGAACAAAACCCTTAAGAGCTCAGAGAAGCTAGCTTAGCTAGATACCTATTTAGGTCTACTAGATTTCTGTCTTTCCTCTATGGCTCTATCTCTCTTCTCACATCGATCTCAGTAAATCGCTCCGTCATCCAATGGCCCTGATCAGCTCGATTTTCAAGAACGCTATGCAAAAGAGAACTAGTCAAAAATAGTAGAAGAGAACTATCAAATACTTAATATTACAATGAGACCTTTTACAAAAAAGTAAAAATATTACAATGAGACAGAACTAGTCAAACTACCTTTGGTTTGTTTTTATTTTAATGAAATACTTTGATTTGGTTAGTAGGACTAATTTGTATGATAACTATAATGAGAGAAAAATTAACAAAATAGCCATGCATTAGCAAATGTGAACATTTGTCATACATTTAGACATTAAATTCCGTAAAATATACAAAATGTACTATATAAATGATAGACTTGGAATATGATTTATAGTTTTCTGATTTTTATTAGTGTTAGATTGTGTCAATAGTCATGTTTAATCACGCATACTATATGTTGATAAAAAAGGTTAGAGTCTTTCAAGTGCAAATATGTTATTTTAACATTAGCTAGGATATGAATATTTTGTTATTTAACTGAAAAGGACCAATTAAATAAAAGGAGAAAATCGTGTGACCATTATATGATCATTCTCTATGAACCAATATATATGTAAAAAAGTTAGTCTGATGGTGAACGGCTTGCAGCTGCAAGTACGGTCCCAGGTTCGACTCGCACTGGCCACTGGGGAATTCACATGCGGAACCTCAGCGTCTGAGACCGAAGGCCGTTCACGGTGAGTCACATGGTGACGCTCGGCAAGATCCTTACCGCTTTGCCTTCAGTCTGACCACTTCGGGACAAGCAAGACACTCGGTTATCAAAAAAAATGTAAAAAAATTTGCTAAAAAAAAAGTAAAATTTCTTACTTTTCTCGACGTAGTACTAGTAATGAACTGATTTCGAATACGTTGTGCTTTCTGCTTTTGAATTATATAATGATTAATATGGTCTGACCCAATTTGGAAGAAATAAAAAGTAGGCTGAAAACAGAAAATAGCCAGCGCAAAACTGAAAAGTAAAACTACA
Organism: Brassica carinata; assembly: GCA_016771965.1. Classification (NCBI taxonomy): domain Eukaryota; kingdom Viridiplantae; phylum Streptophyta; class Magnoliopsida; order Brassicales; family Brassicaceae; genus Brassica; species Brassica carinata. Next base: position 61,400,836 of record CM028687.1, on the reverse strand, counting down.
AAGTCATGCTAAAATTCATTTACCTATCGTTTACTCCTGGATCGATATACCGTATACCTTTTTTGGTCAATACTGTTTACAGTTTAACTAGCCAATAGTAATCTACTCAGGGAAAAAGATGATAACTATTTCTCAAAAAAAATGAAGATGATAACTACTTACTTTTATATATTATTTTAGGTAATATCTCAAATGCAGAAGGCAGAAATGTGATTATAAAAAATTAATTTATGAATTCAATACAAAAGACCAATCAATAATAAGTTATTATCTTTTATATATTATTTTAGGTCATAGCCTACTTCATACATGATTTATATACTTTATCTGAGATGATAACTACTTAATTTTAAAAGAAGGATGATAAGGTCAATTTTGAGTTGGATCAACATGATCCACGATTTTTTTAACTTTCTTTTATAGTTAGGAAATAATCCAGTTTTTTACTGTCCGATTAATTGAAAATTTCATTAGATCTTTTCAATTTGAGAATAAACACTGATAATTTATATTTTTGCATAAATTATTTCTCTTCATACATAAAATTTTGCTTGAACTTGGATTCTGTGATATTAGACAAATATTTTCTGACTTGGACAGCCAAGTTAATTATCAGTTGCATATATGTCACCGGATCTGGTAAAATATAGCAACAAAACTTGAATTTGTTGGTAAAAGATAGATCACATTCACATTTCCTCAAGTGTAGATCGTTGCTTGATTATTTAGCCTAAGGAATTAATATATACAAACATAAATTATGAACTGATTTTAAATTTTGAAAATGAAAACGAATTGTCTCTTTGTGTGTGGGGTCCTCAATGATCTGTATATATGCTAAGAGGGAACTGAATAAGTTTGGCAATACTAAGGTGGGGATGTGTTCTTCCTTTACCATTCTAAACCTATCTCTTGTCTTCTGTTATTCTCTCTTCTCTCCCTCTGCCTGACTTCTCATCTCTCAAATCATGTTTCTCTCTCCCTGGAAGAGATTATTGATGGATCACATGCAGTTGAAAGGATCACGAGCTATATCAAATATACTTATAGGTTTCAAGATATCTTGATCCACTGGGTCAACTTTAACTATTATTAGTAAATAGAAAATAATATTGAATTTATTGTATACTACATTTAGCAAGTAATGCCAGGATTAATGCCCGTTACAATAAAATCTATAATCTTAAGTACTAATTACTATTACTACTGGGGGTTAATTAAATAGACACATTAACTTTTTTGTTGAGAAGATAGACAAATTTGTTTAGTTTTTTATCGGAAAATACTTGTCTTTTTATGTTTCTATTTCTTTTCTATCTCTCTAGATCTCTTTTCTATGCTAACTGATTTTTACTTTTTTTTTTGAACTATTTCTGATTTTTACTTTTTAGTTTTTTAATACGATTGATATCTCAATTAGAAAATACTAGTTTTCAGTTTTTATTATCAATATACAAATTTGTGAACGCTAGTTAATTAACCAGGTTAACTGTAAATGTTGAATAAAAGTTTTACTATATTTTACCAAATATATTCTAAACTAGTTTCTACTGATACTAGTTAGGGTAATACTAGTATCGGAGGCAAACATAAAATAGAAAAATCACCAAGTTTTTTTTGGTAAAAAAAAAGTCACCAAGTTGATAATACATCTAACCTTTTTATTTTAGTACGTATGAAAATAATATGAGAAACCCAAATTGACTTTTTTTCCTTACTGTAATAGAACCTTGAATTCTAGGAACCCTAGATTTGAAAAGACTACAAGTAAAAGAATCATTATTATCAAGATATGTGTGGCTCTCACCCTCCAAATATTAATATAAAATATGGTTTAATTTTTTGTTTTCTCTGTCTCTCTAGTGGGGTAAGGAAACTAGATAGGGTTTGTTTTGAATGGGGTCGCCTCAGTACTATTCCATATACACACAGTTTGTCTCATGTGTTTGGTTTCCTATGGGCGCCATGGACTCACGTGAACCTCTAAGTTAATTAAAGAATATACATAGATTTTCTACTTCTTTTAATAGCGATGTTATAATTATTCAGTGCAAACACTAGCTTATCCAGTGACCAGCACAAATCATATAAAAAGTGCATAACTTTTTCATCTTGGATTGGACATCCTAAAACATTGGAACAACCAAGATCCTAACAAAATTATCTAGAACCTTGTGATCGACTGGTAAGCTGACTAGTAAGATGATGGGTTTGAAACGCCAACACATTTCAGATTTAATTCCTTTGTTGCATAAAGTTAAATCACACTGCTCATGAATATGAATATTACATGGATATTGCTTAATGCTTTCAACCCATTTAAAAATTGGAGAGATATCTATTCATATGCTATAAATAATTTCTTTTTATTCTGTTAGCTGTTTTCTTAATCTATTATTAAAAATATCCTTGTAGCTTGTACTTTTCAGTTAAAAAATTCAATGTAAAGGATACCGGGAACTAATATTTGTTGTGGGTTTACGATCGAACTGGTGTGAGGGTAGAAATTAAAAACAGTATTTTTTAATCATCTCTTCGAGAATTCACTGTACAAGTTGATGTATACATAGACATAACTAAGGTCACTCTAGCCACATAAACCATAAATTAAATATTATATATATATGTATAATAGAAGCCATGTTGGGCTCGTATCTCATCTCATGGCCTTTAAGAGATCATATATAGTACAGGTTGGACTCTTTTAGTTTTGCCGTCTATGATCTCTCTCAGCTTCTCACCTAAGATCTCTCACTCTATTTGAGTTTTCATCTCTCTTTCTCATCAATGGGTTCGAATTTTCATTACTCTATAGATCTAAACGAAGATCAAAACCATCATGAAGAGCCCTTTTTCTATCCTCTTGGATCCTCTTCGTCGCTTCTTCATAATCATCAAGTTCTTTCTAATTCGTCATCTTCTTCCTCATCCATTTTGTCTCTCTCCTCTTACCTTCCTTTCTTGGTCAACTCTCAAGAAGACCAACATGTGGCCTACAACAACACTTATCATGCTGATCATGTCCATCTTTCTCAACCCCTCAAGGTATACACACACACACACACTACATATATATATAGGTGTTTGTATCAACCTTAATTGTCTATATATTATATATGTTATTTTTGATGAACTGTCTTTTTAGTTTAGTTGTTAAGATGATGCCTGATCATGTCAAGTTCATACAATGAATTTAGTTTTTAAATCTGTATAGAGAAAAATTTGGATCAAAGAAACTTAAAATTTCGAATTAAAGGGAGAATCTTAAGAAACCACATAAATCATTACTTTGTTTTGTTAATTATATAAACCTTGATCCGTGATATATATCAGGCCAATATGTTTAACGGTGGATCGTCATCATACTACGATCACATGGTGCCAAAGAAGGAGACAAGACTGAAACTAACAATAAGGAAAAAAGATCATCACGAAGACCAAACCGCTTTTCTTCATCAAAACCCGACAAAACCCAATTCAGACTCGGACAAGTGGATGATGTCCCCAAAGATGCGGTTGATCAAGAATACAATAACCAACAATAAACACTCCACCGATCATACTAGTAATAATAATGATGATCATAAAGAAGATCACTACCCTTTAAATCAGAAGATTAGTTTCGAAGAAGATCACGATGAAGATCTCAAGAAAGTCTCGCCCAGGACGACCACGGCCATGACCAGGGAAAATAGCTACAATACAATCAACGAGAATGGTTATGGTAATAACAACGGCGTGATTAGGGTTTGTTCCGACTGTAACACCACCAAGACTCCTCTTTGGCGAAGTGGGCCTCGAGGTCCCAAGGTAAATTAATTAATTGCTTTTTGGTATTATATCACAGTTCAATTTGTAAAACACATAGTTGTGTTTGTGTCAAAAACGCATATATATATATATATATATATATTGATTTATCGAAGCTAATGCATCGTTAGAGGATAATGTTGAATATTGATTTATCGAAGCATATGCGCACATTAATATTCACAAACTTTTTTTTTACTACAGTCTCTTTGTAACGCCTGTGGCATAAGACAAAGAAAGGCGAGGCGGGCCGCAATGGCTGCAGCCACAGCTACGGGCGACAAAGTGGTGGTGCCGGCACGGATGCAACACTTACCGGTGAAAAAGAAGTTGAAAAACAAGAAAAAGCGATCTAATGGAGGAGACAAACACGATATTATTTCCCCTGTAGTAGCCAATACAAAAAAGTGCAAGATCAACGAAGGAGAGGAGGACGCGGCCACGGCTGGTAGAGATTCTGAGATCAGGAAATCAACAACTTCATCTGATTCTTCAGTTTCTTCCAACAAACTTCGCTTCGATGACTTGACGATTATGTTGAGCAAAAGTTCAGCTTATCAACAAGTGTTCCCACAAGATGAGAAGGAAGCTGCTGTTTTGCTCATGGCTTTGTCGTATGGAATGGTGCATGGCTGATCAGATAATGACAAAATCTTCAGACGACAAAAGGAGGTTAATTTTATAATAATATATACATAGTAATAAAAAAGATAGATTTTAGATCTTGGAGTGATTCATGTGGTTTTTGCAAGGTGGTCTAATATGAGAAGCCTATACATTTTATAATAATAAGAATGTGTGAGAGTTTAATATAATAATTGATAGCTCTAAATATGTTTTGGGAGATTTTGGTTTAGGGTTTATGTTGTGTGTGTTTTTTCCCTTGATAGAGCAATGATCACCGATAATGTGGGTGTTCTTGTTGTTACATCTTTATATTGTGTTATGTGGTTTAAGAAATAATACAAAACTTTTATTTATCTTTTCATCTTTATACAGGCCACCACAATGTTAGATATAAATTGATAACCGATTTTAAATGTGACATAAATTGATAACAAACCATTAATTCAGTTTTCTTTAACAGGCTTGCAATTGAATATATTTCAACTGGATAAAATCATTTGTGAAAATATTCCGAACACAAGATTTATGAACGGATGAGGGAAAAGATGGTTGATATCAGAACACATGGATGTGTGTATAGGACAAGAGATTATGTGTGAAGACGATAATGCGTTTGTGTTGCATTTAAAGCGACGACATATCAAGTTAAAAGAGATCTTCAGAAAATTTCAAGCCCACATATTTTGTTATTCTACTTATCATAAAAGTAAAACTACCTTACTAATTTATTTTCGTTGTTTCTTAAAACATATATGGGGTTGACCTAATCAAAAATGTGTTTCTTTCTTTTCTTTCTCGTCTTTAAATTTATTTTACTGCTACATTATTGTTTATAGGGCCAGTGTCTCCCTGGTATATATGGTACCTTACTAACCATGCATGGGTGCATATAAAAAAGGTGTGAAATTCAATAGTTTTATTTTTATTTTGGATTATATAGCTATCGATATCCGTTCTTAAGAGAACTTTATACGTTAAATAGATGTAAAGAAGGTAAAGCTGTTCTCTAATTAGAAATATTAAGGGATCTCCAACTCAACTCCATTTTTTTCTCCAAAATAGAGTAAAAGTGAAAATAGAGTAACATATGCTCCAACCCAACTTCATAACTCACTCCATTTTGAAGTTTATTCCATAAATGGAGTAACCTATTTTTTGTTTGTTCATGACTCCATTATAGAGTGAATAATGGAATAGGGTTGAAGCACTTTTACTCCATAATCACTTTTATTCCATTTTGGAGAAAAAAATGGAGTTTTACATTGGAGATACAAGCTTCTAAATACCATTTTGGTATTTTCTTTGTTAATAAAGAGTTAATCTAGTATTATTTAAATTAATGAATAATCTAATTTTTATTGTAAGTTATGTCATCTAATTACATGATCTATATTTTAGTAAACAATAAAATGAATATTAATGCAAACAGATGATTAAAAATTATGAAAAAAAAAAGAAAATTGAAAGAGAGTTGAGACAACATGAAAAATGTAGTTTAGAGAAATTAATGAAACTCATCAAGAAAAGAAAAGAAGTATCGGGTCCCCTCTCAACTCCCTCAACATTTCAAAATCAATTTACAACCACAAACATATATTTCCATCTAATCCTCTGTTATCGATTTTTCTCTCATTCTTTCTCTTCTTCCATAACAATCAATTCCCTTTTCCTTTTTTAAAACAATCAAAGTAACCACAGCCTGCGTGCGTTGACAGTCGATCAATGCCAGGAACTATACAAGTTTCAGGTAACATCAACGTTCGATTTCGGGTCTTAGTGCCTAACACAATTTCAGCACTAATTGAAAAAATACATGTTTTGTCTGAATCCATCAGTTCTTGGTCTTATTGATGTTCAGACAGCTTCTTCAACCACTTCCATTAAAGGTCTTAACTTGACTCTGTTTTTCTTTATTGCTTTCTACATTCATTTTACCAAAAACTCAACCTTTTTTTTTTTACTTACCGTCTTGTATCAGTTGCTATGGGGAAGATAGAGTATCGAACTTCGGATTCAGGAGACTACATTTTGTAATTCCTCTACTTTGATTATTTTTTAAATTTTAAATTCTTGAAATTCTGATGCTTTCTTGTTTTTTTTTTCTTACTGAATTGTGGCCACAGTCCAGTGACTAGGCTCCAAGAAAACTTGATTGTTACTTTGTTAGATGTCAATGGTATCGGAATATTACACAAAGGTAACGTTTTTAAAACCCTTTATAGATGATAGATCATAATGCTTTCGGGGTTTCTGAATTTGTGTAATTTTTGGAGGTTAGAGATAGAGACCAGGATGATCATAGAGAGTGGATTCTTGGAAGAGAAACTTTCATTCAATGACTATGGAAATGTCCAACTGAAAATGCAGTTTGTTCTCAGTGAAGAAGATCGAAATCGCATTCGTTTCCTGGTAGCCAAATTCTTGATCCTGTTGATATGCTCTGTTTTTTTGTTCATTGGAGCTCTGCACAATTTTCAAATCTTGATGAATCCATTGGTTCTTGATTGCTTTCAAAGAGACAATCTGCATTGAAAAAGAAGCACGAAGCGCTCACCAGTGGCACTTCTTTTACCAAATCTAAAAGCATTGCTTCAGGTTAGTAGATGAAAAGAAATAAGAATGTTACTACTCTGTTTTGGTTTTACATTGTTTAGTTTGTGTTTCTAAATGTGTTTTTTTCTTACTGTTGATGTTATGAGAGATCTGTCTTCTCTAAGTCCAATGCAAACCCGAAACACTGTTGCTGCTGCTACTCCAAAGACAACTCTTGCTCTGTCTCAGGAGACAGAGCTTAAAGTATGATTATCAGTCACTTTGATAACCGCTTTCACTTATAAAATTTTCAAAACACCTTATCTTTGGCAACTGATTATTTCATTTTATCTAGATTAGTGCAAATAGAGAACCAGTTTCGTCAAATCTTATAACGGGGAAGCCTGAAGTAAAGAATATAACTGAGAAGACAAAGAATCAACCATCCTCTTCAGATGTTTCTTTAAGCAAGAAGCTCCCGGAGGCTAAGAAACTCCAGAGTGTATCGTTGGTGAAGCAAGAAGACAAAGGTTTGAGCAAACCGGAAGATATACCTAAAAGAAAGCCAATGCGGAGGAGTTTGTCAGAGACAAACTTGAGCAACGTTCGGAAAATGATCAGCACCTTTGAAGTTAAAGTGACTCAGGTATAGTCTTTTTGTGGGTTTTGAGTATGAATCTTTGTGATCAAGAGCTTTTAAAAATGCTTTTAGATGAAGATTCTCTAAATATTTTTTTTACAGGATACAAAACTTCTGACGGGGAAGAGTCAAACTGAAGATGTGAAGGAGAAAGCTAAGGCGCAGTCACAACCGGAAAGCTCTGTGAATATAGAGAAACCGAAAGAAAGGAAGATAAGCTCTGAGGGTATGGAGAAGACAGTTTCTAGAGATAAGACAGTGACATGTGATCCTTTAGTAACAGTTTCAAGAGAGAAAAGGACACTAGTTATAGAGGAGAAGAGCATTGAAGAGAGCACTAGAAGAAGTGACTTGTTAAGTAAGCAGAGCATAAAGAGAAGCTCGGTGGTGGAAGTAAGCAATGATGAGAAGAAACAGAGCAAACCTGTGCGTTTGAAGGATTCTCATCTTGAGAATGCACGAGGATCCCGTCTCTGGATATTTCCTGATGAGGCAAAGGATGTGTTACAGAAGAAGACAGAAGAATCCAAGAAGGAAAACACCGGTGAGGTACAAAAGCAGTTGCCTTGGTGTTTTCTTGCAATTTTTTATGATATATCTCAAGATTTTGCGTTTACTCTGAAACATTTTCCAGAGGGGATTGAGCTGCAGAAGTATTGAGAAAATGAATATCAACAACAAGTGGAAGAACATTGAGAGATCAAAGAAACAGAAGTCTCAGGCATCATCTGCAGATTCAGAAAGTTCAAGAGGACCTGTTGGACAGGTAGGTTTACAAGCACAAATCATTAAACATCTATTATTTGAAATATTTTCATCGTGTTTGTGTCATTTTCAGGTCATACGTGCATTGATTGTGGTGGGTTTTGCAGGCTTAGTGTTTTTGACACGGAAATGAACTGAAACAGGTTTGTGTTCTGCTGAAAAATGAAGCCTTCTGTATTTTTTCCCCGTTTTCTTGGGATGGAAGGAACTCAAAATAGGTTCCTTGTGCTATAAGCTTCACTCTTAAATTTATTTTTCTCCTTTGATACATTCTGCAGATGAGCCAAACCTGCATTTTGAGATTGTAATATTGGAACAGTTCTTTTAAAACAAGACTGTTAAAGATATATTGTTGCACATAATAATAGTTTTCAATGATTTGCATATATGCAATCACAAAACTAGAAATGTCTATTCATCATTAGTTAAAGGCCAACCAATTGCATAAAATGTTCGATGACTCTTTTATTTAAAGTTATCCACACCTGAAATTACAAAGACAGTAAATTAATATAGTTTGTATTTTAAGGATCTTTTTTCTTATTCAAATAGTTCTATTAAAACAGGAAAATATAAAAAGCGATAAAACTCAGGTATATATTTTTATTGAAAAACTATATTATGAATCAAATTGTTGATCTCTCTATTCGTGACCATAACTATTTAAAACCTGCTAAACTTTAAGACAAAAAAAAAACTCTAAGCTAGTGGTTTCATTAATATAGTCGTAAATTCGTAATGTGATCTTGGTTCAAGTGGGATATCTTAATATCCAAAATCTCAACAAAGAAAAGAAAAATGGCTTTTTCATATCTATAGATGGCATAAAAATGAGAACATCCAATCATTTTGTTTCCTTTCCAATAGTAGTGTCACTATTAGCACAGCTTGCACTTTAATATATAAATGTTTAAAATGTGTATTGTTTCCCCAACAAATAAATTATTTCGATTCTGAAAAGTACTCCCGGTTTTGTATTAAAGTGGATTCCAAATTATCCTATGTAGAAGATATAGCTCGACAACTAAGGATTTCTGTATGCGTTGTTAGTTGTTACATCTCTACTGTATTTGGTTAAGTTGACAAAAGAAAAAGAAAAGGTTTGCTGAATCGCGTCTGGGCACGCAAGGCAAAAATCTCTGGTTAATAACTTTTATCATTGCGTATAGACATAAATGTGGACGCACGGCAAAAATTTCACAATGATAAAGAAATATTTACCAAAACTAAGATGGATCAGAATCAGATTAGATAGGATCGATGGTTGATATATGTAAGCATTTTAGTTATTCTAATTACACCCATTATTTAACGAGTTACATGTATTCACGTAACGCTTATAGGTCTAATATTCGATTTGGAAGACTGATGAGACGCAAGCTTCAGATCAAGATCGAGTCCACCGATGTTACCCGACCCGGATATTTCAGGAGCTGGATGTCCAAGACAAGGATCAGTCAATCCTTGTTTCCAAACAACCTCTGTGTTCGACCCAATATGTTCATCATCATTACATGGAATGGAACTATTTTCTTCAAAGTTGCCGGCAGGAACCTGTTGAATATATAGATTGATAACTCAAGATTTTAATTCCTTATAACAAATCAAGAAAATATATTTTCATATACCATTCTTATTATATAAAGCTTAGATTATAGTAAAATACGCACATTTTTGTTTATAAAGATTTTGACATCTCGAGTGGCAAAAATGTTGCCAGAAGAAGATTCTAATGCCCATTTTCCCATCCATTTACAAAAAAAAAATGTTGCCAGAAAGTGGTAGTGTATTTGGAAATTATATTATTAAGAAACATACAAATTATGTATGAACTTTTGAAGATGTGACATTTTTCCGTTATGGACTTTCCTTAAAACCATTGAATTTTTTACTTTTACCTACTAAGAGTTTAATTTCCTTTCGTTATGTATATATAGAAAATAAGATCGGAAGGTTGACCAAAAAAAAAAAAAAAATTGGAACTTGCCATATCGAAGAGGCTGGTGCGGCGTCTCTTGTGATGGAGAGTGGTGGCGTGGCGAATGAAGTATTTTTGAGCATGACTTGCCACTTGTGTCGGAGATTTTGTGACGACGAAGTTTCTAGAGATCCCTCTCCAATCTCCTTTACCAAGCTTCTCTAATCCAATTAGAAACATCCGGTGCTCTTTCTCCGTCCAAGGAACCCCTACTCATAAAGAAAATTAAACTGATCTCATTAATTAAAAAGCCTTAACAAAAGCTAACGATAAAGTTCATTTATAAATACATTTTTTTATCCACTATGAATTTTAGAGATATGTATAGCGGTTGCATGCTATTCTTGTTTGATTAATTAACATAGGTCAGAACAGTTGATTATAATACGGTTATATGGCACATCTTTGTGAGAAGTGTTTAACCTTATATAATAATATGTTTTACAACTTTATAACTTGTCAATACTTATCATAATCCGACGGAAAACCCCAAACAAGAATGTAAAAAGTTGTAACCTTTTTTGCGGTAGGGTGTTTTGTGGGTGAGACCGTCGGAGAGATAACCGGCGAATGAAGAGGAAGAGGAGGAACATGCGGGTAAGCAATCCATGCTAAAGCTTTTCTTAATTGCGGCAGCCAAAATTGACGACGGTGGAGGAGAATGAGGCCCTGGTGGTGGTGAAGGGCCTGTGGTGTCTACATGAACACCAAAGAGCTTAATGACTCTTGTTTTGTTGGAAGAACATGTTCTTGAATTATGTCCTACGCTTCCACAGTGTGAGCATTTTCTGCCCATTGCAATGAATAAAAGCAAGAGGAAAGAGAAAGAAAGAGATGATGTTGATGATGGAGAGATTTTGAGGTTTATGTAGAATGGTGGAGAGCATAGAGATAGAAGATGATTGGATGGGCCAAGTATATTTATTGGAGGATGCAACAACTTAAATGATGTAGTCCAAGTTGGTGTATTTCTATGTTTAGCCAATAAAAATGCGAGTCTACACTAAAAACAAAAGGGGGAAAGCTGTCTTTACAGTGGGGTTTTGTCATTAATATGGACTAAAATGTAGATTATAATCTAACTGAAGTGGTCATAAAAACGAAATCTTCATTTATTTTTCACGTATTCTTTTTATTTGTAATTGATTTTGCTTTGTATTTATGTTTGATAGAATCTGTGATATGAAAAGAGAACGAGGTAGACATAAAAAGAAGGGAATACATATGAATTATATAGTTACAAAAAATATTTATCATATAAAGGCTTACATTCCTTCATAACAAATGTAGCTTCGTGGTTGAGAGAGAGAAGACTTGGATCCTCCAATAGTTTTGGGGAGGTGTGTAGTTGGATCATGGATGACCTAATAAAATGTGAATAAATAAAAACAAAAACTACATTAATTTACTATTTTGTAAACTAAAAAATGACAAAAGAGCCTTATTTATTCGACAAAGACATGTATTATTAATTTGTTTTGTTTGATGGTAATATAATTTGGATCTTATGTTTTCCAATATATTAGTTGGACGGAAGAGTCATCCACATATATTTTATTTTATTTAAAAGATTGCCTGATTTGTTCAAATATGTGTAGTCGATAACATTATTAATCAATAGTAGACAAAGCACTACTATCCAACATGCAAGTAGCTATTTATTATCAATGGTAGAATTGGTCCGCAATATGGATTGCTTCGTTCGGAATGTCGAGCTAGTGATTAGTATTGGAGGACAATGATGACGATTCATATATAATAATCTGTTAATGTTGATTCTATCTTCTATTGCATTTAGAGAAATATGACTGGGATTCATATCTATCATATGATGCTATAATGTTGATTTCTTTCTTTTTGTCAAATATTCATGTTGATTCACAGGTACAATGGTTGGGATCTTATGATTTATCATATAACATCAATGTTTGATTTATCATGCCAACATATCACAAGGTTACTTCAATTCAAGCCTAATGAAATTTGTTTTTAGTCAAATAGGTGATTTCTTCTAATTTAAAATTAAGCATTGTTTTCTTTAACATAAAGTGTTGCCTTCCAAGATAATATAACATATGAATTGCGAGTGCATTTCATTCACAGTAACAACACACATCACACTCTTTTGGTCGCTGGATTAACAACTTTTACATGCTTCTTTAACTAAAATTATGCAAATGTCCACGATTCTCTCTACCGTCTTACTTTCTTGTTCTTTGAATAGCATTCCGAGGTGTCGTGACTCTTCTTCCTGCAAAACTCACACCATTTTTCGCTCCCGGAAGCTTCTTCATCCATAAGCCTTTGCCCATATTCATCACCTCGCAACATCTCCACAACCTCAGTGACTGTAATGTCTTTTAAAGTGCGAATGTATGATACAGACTCATGAAAACTGGCGGGCAACTTCGTAAGAATCCTAGAGATGACATCATCATCAGGAATGTTTCTTCCATAGAACCTTAACCGGTTAGCAAGATCCATCACTCTCCAAGCAAACTCATCAACACTTTCTTCTTCTCCCATTATCAAATTCTCATACATCATCCCAACGTTCTGTTTCTTCATATTCCGAATCCTCTCGGTTTCTCCAAACTCCGCCTTCAAAAGTTCCCATGCTTACTTCGACGAGGTAGCTCTTGCTATCCGGGGAAAGATCGTGTCTGTTACCGACATCTGAAGCATGTAAAGAGCCGACATATCCTTGATTCTTAGATCTCTCTGTGACTTAACCAATTCTTCTTCCATAGGCTGATCCGAGGTTTCACTCTCTATAACATCCCATAGGTCACGAGACATTAGTAATGTCTTCATTTTGATACTCCAAAGCTCATATTCGTTTCCATTAAACACCGGAACAAGCTGTTGCATCTGCGTTTGAGCCTCCATGGCTATGACTAGTTCATGTTATTAAAGATGAAGATAAAAACGTCATAAGCACCTACAAGTCCACAAAACTACACACATATCTATAGTTTCTAATTATCCTGAACATGGTTAATTTTACTTTTACCTATAGCAAACATGGACAAGATTCAAGAATGTCAAGATTCAAGAACTTAAAGAACCTGGGGGTTTATAAGCTGAAATTACCTTGGCTATTCCACCGAGAACTCTGGTAGTGTAGTGGAATAACGGAAGATACGATCTCGAGTTTGTGTCGGTGAGAAATCTATACTTGTTACTCTGTTCCACTGTTTTAATAAGAGGAAGAAAAGGAGTCAAGTCTTTGTTTCTTAACTCAATTATACATATCGAAGACACGTGCCACAAGTACATGAATGGAAATCTACCTAACGCACAGCTCTCCAAAGGATTTCAACATTGTAACACTAGAAGACTACACCTCAAAATGTAAATTTAAAATAAAGAACTACCAAAATAATTTTTCTTTTTTGTCGAAAATTTGTGTTTTGATTCAAAAATACGATCCAATTAACAAGGATACTAATCAAGAAAAGAAAACAAAATGATCGTAAAAATACTTTAAATATCAAACAATATCTCAGATTCTTAAGAAAATACATAAAAAGCGTACTAACAAAGATTAATAAATCATGTACTCATTCTTTATCAATTCAATTAGAATTAGACCAAACAAGGTACTAAAATCAAACACCAAAACAAAAGAATGCTTTCTTCCCATCATCGGGCAAACAGAGGAATCACAGCACAGTACTCACCGGAATGTCTCTCAGGGAGACAAACCCTCAACTCTTCTCTAACATGATGCCATTTAGCTACAACCCAAACTTACTAAAAACTTGACTGAAGGCTAGCTTGTATTTTTTTTTTTTCTCTTTTCTCATGCATTTAATTGAAAACGTTTGTTCCGAACAAAATATACATCCAAACCAAAAACGCAATCAAAACCAAAAAACCTTTTACTGCCTCTTCTTCTTCTCTCCGTGGTCTCTCCGTCGATGCCACTTGGAAAACATTAACCTTTCTGATACTGCGTTTGCTTTGTGTGACATTTTCCGAAGAGTTTAACGTTTCACGTTTGTCACCGAAACTTTTTTCCACACCGGTGACCGAATCTTCTACAGATTCTTGAGCCGTATTGTATTCATGAACCAGCAAGAAATCAATAAGATCGCAAATAGAATGTGTCTGCTTCTTCAACTAACGCTTCGTTAAATCTTAAAGGTAAAGAGGAAAGAATCTTGTTCACCACTTCTTTATCTTCAGCCTCCCATCCACAAGACTTCATACGGAACACAACTTCCATTAGCTTCCCAGTAAACTGATGAACTGTTTCTGTGTCACTCATTTTCATGTTATGATACTCTTTCTTGAGATCAAGAAGCTTTCTAGCTTGTAACATAGGCCCGCCTAGTGATTTCACTAACAAAAGCTCCCATGCTTCCTTTGATGATGTAGCAGAAGCTATCCACGGGAAAATCTCTGAGGTTAAGGCGTTTTGGATTATATGAAGTGCTGTTGTGTCCTTCATTTCCATCCATTGTTTCCACGAGGCTGAATAGTACTCAGCCGCAGCAGTGTTTGATGATTCATAACCTTCTTCTCGATGAAATAATCCTGTCTCCACGACATCCCATAGATCTATAGCCTTCAAAAACGTTTTCATCTTTATCCTCCAACACTCATAATGAGTCCCATCAAAAACAGGAACAACCATCTTCATAAGCCCTGAATCAAAACTTAAATTTTATTCCAATAAGTCAAAAAAGTATTGTGGACAAAGATAAATGTCCACACACAAAAATACTTAGCTCAACTATGGATCCACAAGATCTCAATATAATAACTTACAAAATCATGGAAGAAGAAATAAGAACAAACCCTAAAACATGAGAGACTTAAATCATATATACATATTAGTATATTACTGTCATGTTTTCAAACCAGAGCAAGTTTGCAAGGCACGTGCACGTCGACAGATTTCCATAGACATATATAACATTGTAACTTGTAAGCATATACAAAGATAGTATGTAAATTATCCCCACAAGTTATAAGAAAATATACTTATACTTGTTCCCAGGTTAAGCATATGGAATTGTCAGATTCAGTAAGAACTAGAAGATTATGACTAAACTTAGTCAAATAAATTACCAGCAAATTTATATAAAACACACCATGAAAACATAGGATTATAGGAATTTCAAATCTGAAACCAAATCTTTGTTTTAGAAGATGATAAGTAAAGATGTGGTCATAACTCTGAAAATATTTATAAATTATACCAAAGGGGGATCTCGTAGTATTCGAAGGAAATCGACTGCGTACCTGATCGCATCAAGCTTACGAGCACACCCAAAAAAAACAACTGGGCATATAACCCTGATATTTTCTATTTATAACCCAAAAATTTTCTAGTTATAACCCTATTTTGGTATAAGACTGTGAAATAAAAGGAAAAAAAGATCTTTGAGAAGAAAATGGAAAACAAAATATAAAGCACCTTATTTTCGAGTAATCTGCGCTACTTCGTTGAGATTTATGTTGATTATTATCGTATTTATAGGTTTTACGGTTAGTTAATTTTTTAAAAAAATTGGCAATATGTTTGAAATCTTCATTGAGGTTCGCTAATTCTTTGCGCATAAAGTTTTGAGAATCCGATGCATTCTGTTTATCTGAACAACCTTAGACTCTTAGACTAGTAAGACTTGAGTAGCAAGATACGTTTACTATTGTATATATCTAAAAGGTCATCTATCAAAACTAGATCTGCTTTTTTTTCCTGGTCGCCAGAAAGATTCCTCTGTTTTAATTGCAGACTCTGGTTCAGATCCATTCTTGATCCCATTAAAAATTCACTAGACTTCTGTTAACCATTTTTAACCTAATAATGGACTTTATATACATATATAATAAGATCAATGACTCCTTAAATTTAAATTCGCATCAAAAATAAAGATTTGAGAAGTGAAACAAACATTATATGAAAAGTTCTGGAGTTCAATTACAAGCCTTAGTTAGAGATAGATACCAACTCCTTCAAGATCATAAGATCATCTTTTGGCAGTAGGAAAAGAAACATCAAGCGATATTAGCGGTACTTAGATGATGAGTAATATTTTCCAAAATGTAAACATAGTTTTCTTTCTCTTCTTGTGTTCCTGCCTAGCCTAACCATTGAGGAGTTTCAAGATGGAATGCCAAACATAAAGGCATCAGAGTTAGGTAGCAGCATGACATTCTGATTTACCTAGTTGAGTTTAAGAATTTTGTAGGTTAGGAAATGTTCGATTTGTCCAAAAAAAAAATGTTCGATAAACTCAGAATTAGATTCACTGAAATTTATTGCCAAAATTTTAGTTTGAGATGAAGTCGTCGTTCTTGAGCATAATATTTTCTGAGCAATTATAAGGAGCTAGCAAGCTATAATAGCTTTTTGATGTTTCTTAGGATTCATAAACTCCTCTGTTTCAAACCTTAAAATATAATCTAAAACGCTAATAATCCATTAACAAGATTACAAGCTGACATGAAACTTTAGGGTCATACTGGTGTTGGGGGTGGGCTTTGCCCTTCAACAAGACTTATAAAATAATGGGCTCAGCCCATTTAGAGGAGGTCACTAGGAAAACCCTAGACCTCATCCTTCTATAAATAAGGAGGCAACCCCTCTTTGAGAAGGATCCTTCTTCCCATCATTTACACTTTCTCTCACTTCTTAGAGAGAGAACATCTCCTAGAGAGAGAAACATTTCAGCACATGCTTTCATCTAGGCACTTGTGACCATTGTTGTGGAACTACGATCGGCTTGATCCCCTTTCGGGGTACGTAGGCAGCCCTTCACCGGGTCCAGCCACAATCTATTATACCTCTTTTACTCTCCATCCATCCAGTTCAAGCTTATCATGAAGACTTCTCCTAATCCCACCATCGAGATCCGTTTACCTCCAAGATAAAGACCGATTTCGGTTCAAACAATTGGCCCACCGTGGGGCATGGTGAAGTATCTTCAAGAAGATTGAACTCGAGTCCGTTAGTCGCCACCGACCGTCTAGTCGCCACCGACCGTCTAGTCGCCACTCGACCGTCTAGTCGCCACCGACCGTCTAGTCGCCACTGACCGTCTAGTCGTCACTCGACCGTCTAGTCGCCACCGACCGCCTAGTCGCCACTGACCGTCTAGTCGCCACCGACCATCCAGCCGTCACCCGACCGTCTAGTCGCCAAATAACGCCGAGCCCAGCAAAGGACGACCAGACACGCGAGACGCGACCTTCGCAAAGCGCTTCTACCCGTGGCTAAACAGGCTCGGAAGGAACCTTTGCAAAGCGCTTAGTCGTGTGGCTAAACACGCCCGGGAACCCTTCTCAAAGCGCTTCTACCCGTGGCTAAACAGGCTCTGGAAGGAACCCTTTGCAAAGCGCTTTACCCGTGTGGCTAAACACGCCCGGGAACCCTTCGCAAAGCGCTTTACCCGTGGCTAAACAGGCTCGGAAGGAACCTTTGCAAAGCGTTTCTAGCCGTGTGGCTAAACACGCCCGGGAACCCTTCGCAAAGCGTTTCTACCCGTGTGGCTAAACAGGCTCTGGAAGGAACCCTTTGCAAAGCGCTTCTACCCGTGGCTAAACACGCCCGGCGAACCCTTCAAAGCGCTTCTACCCGCTCGCTAAACACGCTTTGAAGGAACCTTCGCAAAATGTTTTACCCGCTTGGCTAAACACGCCCGGCGAACCCTTCGCAAAGCGTTTCTACCCGTTTGGCTAAACAGGCTCGGAAGGAACCCTTCGCAGCGCTTTACCCGCTTGGCTAAACACGCCCGGGAACCCTTCGCAAAGCGTTTCTACCCGTTCGCTAAACACGCCCGGGAACCCTTCGCAGCGCTTTACCCGCTTGACTAAACACTTGATAGTTTACTCGCCACGAGGTCGCTTATTCGCCGAGAAGTCGCCTACTCGTCGCCTACTCGCCGCTTACTCGCCACTTGATCGCTTACTCGCCACTTGACAGTTTACTCGCCGAGAAGTCGCTTACTCGCCGAGAAGTCGCTTACTCGCCGCTGGTCGCTTACTCGCCAGTCCCTCGTAAAGAAAGGGGCAGGGGACCGGTATCGGTCAAAACCTTGATCTCATCATGTTAGTTTGGGCCCAAAGAAAGTATAAGAGCAGAGGCCCAACGACAAATGTTCTTCTACTCGGCACATTGCCGACAAATGGAACTTCGAGCTCTGCGACGCCAGCACTTGCTCAGCATCTCCTACAACGCCGCCAATCTCGCCAGCAACACACTCATCTTAGTCAGAGTGGTACGATCTTGAAGCTTCATCAATGGCTGTGTCGCCAGCTCCAAGCTCTATTACTCGCTGTCACGACCGCCTCATTTACTCGCAGCTCAGTCTCTCGTCAAACGCCACACCTATCGTCAACTTGAGATTAAGAAAGACATCGCCAAGCTCCATCAACGGTTCATGTCGTCTCTTTGCGACTTGGTTTCATCTTGTCGCTGCCGAGTAAAGTGGAGGCCAGCAACCCATCTCGTGAATGTGAAGAGTAATAGAAGCTTTCTTTCATCATGCCCGAGTAAAAGAAGCTTTCTTCGTCAGCGAAAAGAGAACCTTCCAAGAAATGCTCTCTACTATTTCAGTTGGGGAACAAAACTCCAAAAATCTTTAATGGGTTCACATCCCGACAAGAGCGTGATCAGGAGCATACACTACAAAGGCTCATCTCACCATAGATAAGCCCGAGCTCATGCGTTACTCGTCTCATCTATCATTTAGCTCGACAGAAACCTTACCGTTGCGCAAAGGATAATCGAGGACCACTTCATCTTGTGCGCTTTCGGTGACTGAGTGCTCGATCTCTAATATTCGTCATGGCCTTGCCAACAATAATTTTGCTCGCCGCACGCCATTTACTCGCCAGTCCCACTTGAGTTTTGCTTCGTTGCCTCGTTTCACAAGCCGAGTAAACTCACCTTTCACACGAAAGCATTGATAACGCTTTCAACGCCGAAACTTCCTTGGCATATTATTTTACTCGGCCGCATCAAGGCAAGAGCTCGCCAGCGAACTCTCATGAGAGATGGACCACTCCATCATACACGCCGTAACTCGACGAACATGCTAATAACTTGCTCTAGACCCTCGCCAAGTTATCTAGCCACCGACTAAAAGTTGTCTCCAACAAAACCTATGTCGACTAAAAGCACAAGCATGGTGACGACTAAAAGGCTCAACACCAACAATCTCGTCACCTCGCCTGGTCGCCGTCGCACACCACAAGCTGAAAGCGAGTTGAGCTCGTTCTTTGTCATGACAAGGCCTCCACCAATGGCGGTCTTTCACGAAGCTTGTGCAAGTTGAGTTCAGCAGAGCTTAGCTTCGAACATTCACTCGGATGGAAAAGAGACGCTTTAAACTCCATTCAGGTTCGAGCCGCCAAGATCAATCCGATACCAGCTCGCCGCCGACTTGAAGCTCCATCAATGACTGCTCCTCGCCAACATAAACTCTGTTTCAAAAAATGATGATGAAACAGAGTCGCGACATTTCATCACTCGCCACACTACCGAGTAACGGAGGCGAAATTCTGGTCGCTTCATTCGTGAAAGCTGCAGCTTTCATTACTCGCCTATTACTAGGTATGACTTTGTCTTATGACTTTGTTACTTTTCAGCTTTTGTTTAGGGATGTACGCTGAGGCACGAGTACAACTTGTCTTATCTTTGACATGGGTTTACAGTAAACTTACCTTTTACTAGGCACCTAATTTGGCATGAGCTCGTCTGTCACAAGGAATGAGTTCATGAAACCCGTCTTTACCGACATGGGTTTACATACAACTCACTTCCTAGTAGACATGAGTTTATGTTTAATTCGCCTTCTAACAGGCATAAGTTTACGTTCGACTCGCCTTTTACTAGGAATGAGTATGGTAAACTCGATCTTTTCTAAGCACAAATTACTCGCCGAACTACAGCTCCTAGACATTAGTTCGGAAACTCTCCTTCCGTGCACGAAGTTACTGGCCGAAGTTACTTCTTCTAAGGGATGATTTCATAGTAAACTCCTAGCGAGAGTACAACTTCGCGTCCTAGGCAAGAGTTCACCAGTCAACTCGCCTAGTAAAGTACTACTCGCCTTTGTCTAGCGCGAGTTTAGTAAACTTGCCTTTCTCCGTGCACGAAGTTTACACTAAACTCGCCTAGCAAGAGTACATCTACTCTCCCTCGCTCAAGCACAAGTTACTGGCCGAAGTTACTTCTTCTAAGGGATGATTTCATAGTAAACTCCTCTAGCGAGAGTACAACTTCGCGTCCTAGGCAAGAGTTCACCAGTCAACTCGCCTAGTAAAGTACTACTCGCCTTTGTCTAGGCGAGTTTAGTAAACTTGCCTTTCTCCAGCACGAAGTTTACACTAAACTCGCCTAGCAAGAGTACATCTACTCTCCCTCGCTCAAGCACAAGTTACTGGCCGAAGTTACTTCTTCTAAGGGATGATTTCATAGTAAACTCCTAGCGAGAGTACAACTTCGCGTCCTAGGCATGAGTTCACCACTCAACTAGCCTAGTAAGGGTACAACTTGCTTGGATCGTCAAATGTAAAAGCTGAGTCCATTTTCTTATAAACCTCCTTTCAGAAAATTCGTAGAGATCAATTTCATCTCTCTCAACGAACTGGGGGGCTTATTGTTGGGGGTGGGCTTTGCCCTTCAACAAGACTTATAAGATAATGGGCTCAGCCCATTTAGAGGAGGTCACTAGGAAAACCCTAGACCTCATCCTTCTATAAATAAGGAGGCAACCCCTCTTTGAGAAGGATCCTTCTTCCCATCATTTACACTTTCTCTCACTTCTTAGAGAGAGAACATCTCCTAGAGAGAGAAACATTTCAGCACATGCTTTCATCTAGGCACTTGTGACCATTGTTGTGGAACTACGATCGGCTTGATCCCCTTTCGGGGTACGTAGGCAGCCCTTCACCGGGTCCAGCCACAATCTATTATACCTCTTTTACTCTCCATCCATCCAGTTCAAGCTCAGCATGAAGACTTCTCCTAATCCCACCATCGAGATCTGTCTACCTCCAGTACAGCACCGATTTCGGTTCAAACAACTGGTATGCTGGTGTAACTGCAGCGATCGCGGGAGTTTGCGGATGCGGGTGGTTACAGTTTTAAGCGGTTTCTAGAGATTTATACGATTGGTATAATGTTAGAAATCGGTGTATTTGTGGGACTTGTATGAATGGTAAACTACCAAATGCAACAGCTGTTAACTAATAATTTAACAATATTTACATTTTATATAATTATAAAAATTATAATATTATAATAAATATAAAAGTTTTATAATATAAATTAAGGTATAATATGTATACATTTTAAATTTTCTATTAGTTCAATTTTTAAAATTTATTGAATATTTTTTAGTTTTATTTTTTATTTTTTGTTTTAAAGTTTTATAATATAAAATAAGGTATAATATGTATATATTTTAAAATTTCTATTATTTCAATTTAAAAATTTTATTGAATATTTTTAGTTTTATTTTTATTTTTATTTTTTTTAAGAAAAAAAGAATTTACCCTCCCGCAACTACAATCATTAGCTGGAACCAACTTTTGCTTTTAAGAGGTTCGGAGCGGTTTAAAGCCATTTGGAACGTTTTCTGTGATTGTTTCAAAATGCCAATAATTGCTATGAACCGAAAATTTGTGGGTGGTAGCGAGGAAACCAGTCAAACCCTAAATCAGAGTTCTCGACTCTTTTTCTATCAGCATACGCTTCTCCGTGTCCGTGTACGTTGAATATAGAGATATCGTAGCAGTCTTCAAACAAGTCGCGTTTTTCAGAATATAAGTGGCGACTTCATTCTCTTGCAGTGTTCCTGCATAGCCTATCCATTCAAGAGTTTCCAGATGCAAGCTCATGTTGGGATTGCGAAATCCCGTGTCCAACTCTATATTATTCTATTAGTATGATATTGTCCACTTTGGGCCTTAGAGACTGGCCCGCATGGATTTACTTTTGGTTTCCTTCCCAAAAGGCCTCATACTATTAGAGTTGGACATCTTTTTATATATTAGACACTCCTTGTCTAATTCTTCAATGTGGGACTTGGATTGACATCTCTCATTCTCCCCCTCAATTCAAGGACCACACACCTTGTATCCTTTTCTCCAGCGAATCAGTATCCATCTTGTACCGTTAATCGCAAGGTTACTTTGAGGTGCTTTGAGGATGCTCCCTTTCCACATAGAATTTCTTCGGATCTTCTGATTTAGTTTCTGCCACAGACCTCCTCTTTTCTACTCGAAGGGTTCTGTCTGATACCAATTGTTGGGATTGCGAAATCCTATGTCCAACTCTTTATTATCCGATTAGTATGATATTGTCCACTTTGGGCCTTAGAGACTGGCCCGCATGGATTTACTTTTGGTTTCCTTCCCAAAAGGCCTCATACTATTAGAGTTGGATATCTCTTTATATATTAGACACTCCTTGTTTAATTCTTCAATGTGGGACTTGGATTGACATCTCTCAGCTCATTCAGGAACAGAGCTCGGTTGATCCTCGATATCTCCCATTATAAAGCAAGGTTTCTGAAAAAACATCAAATAAATGATGGTCAACAAAAGGTGGTTATGTCCGACCCGCCCATAGATGAAGTTATCTTTCACTGAAGATTGTTGTGAAAATGTAGTTTGAGATGAAGTTATCTTTCTTGAGAATAAGATTTGCAGAGCAATGATAAGCTATAATAGTTTTTTGATTTTCTATTTTCTTAGATTCATAAACTCCTCTTTTTCAAACCTTATTTATATATATTCAAAGTGCTAATAATTCACTAACCAAGAGAAGTATGGTATTCATCTCCTCTTAAAAAGATTCAAATCCAAAATGCATTTCTTGAAAAAAATTCCTACTACTTGATTACAAGCTGACATGAGGCTGAAGCTTTAGTCATAGATAACAAATAGTTTACTATCAGCATTCGATTCTCCGTGTCCGTCGTTGAATGTAGAGAGATCGTAGCAGTCTTCAAACAATGAGCGTTTTTTAGAATGTAAGTGGTGACTTCTTTCTCGACCAGTGTCCCTTCATAATCTATCCATTCAAGAGTTTCAAGATGGAAGCTCAAGCATTCGGGAACAGAGCTCGGTTGATCCTCAATATCTCTCTTACGTAACCGAGATAGCTGAGAAACGTAAAAGCATTCAATTTAAAGCTCTTGAAACATATTACTGGACCGATTTGTTTTTCGAGCGGACAACAACCTGATGTGGACTAAGAGGAGTAACTGTGAGTTTACCTTGGTGATCTTGAGAGACCGTAGCTTAGGAAAGCCTTCAAGCAAATGAATGAGCAGATTCAACTGATTTATATCGTAAATACATAGGTCCAGATGAAGAATCCGTTTGGATATTAATGTACCCTTAAGATGTGAACCCTGCACGCGAGAAACAAAATCATTTGTTATGTTCAAAGAAAAACAAAAACCTAGGTTGCGTGGAAAGAAAGTTTCAAACGTTATACCGCAAAAGGGAACAAAGTTAAGGAAAGATGCTCAAGTGAAGTAAGAACTTTCATGAGCTTCCCTATTTTTGGCTCATGCAGGGAAATATATGCATCCACCAGTTTAGGCATATCCTCATGAAAGTTATAATAACAACGTCTGCCATCGAGGATCTCTAAGTACTTCAAAAAAGGAGTGTTTATATCGAATATTCTTGGATCATCTAAACCACAGTAGGAAGATGCTGTATCAATGGATAACCTCTGTAGAGACAGGGATGATATAGTGAACAGAAAGCAAGATCCAATATCAAAAAGAGTTTTGAGAAAGAGATCTTCAAGAACAGGACAAGCCGATAAAATTCTTTTGATAGATTCTTCGTGCTCGAACCTCACATATATGAGGTGTAACCTTCTCAGGAAAGGGAAATAAACAGGAGAATCTACAACGTCCAGAACAATCTGGCCTTCGAGTTTCAAGGCAAGGAGTGTTTTGAATATGTTGAGGTTATTTGGGAATCTGATGGGACTGTAAGAACCATAGTGCTTCAAATTGATTATGATCTCTAGGAGAGTGGAACGGATGTTTGGGAATAAGAGAGCATCTATGGAATCAGTGTACTTCCTAAGTTTGAGATTTAAGGTTTTGAGATCTTCATGTAGTGGCAAGGACATGCTACAAAACTGGTCAAATCTAAGGGAACCATTGCAGGGACAAGTTTCGTCGTACACAAGCGTTGGCATCATCGTCCACACAGATCTCCATCGTTTAGACATAAAGCTTGTGTACACTGCAGTTCTTACCGGAACCAACGAGAGGATTCGTAAGAGCAAATCATCAGGTAGGTGACTGATCCTGTCTAGATACATAACGTCTTCAGTTCCCGATCCCGCAGCTTTCATCGTTTGAGATCCGGAGGAGTTACCTAATTTTTGGGGGCGTAGAAAAAAGGAGAAACCGTAGTTTTTGTTAACGTTTCTCTCTTTGTCACATATTATTTGTGTATTATATAAAAATATGTTTAATAAGTTGATAATAACTATAGTTTATTTCTAGGACATACTGGACGTAAAGTTTATTAAAACTGAATCAATTCTTTTTAGGAAAAAAGTTTCTCAGCTACACCATATTTATTTAACACTAGGTGTTTTCTTGCACTATTTGCAGTAAAATTAAAAATTGTTTAAAAATAAAATGGTATTATTATTGTAGGTTTTATTATTTTTACCAATATTTTAATATAATTTTATTAAAATTAAGATAAAAATTAAACTGTACATAAGAATAGATATGTATATATTTAAAATTATAATCTTAGATAGATTTTATCTATTTCTTTTGGATAAATTATATTAAATTAATTTGTAGAAAATTAATAAAAACTAATATAAAAGCTGTATAATTATCAAAAAATACAAATAAACAGTATTTTTAGAATTTTTAGATATACAAAAAAGAAGCTAATAGTATTACGCAATTTATAATTTAAAAAAACTGTAAAACAATTTGAAAATCTTTTTTTAGTAGTAAAATTGTATAATTACAAATAATATTTCAAAAATTTGTAAAATATACTTATATTATTTATGTTTCCAGAAAAAAAAAATTTATTACCATATTATAAAAAAATTTATCAAAAAATGTAAATAAACATTAAATACAACTGTTCATATCACATTTAGTTTTGTTTTAATCGGTTTTAAGTTTGTTAATTATGGATTGACCCCAAAATATTACATTAAAATCAATTAACACCAATTGGGATGTTGCCACCATGTTTACATGTACAGCGTATATGTGGTAATGTGGCATACATTATTATATACTTCGTGTGGTTCTCAACACATTTCAATATTCTAGATGGTTTTCACTATGTTAGAGTAAACATGGGATAGCTGAGAAACTCCTCTGTTTTCTTTTTGTCAACAAAAATACGAAACATATCTGTTCTCAAATGCTAATATAATACGGTGCTTCTACCGAGAGAAGTTGAAAATGTATTTCCCGGAAAAATAAATCTATAACTCGATTACAAGCTGACATGAGGTAGAAGCTTTGGACATAGATCTCAAATCCTTCATCATAATCTGACCATCATCCATGCTCGTTCTATGTAATGAGATCCTAGCAATCTTTAAACGATGAGCGTTTTTAAGAATGTAAACTGCGGCTTCTCTCTCATGCAGTGTTCCTCCATAGCCTGACCACTGGAGAATCTCGAGATGGAAGCTCAAGTATTCAGGAACTGAGCTCGTTACCGAGACTAAACCGTCCAGTTGATCCGTCATATCTTTTGGATGACTCTAAGAAACATAAAGGCATTGGATTAGATCGACTCAAAGTTGTCGAAACTGATTACAAATACAGTAAAATGTGAACTTACGCACCCTAGCTTGAGAGATTGTAGATTAGGAAAGTATTTCAGTAAACGCAGAAGTTGATGAGAGTAGAAACTGTTGCAAACGTCTAGTTCAAGATGAAGAAGCCGGTTGAAGATTAAGCTATCCGTAAGATCAAGAACCTAGACACAAAAATCAACACTACTTTAGTCTTGAAAACAAATGCTACCTTCAAAGAATGATTTTGAGGGTTTTATTTACCATTGAAGGATATAAACATATCACAAGATGCTCAACTGAAGATAGAACTCTCAGAAGCTTTTCATTTTTGGACATATTAACTGATACATCAGCCTCGAGCAATTTAGGCATATCCTCCAGAAAGTTATAGTAACCTCTGCGGTCGAAGATCTTTAAGTATTTCAAAGAAGGTGCACTTATCTCGAGTTTCGGGTCGTCTGAACCATAATACGCAGATTCTGTAGTAATAGATAATCTCTGTAGAGAAGGGACTGATATGATGAACAAAAAACATCTATATTAGAACTTGAGAAAGAGAGATGATGAGGAAGTTTGTTACGATGAAAATATGAATGTATTTACTCAAGTTAACTTTACAATGTGATGTCTCATACATATATATACAACCGGTTAACCTAAACCATTGGTAGGCGAAAGGAAACCAAACCAATTTTGTTAACCACATATTCTAATAATCTTTGATGCCAGACCTCAGAGGAAACCGTAGAGATGAAGTGATCAGAAGACTCATTCAATGAAATGTTGTGCAAACCAAGAGAATCAGCAGGCGATGCAGAAGAATGATGATCAAAGACAGCAGGAGCATCCAAGACATATAGATTGTTGTGGAGGTTACCCTTCCCAATCATGTAGTCCAGAGTATGCTCCTGTAAATCAAGGAAAGGATTATGAGGAAAAATATAACACGCATTCGATGAAAACAAAACCGAGGTAGTACTATTTTTCGTAAGAGCACTAATGCTCAAAAGATGAAATCTGAAATGAGGAATGTACAAAACATCAGTTATAGTTAGTCGTGAAGTAAGTTTGATTGTGCCAGAAGTATGAACTTGAATTCGAGTTCCATCAGGAAGAGTCACAAACGTGTCACTAATTGAGTTAGTACAGAGAAACATTTTCAAATCATAGCAGACATGACAACTAGCACCAGTATCAACAATCCAAGCAGGGGTTATCAAATTAAGGCCGTTCTTCATTCCCGCAGAAACAAAATGATGGGTAATGTTGTTACCTGAAGGAGGTGTTTCAGAAGACAAGTGAGTAAGAAGTTGAGGTTGAGGTTTGGAAGTAGAAGCTGATCCATCTGATAAATGAATCGTGCTACCAGAAATCTGAGAAATTGTGTCTATCGAAGGAGTATTCTGAGTACTCAAGACACTAAGAAGCTGTTGGACTTGTTCTTGTGTGACTGTACCCAAGTGAACTCCCTGTTGAGTGTGCATTGATATACTACCAGAGTCCTGAAGAATCATGTTAGCCACACTCTCTTTGCGCGGAGGCCAAGGTTGTGAGGATTTCTGTGAGCCTGGAGCTTGAACTTGATTCGATGGACGAGAAGCCGAGACTGGTGGCTTGTATCCTTGTGGATAACCATGTAGCTTATAGCATCTGTTGACGGTGTGACCTACAAGTCCACAGTGAGAGCATATGGGACGAGGTCTGTTCTTGTTGTATCCACCATTGTACGCAGCCACTAACGCATCATCCGGAGAACTCTGAGAAACATTGAATGCAACGGTACTTGCACTCTTCATCGACCGTTGTCTTTCTTCTTGAGAAACCAGATTGAAGACCTTCGAGATATTTGGTCTTGGTTCCATCATCAGTATCTGACCCCGTGTTGCTGTGAAAGAATCATTGAGACCTGTGAGAAACTTCAAAATGTGATCTTGCTCATCTTTAGCAACGATCCTCTTTAGACTTTCACACTCATGATGTCCACAACAACAAGTATAAGGTCCTTCATGATTCTTTAGCTCCTCCCATAGTTGCTTCAGCCAGATAATAGTCACTCACGCCTGTGAGCCTTGTAACTCAGCGAAGATCTGTTGTTTAATATCTGCCGTCCTTGGTCCATCACTTTGCTTGAACTGATCGTGAATGTCTAACCACATCTGGTGAGCTGTATCTAAGTACATAATGCTCTTAGCAATCTTCTTGTCAACCGCATTCACAATCCAAGTACACACAATGTTGTTGCACCGAGACCAAGACGCATAATCAGGATGATCAATAGCAATCTCCGGATACGTTCCATTAACAAACACAGCTTTATTTCTAGCACCTAAAGCCATAAGCATTGATCTACGCCAAGTGTTGAAGTTGCCTAAGCCAGCTAGTTTCTCAGATACAAGAGATATACCAGCATGATCGGCAACATGAACGTAAAGCGGATTGGAGTTTTGATCAACGAGAGACGGTGCTTCACTCATCGTAACCGTCTCGAACAGAGAATGTTGAAATCGCTCCAAGAAAACAGTTCAAACAACGCAAGAACACCAGAAACTCCGACGAACAGAATCAAACCTCCAGCGAGGAAAAATGCAATCGAAATCGAGAGGATCAGCAAGTGAATAACAGAATCAAAACTCCGACGAACGACGAAACGAGATGATAGATCGCGAACAGTTCCCGAAGTAAAGAATCGATGAAGACGAGAGTAGAAATCGAGGTACTCATGAACACCGATGAAAAATACACCAATCGAGAGCTGAATCGAAGCTCAAGAACAAAGATTGCGGAAGAAAACGAATCAGGAAACGATAGTTTCACAGCTCTGATACCATATTAGAACTTGAGAAAGAGAGATGATGAGGAAGTTTGTTACGATGAAAATATGAATGTATTTACTCAAGTTAACTTTACAATGTGATGTCTCATACATATATATACAACCGGTTAACCTAAACAATTGGTTGGCGAAAGGAAACCAAACCAATTTTGTTAACCACATATTCTAATAATCTACCACTGCAAAGTCTTTGTAGGTAGAGATCTTCAAGAATAGGACAAGCCGATAAAAGTCTTGTGAAAGATTCTTCGAATAGGAAATCCACACATGTGAGGTGCAAACTTTTCAGAGAAGGGAAACAAACAGGAGAATCTACGACGTCTAGAACAATCCCGTTTTGGAGTTTCAAGACAAGGAGTGTTTTGAAGACGTTGAGGTTGTTTGGGAATCTGATGGGACTGTAAGAGCCATAAAAATAATTAAAATTTATTCTGATCTCTAGGAGAGTGGAACGGATGTTTGGGAATAAAAGAGTATCTATGGGATCGGAGTACTTCCCAAGTTTGAGATTAAGGGTTTTGAGAGCTTCGTGTAATGGCAAGGACATGTCACAAAATTTGGCAAATCCAAGGGAACATTGTAGGTACATGTTTCGTCATACACCAGCGTTAGCATCATCTTCCACACAGGTTTCCATCGTTTAGACAATAAGCTTGTGGACATTGCAATTTTTACTGGAGCCAACGAGAGGATTCGTATGAGCACATCGTTAGGTAGGTGACTGATCATATCTGGATGCATAACCTCTTCACTTCCCAATCCCGCAGCTTTCATCGTTTGAGATCTGAAGGAGTGACCTTATTTTCGGAGCGTAGAGGAAATGAGAGATATGAAACCTTAATTTTTGTTAAGGTTTTCCTCTGCTTATCGCATATTATTTGTGTATTTTATGAAAATTTGTTTAATAACAGTAGTTTATTCTAACATCTATAACATTGATATTTTTTTTTCAAATTAAGCATAAATTGATTTCATACCTTTTGCTTACTAACAATCTTGCATTTTATATTTCCTAACAATTCCGTAAGTGCATTTTCATCATATCAAAATTGGTCAAAATTAATTACTTTAAAAAAAATAAACTAAAAATATATTCATACTAACTTTTCTACGATTGCAATCTAACAAAATCTTACTATATTTTTGTTTCAAATCTAAATATAAAATATATTCATACTAACTTTTCTGTATACACTTTGTTTATGTGTCCCCTCTATAATCAATTTCATTAAAAATGTGATATGGCATATTAGAAATAATAATATGAATTATCAATTAATATGATAGAGACAATAAAATTTGATATTGATTTATATTTTTGGTAAATTTTTAAAAATATTGTAATAACTCATATATCATCATCAAAATAAATCTATTCAAATATAATATTAAATAATATAATAATAGAAATATTGCAATATCTTACAAACTAATAATGGTTTCTATACATATAATAGGATTATTGAATCCTTAAATTTACATCAAAAAAATTGAAAGTTGAAACAATTTTTTTTTGGGATTAGTCGTAAGATATTTCGGGCTTATAAAAAAACTCAAAATAATTTCTAATGTCCATATACGGAATTTTTCTCCTAGTATTCAAATAAAGCCCAAAATAATCTCATATGCGTATGGTCACACATGTTTGGTGTTGCAGGATTCTCCCACTCTTTGGTTTATTTCATGATGAAAATTAACCATCTTCTCTCTGCTTCTTCCAATAAATCCACCACCATCTTCTACTTTTTCTTTAGGATAATTGCACTGTATAGCGTTCGAACATAAGATAATTCACTCAATATCTAACTTCCCTAACTCACCGATATATGACTCAATTTTTATAAAATATTGCCATATTGCCCTCCTTATTAACCGGGAGTAACTGGCAAAAGATAAAGATTAATTTTTAAAAATTAACTGTTCAGTAATTGTCGTGGCGTTTTGCTATCCCACGATTTCTGTTTTTACTTTACCAATTCTTTCTCTGTAAAGCAAAACCTATTCTTCTCTTTCATCACCACCGCAAATTCACACCGTTTGTTGCCGGAGTTGGAACTGTTCGTCACCGCGATTTTACTTCACCCACTCAAGAATCGGAACACCGGAGGCAACCAACTCCTCTTATAAAGGCAAGAACGCATTCGGTACTCCGGTGAGTTCGATTTTAGTTTTCTTGTTCTTCGGAATATCAAGTTACTCCGACCTGAATTGGGTCATCTTCTCGGTCTCGTTATTCTATTCAACTGTACGACAGCTTTAATTGTCTGTCTCTGCTATGTAATGTATCGATTTTGTGGTCTTTGCACGTGTTACTAAATTGAAGATAGAAACAAAAATTGATTTTGTGCATGTGTTTGGAAGATTGTGACAGTAATTGAATCGTGGTCGCTTTCAGTTTTCTGTTTATTTGGTTTTCACCCGTTATTATCTGTACACGAAATTGGGTTTTTGAATTGCAAGTTGTTTACATGGAATATCTGTGACTCTGGATATTTTATAAATCTGGCGATACTAGACCATTTCTATATTTCGGATTGCGGTATAGTGTGTGAATGACATAGTTAATTCGTTTACTATTCCATTTACTGTAGACGATTGTTTTATGTTTGGTCTTGGTTTCATTCTATAGTAGTTGGTTGTTGCCATTTCGGTGGGGACATTTTGTACATATCAGAGTGTCAATTTGTTTCATTTTCATGTTTCTCTGTTTTGATCCGTTGTTATTTGTACAATATCTGACTATATTGAACTGAAAGTGATTTTTGTTAATTTTGGAACCTCTTCTGTTCATATTTCTGCACATACTAGACCATTTCTCTCACTGTATAGAACATGCTAATATGTATATAGAATAGTAATTCAAGTAGCTATTCTATATAATGTCACACTCGGTCTTACGGATTATTGTTTTCATGCTTGGCACAGGTAAAATGGACGATTTAGGTGTTCCTCTGAGAATGTTTGAGTCGGGTTCAGAACCAACAGGTCGGAAACGGGTTAATAACTACTTCAACCTACGGTGGATTGACATCATCAAGGGTGCACTAGAGGAAGAAGACAAGCAAATGTTGATTGATTCTCAGTTCGGGAGAGTTTTGCAGATGGGTGGCCATACTTTTTCAGTCATGTTCCTCCATTACTGCCTCTCACGTCAGTTGATAACGGCCAAAGAGTATGAACTTTGGTGGACCTTCGTTGGGAAGCCGATACGCTATGCCATACAAGACTTTGCTCTGGTCACCGGCCTGAACTGTGGCGATGGCGTTGGGTTACCGGGAGAAGCCGAGAAAGGTATTGGGCGAGGGAAGGCGTCCGGTAAAGGCAAATCATCTATGTCAATATGGGATGATTTATTTCGTGGGGAGGAGAAGCCCACACCTGGATGGATCATGGAGCGGCTTGTGAAGGGTAAAAAATACAAGGATGGGTTAACCCGTTTGCGGCTTGCATTGTTGGTATTGGTGGAAGGTATTCTGTGTCCAACTTGTGGGACAACAAAAATCAGACCCGAAGTAGTGAGCATGCTTGGTAATCTTGATGCTTTCCTGAAGTATCCATGGGGCAGGGAGTCATTTTTGCTCACTGTTAAGAGTACGAAATCAAGATCTGCTGCTAATTATGTGAAGGATACAATGGCAATTCAAGGCTTCACCCATGCGATGGTATTGGTTACTGTGACTGCATGTCCTTCTATCATTATCAAGACTGGCGTTGCAGATCCTCTAGCCGATTCCACCCTTTCCAGCGAAGACATTGTCAGGAGGGTTGTTGAGAGAAAGTTGGTGGTCAACATTGTCTCGGCCAAGACGGTTGATGAACTGGGACAGGTATGCACAATCTGTTCTATGTCATCTATATGCTATTCTATTTATCAATATGTTCTATACTATTTGCATTCCATACTATTTAGATATTGACACTGATTAGTTACTTTGTCTACCGTATATCTGTGTTGCAGGCATATGTCAGGTCTTTGATTAGCTCAGATGAAGAGGGGGATGATCTTTATCGTGGGTTGGGAGATAAGGAAGATACGAGTGTTGATACATTGGTTGCTTTGATTGATGATGATTACCCCTTTGAGCATAACACTTGGTCAGGTGGTGTTAAAGCGGATGAGATTAGAGTGAAGAAGGGCAATGCACAAACTTCTGAGTCAAGTGACGAAAATGTTCCCGAGCCGGTTGAAAAGGATAATGTTCATCATGGTGGCGTAGAGAGTGGTGGTTACCCTGGAGATCCGAAAGGTCAATCATCAGCTAACCCCTCCGGTGCCCCGCCTGGTGGTGAGAGATTCCATTTTGATTTCCGATCATTACTTAGGCGTCGCGGTGGCTAGAAGTGATTGCAATGTTCGAGGGCTATATTCTGAGTTTGAAGGGCCATTTTAATTCCGAAGTGGGTGGCCTTCGTACCGAGTTACAATCAGCTACATCTGCGATTGGCCAGTTGGAAAGTAAGGTCACAAGGGAGTTTGAGAAGATCAATCAGTTATTGAAGTCTCGGTTTGGAGTTGATGATATGGGACCAACGTATGGGTTCAGTCCACAGAGTCAGTTCCCAGGTCAGGATGATGATTTCAACAATGCAGAGGTTAATCCCGATAGACCCACAACCTATACTGGTGCTACAGATGGTGTGGGTGCCCATACAGAGGCTGATGTAAGTGTCTATACTATGCACTTGTTTTGTATTTCATGCTATTCCATAATCACATTATACTATTATATATCTTATTGTGTATTTATATTATCTTTCAGTCACCTCAACGAGATGTAGAGGATGTTGCTGCAACAGGGACCGCGTCGGTTGGTTTGGATGCGAACCTGGATGAAGGAGAAAGGGGGGGAGGATTATCTCCGGGTAAACAGACTGACTCAACTGATGGCGTCGAATTCACATCTGAGACAGGGGGTGAGGATAAGGGAGCTGATCATAGTGGACATGACCCCGTAAACGTGGAGGTATGTGCTAAAAATTATGTTTTGTTTTATACTTTTCTATGCAGTTTGTGCGGTTAGATACTTTTCATATTGATATAGCTCACTGACATTTTCATACCATTTAATTTCAAAGCCCTCGTCGTCGGTAAACATCGCATCCCCTTCCAATGTTGATGCTCCCGTTTCTGTATCCATGCAAGGGACGTCTGCATGTAGTGGCAAGGAACAAGGAGCCGCCAATCCTCCATCTCGAGTTGATGTGGTAAGACTGAGTAGAAACCTGATAAGCAGCACAAATTTGGGCACTGTGTTAATATTATAATAATTTATATTGCCTCAGTAAGTTAACAAATGTGGTTAATCCGTGTAGGACCCAGTGAATGTATCATCGGAATGCCCCATTGATGACCCAGTGTCTGGCCTCGTGAATAAAATTCTATCAGACGCCGGCGTTGATAAAGTGAGTTTTCTATACTATTTGTATACGAAATCTATATATCTATACTATGTGACGATATAAACTATTCCATTTCACGGGCTTTTACAGGAGCCCCTTCGACCCTCTACTTGTTCTGGAACTGTGAATTTAGGGTCCAGTAATGTACCTCAGACATCATCAGATGCCATTCCGGAGAAAGTGGGTATTGATGGGAAGAAGGGTGATGATGTGGATGAAGATGATGTTACAATTACTAAGGTTCAGGTATAATGCTTTAACATCTTCCCAGTTCGTATGTTAAGTGTGTTTGAAGAGTTGAAATTAACATAATAACTTTATGTTAATAGGCTGGGCGAGTGAACACTGATGCAGCCGTTGTTCAAGCAGATGGTGGCAGACGTTTTAGTACACGTACGCATACAAGTCCCAAACGATACACTCCTCCTGCACCCATTGTGCGTAAGAAAGAGGGAAACAGGAAAGTGCCTCGGCGAATGGATGATAATGTACCACCTGCTAAACGTGTGAAAAAGGCGTCGGTTGAGTCAAGTATCCCAAAGCCACCTACTCAAGAAAAAGCCACATTTATAGGTGGCTTCTCGGCATTTACTCCTCCAACGCCAGCTGCAAGAGAGACCTTTCTGAAGAAAATGGCCGAGGCAAAGTAAGTGGAAACCATTTCATTATCCAATATTATTTGAAAACATTATATTCCATATGATGTAGTATGGAATTTCCGATATTCAGATGACTGATTATATTAGCATTTTCCTTCAGATCAAATGCACCATCTCTCGGGTCAGTCATTTCCATTGCTTCTCTGGATGATATGTTCAATTGCACTGGTGTTTGTTAGGTGTGATGCGTTATAACCCTTATTGATTTTCATAATTTTGATCAATATGTCCATTGTTTTTATTTATGTGTATATTGTAGGCGGTGGATCGTGTAGTAGGTTGGATAAGAAAGAGGCGTGACAGCAATCTATCTTCAAAATTTGACTTCATCCTTCCAACTTTCTTTATGGAGCTACTCCGCAGTTATCCTGCTTTTGATGCCATGCAAGATAAAGACGCCTTCACTTTTCCTATGTCTCTGCGCAGTCAGTTCATGCACCGGCCACGGTGGTTTACGCAAGTAGATTTTCTCTACACTCTAGTGCTGGTTAAAGACCGTCACTGGATTGGCATGATAGTGGATTTGCCGATGTGGGCTATCTATGTGGTGGACGCGAACCAGACATGTCCTACTACTTCTGTGATAAAAGATGTCCTCAAACCGATATCGATTATGATGCCTCACATGATATCGAGGTTCTGTCTAACCAGCGACCTCGTGAGTTGAATTTCCTTCCGTTCCCCATATCCCGCTTAGACATACCGGTTCTACTTGAACATCCAGGTATTGGCAGCCTTTCTAGTTAATTTTTTGTTATCCTCATCTATTCCATACTATTATAGCATAATGTTCTATACTATATAAAGCAATCAGTATAGTATTCCATTCTAAATTCTATCTGACCCTTTTTAATTCTTAGGGTACTCCGCGGTTGTGGCGATTACGTTAGAGATCTCGCGTGGGGAAGCCTATGATTGATCTGTCTCTGACTGAAGAGGAGGTTCGTGTTGCAGCGGAGAACTATGCGATATCTACGCTTGCTATGTTTTAGGTCGTTTTCCAAACTGTCATACTTTATGTTCATTCGTGTTTGATGTTATCCACAATGTGTTACTGAATTTTCTTTTCTCCTACCCTTTACTATATTGGAATTTATTAGGAATTGGGTTTAGTTTCTTATCATGAATTCCATACTATTCACAAAATTGCACTATACTATATTGGAATTTATTAGGAATTCTAGGCATTCCTTCTATTTTCCATACTGTTTCAATAAGGGTGGTGTTGTTGGTGTTTAGGGTTTATCCCATACTGTTTCAATAAGGGTATGGTGTTAGTGTTTAGGTTTTGTATTATTAAAGGGGGGTATTGTATTGGGTTTAGGATTACTAGTCTGTGAATAAATGGTATATGTAAGACAACTTCAAAGGTTGAGGTTAATATAAGATATGAATAAATATTTGAGAAAGACATTCGCAGCCTTGCTAGTAAATTTTGGTTTAGTATAATCAATCCATGCTATTCTGTCACAATGCACTATACTATATGTATACTAAACATTCATTCTCTATTCCATACTGTTAAAACTATCTTGGGCTAGTCACTATTCCATATATGACGGTTGATAAGTTTTAGTTAAAGGGTGTAATGGTATTGGGTTTAGGGTTAATGGGTGGGGGGGTTTGGGTATAGTTTTGAACGTCGATAATGGACTATACTATATGTATAATCAATCCATACTATTCAGTCATAATGCACAATACAATATGTATAATCATATGTGAATACTAGACATTCCTTCTATATTCCATACTGTTAAAATTATCGTCTGCCACTCACTATTCGATATATGACGGTTGATAAGTTTTAGTTAAAGGGTGTAATGGTATTGGGGTTAGGGTTAAGGCTGTGGGGGTTTGGGTTTAGTTTTGAACGTAGAAAATCTTATATGAATACTAAACATTCATTCTCTATTCCATACTGTTAAAACTATCTTGGGCTAGTCACTATTCCATATATGACGGTTGATAAGTTTTAGTTAAAGGGTGTAATGGTATTGGGTTTAGGGTTAATGGGTGGGGGGGTTTGGGTATAGTTTTGAACGTCGATAATGGACTATACTATATGTATAATCAATCCATACTATTCAGTCATAATGCACAATACAATATGTATAATCATATGTGAATACTAGACATTCCTTCTATATTCCATACTGTTAAAATTATCGTCTGACACTCACTATTCGATATATGACGGTTGATAAGTTTTAGTTAAAGGGTGTAATGGTATTGGGGTTAGGGTTAAGGCTGTGGGGGTTTGGGTTTAGTTTTGAGCGTAGAAAATCTTATATGAATACTAAACATTCATTCTCTATTCCATACTGTTAAAACTATCTTGGGCTAGTCACTATTCCATATATGACGATTGATAAGTTTTAGTTAAAGGGTGTAATGGATTGGCTTTAGGGTTAATGGGTGGGGGGGGGGTTTAGGTTTAGTTTTGAACGTCGAGAATCTTATATGAATACTAAACATTGATTCTATATTCCATACTGTCAAAATTATCGTGGGCCACTCACTATTCCATATATGACGGTTGATAAGTTTTAGTTAAAGGGTGTAATGATATTGGGTTTAGGGTAAATGGGTGGTGGGGTTTGGGTTTAGTATCTTATAGTAATACTAGACATTCCTTCTACATTCCATACTGTTTCAATAAGGGTGGGGTTGTTGGTGTTAAGGGTTTATTGGGGGTGGTGGGGGTTTGGGTTTAGTTTTCAATAAGGGTGGGGTGTTGGTGTTTAGGTTTTGTATTATTAAAGGAGGTATTGTATTGGGTTTAGGTTTATTAGTCTGTGAATAAATGGTATAAGTAAGACAACGTCAAAGCTTGAGGTTAATATAAGATATGAGCAAATAGTGGAGGAAGACATTCATAGCCTTTCTAGTAAATTCTGGTTTAGTATCATCAATCCATAATGCACTATACTATATTTAGAATCATTTATGAATACTAGACATTATTTCTATATTCCACACTGTTAAAATTATCGTGTGCCACTCACTATTCCATATATGACGATTGATAAGTTTTAGTTAAAGGGTGTAATAGATAAATCTGATATGAATACTAAACACTCATTCAATATTCCATACTGTTTAAATTATCGTGGGCCACTGACTATTCCATATATGACGGTTGGAAAGTTTTAGTTAAAGGGTGTAATGGTATTGGGTTTAGGGTTAATTGGTGGGGGGTTTGGGTTTAGTTTTCAATAATGGTGGGGTTGTTGGTGTTTAGGTTTTGTAAGGGTTATTGGTTTGTATGCGAATACCTGTTATACCTATATTTTCTATAATATAGTCTAGTCTTATATCAAAATGGAATGGTCTGTAAATAAGTGGTATGAGGAAGACAACCTCAAAGCTTGAGGGTGTAATGATATTGGGTTTAGGGTTAATGGGTGGTGGGGTTTGGGTTTATAGTAATACTAGACATTTCTTATATATTCCATTCTGTTTCAATAAGGATGGGGTTGTTGGTGTTTAGGTTTATTGGGGTGGTGGGGTTTGGTTTAGTTTTCCGTAAGGGTGGGGTTGTTTGTGTTTAGGTTTTGTAAGGGTATTGGTTTGTATGTGAATATCTGGTATAACTATATTTTCTATATATAGTCTAGTCTTATATAAAATGGTATGGTCTGTGATTAAATGATATGAGGAAGACAACCTCAGAGCTTGAGGCTTATATATGTACGACAACCTGGAACCTTGAGGCTTATAAGAAATGAGGAAATAGTGGAGAAAGGCATTTTTTATATTACACAAAAGAGAAGGTGTGCGGGTATTCCGTACATGAAGCACAACAGTTGTGCTTTAAAGGGGTCTACATATCATAATATGTACATACCAAATAGATAGATATATCACAGCGATGCATATACCATTCTATTTGGTTGAGAGACTGTTTTTTCCCCTTTCCACTTCCTGTACAAGCGCAGTCTTTATACGACAGCGGAACTACATTATCACCCAGTTCCCAAAATATTTCATCGAACTGCCTTCTGATGCCTTCTCCATAGTTATAGCTTCTCATATTGGGTTGCGGCAGGATGCCTTGTTGTGTCCTGAACGGCCACAACGTTTGCATTTCCTGTTTGACGTGCTTCCTCCTTTCTACAAAACAAAATTAAACATCTATCATTCTTGCATAAATTTATGATATATAATGTTCCATATTAACAGGTTTTACGACAAAATTACATATTTTCCTTTATATTCAGTCTCTTTGAAAAACTACATATGTGAGCTAACTATTCTATATATAGTCTAACTGTTCCATATATGATCTAACTATTCCATATCTGATCTTACTATTCCGTTGAGTAAGTTCAAATTTCACATATGGTACAGTAGCATACCTTGTACTCCCCACGGGATAGAATGCGGACTTTCCGCGGACGCCCAGGTGGGCGGCGTACTGCTGGTGGAAGTAATGGAGCTCTAGTTCCAGATCCAAGTTCTAATCCACCAACAGATGGGACCGGATATATTTTTCCAATGAAGCCTTGTCGCCATGTTGGTACATGGTAAGCCGTTGCCACCAATGCATCAGATGGAAATCCAACCCTGGTTGCGCAAGCAAGTGCATGCATACAGGGTATCCCTATTTGTTGATACTCACCACATGTGCAAGTACCGGGACCTAATAAAACTGTAAAGCACTCCCCTGATGGGTCCTGCACTTGGTACTCTAGATCGGCTATATCACGTACAGCCATAGCAGTGGAGAGATCAAAGTTTTCCTCCACCAGTTTCCTGACATTTGGGGTGATAGTTCCCTGCTCTCGGCTTGATTTTGCTCGACGCAATGCGAACCAAGACATAACGGTTGTACGTATGTACTCAAACATGCTGATGATGGGATATTCACGTGCTTCCTTAAGCACACCATTCCAGGATTCAGCTATGTTTGAATCCATGATGTTGAACCTATTGCCCCTGAAATGAACTCTAGTCCACTGGTCGAAACCTGTTGACGCAATTAATAAGTAATGGGCATTCTTGTATTTATTACTATATTTAAACGAATAGTATAGACCCAATACCATATAGTATAGAATCTTGGAGGATTATGTAATATCAAATAGAATCGTTACCTATGTCAACCAAATAAGCTGCGCAATTTGGGCTGATTTTCTGAATTTCAAGAAACTTCTTATTAAATTCAGTTATGGTAAAAGCTCTTGCAGCAGCGGACATAAGGTTTGCGAGTCTGCTACTCTTGTATTTTGCCATAACATTTCTCCACAGATGAACAACACAGATGACATGTTGAGCATGGTTGTAGACCTGAACAATTATAAATATATGACATAGTCAATGAATGTTACAAATAGAATAGTCTGTAAACGAAGAAGAATGTGTTTAGTCTACCTTTCTCAGTCCAGTGGCGATGCTTGCATGGCGATCAGAGATGATAACCAACCCCGGGGTATCCACAACAAAAGTTTGTAGCCTCTGGAAAAACCATTCCCAAGCATCGTCGTTTTCTCTATTAACAACAGCAAAGGCAAGGGGAAATATTTGGAAATTCCCATCTTGTGCTGAGGCTGAAAGTAGACACCCACCATACTTCCCTTTAAGCGACGTTCCATCAACAACAATAACTTTGCGCATAGACGAATACCCTGCCACTGATGCTCCATACGCAACGAAACAGTATTGAAACCGTGTTCCACCTTCTTCTTCATCCGTACTTTCTAGGTAGCAAACGGTTCCTACATTAGAAGACTGAAGGAGTGCCAAATATGGAGGTATCAGTGCATAACTTCCAACCATTGTCCCCATTGCATGCTCCATCGCCATTTCTCTAGCTCTCCAAGCTTTCCAGTATGAAACGTTGACATGAAATTCATCTAGCAATATTTTCCTTATTGCTGCGGCGGTGGGGCCCTTCTTAATACCAACAAACCGAGATTGCAGTATTTGGCCTATCACGATCGTCGTTGCAAGTTTGTGGTAGTTTCTACGGTCATCAACAGTGCAAGAGTGAACTAGGTTAGCTTGTCTGACTTGGAAGTTCCCAGTTGCATCTAACAAGACCGCATACACGCGCCAAGGGCATCCATCACCAACGCATTGTGCAAGAAGTATGGAAGGGCTCGAACGAGTAGTCTTGAAATGGAACTTCCTGTTTATAGCATGTATTGCAAGTTTGATTTTGCAGTCGGCTTTGGATTTGAATACACGACCCACATAAAAGTCATCTCCCTCGTATTGGATGTCAGCCAGAGCCGTGTCAACCCCTACAAAGTCAATGGAAAATCAGCACCCGATTGTGACATATAGTATGAAATGGTTTTATATTATTTCCCATAGTATAGTCAATATTTAAAACCATACCATTTATTACGGAATTTATCTATATTATTACATATAGTATGGAATGTGTTTACATATTTCTATATTGTATATGCACCACTAAAAATACTACATTTATTTTTTAACCTGTTCCCTCCCGATTGTTGAATACAGGTGGAGCATCCCTTCCAAAAAAAGCTGGAGTATTGGGGTTGTTTAGCATCTCATGGAGTGCTTCATCGAATTTACCCCAGTGTAGACCATCGTCTACTGGTAGTTCTTCTGAATCATCTGAACTAGAGTTTGAATCTCCAACTCCACCATCAGTGTCTGCAATGCCAGAATTTCCGAATAATAGACGCCTCCGGACCGGCCTGGACACTTCTCCAGTTTCAGCAACAACTGGTTGCACAACAGGAACGACCATATCATCATCCGAAGTCGAGTCGAATCGTTTCCGACTCCACAGGACGTTTATTTTTTCCCCTCTCATACACCACAGGCTGAGGACTGGTAGCGCGGATGGGATCATGTCTCTCGCGGATGACTATTCCACATGGAGAACGTGGAATAGTACTCTTTCGTATTTTAGCTCTCACCGCTTTAGAAACGGAATAGTCTGGAACCTCATGTGGAATAGTCTTCTGTTTTTGTTGTGTGCATGGAATAGTCAAAGGCGTTTCAGATAGTGCAAATGTATGCCAGTCTTCATCATCGACTCCATCTCCAACATCCTCCACCGTAGGCACCCTTTGTTCTGTCTGGCGTCCATCGGGAAGTTGCTTCCCGACATGTGATTCGCGGTAGATGGAGACATATAGAGGAACTTCTTCAATAGATCTCCTCATATTGAGAAACACACCGACTTCTGTGTCGTCGGTTATGTACTGAGGCATATCGAGCTCTCCATCTCCAAAGCTCACCCATTCTGGATACTGATAGGAAAGCTTGAGCGTAGCATCAGTCGATGATAGTTGATAGCGTTCTCTAACCGAAGTCAATAACTCTGTCATTGTCATCCCCGAGAATAATCGAATGAAATGTTCTACTTTGCACGTGATGTCAGGTTCAAATATCCACCGTTGATCGCTATCACGGACCCACGTCCCATGTACGAGCAAGACTTTATCTTGCCCTGTCATCTGCATTTTGGACAATAAAAAAAAATTACTATCTCAGATCTACATCAAATGGTCCATTCCATATTGAGATAATCATCTATATTACATACTATGATGATCATCAACTACAAATACAGATAAATACAAGTATTTGTTTGATATTACTGAAGATTACCTGTTCGAATCTGCTCAGCATTAACTCGTTCTGTGCTTTCACCTTCGTCAATGTCTTTTTCTTACTTACCAACAAGATGGACAGACTGTCAGAAATAAATGGAATACACCATATATTGTGTGAGCCATCTATGTGGTGGATTCTTATCCACATATTTACTGAACTCAGTAAATAGCATGGGGTAATTTACATAAGGACGTGTCTTATACTTTCTCCGTTAGATAAGCACAGTGCAAGGTGAATAACAACCATTCCTCCTTCCATAGCGTCATCTCTCTCCTATCACATCGTCACCTTTTTAATTTGCAAAACGTCACCTTTCTCTCTCTGTCACCGGATACTTGTAAGCGTGGGGGGTAGAACCGGATGAGGCGAGATACAATTGTTACCGATTTCATTATGTCAAAATCATGTTCATATATTTAATTTCCATGCCAGATTTAGCTATTTCGCCAATTAGCCCTTTTCTTTATTGTATTGTAATGTGTTGTTGCTGTTGTTGCTTAAAGGCTTACTATCTCATCTAATAATATTTTTCAAATCCAAAATGTCTTTCTTCAAAAAAATTCTAATATTTGATTACAAGCTGACATAAGGCTGAAGATTTAGTCAGAGATCTCAACTCCTTTTCTATCAGCATACGCTTCTCCGTGTCCCTTGGACGTAGAGAGATCGTAGCAGTCTTCAAACAAGTCGCGTTTTTCAGAATATAAGTGGCGACTTCATTCTCTTCCAGTGTTCCTGCATAGCCTATCCATTCAAGAGTTTCCAAATGGAAGCTCAAGCATTCAGGAACAGAGCTCGGTTGATCCTCGATATCTCCCATTGTAAAGCAATGTTTCTGAAAATATAAAAGCATTCAACTTAAACCTCATGAAAGATATTACTAGACCGATTTGGTTTTGGAGGGAACAACAAACTAATGTGTTATTACCTTGTTAAGCTTGAGAGATCGTAGCTTAGGAGACTCTTCAAGCAAATGCATAAGCAAACTCAACTGAAGTGTGTTGTAAACCTGTAGTTCCAGTTGAAGAATCCGTTTGGAGATTGATATACCCTTAAGATGTGAAGCCTGCACGCGAGAAACAAAATCATTTGTAATGTTCAAAGAAAAAGAAAACAAAACCTAGAAAGAAAGTTTCAAGCGTTTTACCATTGAAGGGTACAAACTTAAGGAAAGATTCTCAAGTGAAGTAAGAACTTTCATGAGCTGCCCTGTTTTTGACTCATGCACAGAAATATTTGCCTCCACCAGCTTAGGCATATCCTCTACAAAATCAAAATAACCTACACGATCGTTGATCTTTAAGTACTTCAAAGAAGGAGTGTTTATCTCGAATATAGGATCATCGGAACAATGATATCCAGATTCTGTATCAATGGATAATCTCTGTAGAGAAGGGACTGATATGGTGAACATAAAACGGCCAAGGCTGCAAAGTCTTTGGAGGTAGAGATCTTCAAGAACATGACAAGATGATAAAACCCTTTTGAAAGATTCTTCGTTGTACTGGAACCTCACACGTGTGAGGTGCAAAATTTTCAGGGAAGGGAAACAAACAGGAGAGTCTACAACGTCCAGAACAATGAGGCCTTGGAGTTTCAAGACAAGCAGTGTTCTGAAGACGTTGAGGTTATTTGGGAATCTGATGGGAGAGTAAAAAGCCGGATAATAATTCGAAGTGATTATGATCTCTAGGAGAGTGGAACGGATGTTTGGGAACAAGAGAGAATCTATGGAATCAGAGTATTTCCCAAGGT
Organism: Brassica carinata; assembly: GCA_016771965.1. Taxonomy (NCBI): domain Eukaryota; kingdom Viridiplantae; phylum Streptophyta; class Magnoliopsida; order Brassicales; family Brassicaceae; genus Brassica; species Brassica carinata. Next base: position 61,356,448 of record CM028687.1, on the reverse strand, counting down.
TGATATTTAGGGTTTTGAGAACAGGAGCTTCGTGTAATGGCAAAGATATGCCACAAAATTGTTCAAATCCAAGGGAACCATTGTAGGGACATGTTTCGTCATACACGAGCGTTGGCATCATCTTCCGCACATAGTTCCATCGTTTAGACAATAAGCTTGTGGACATTGCGATTCTTACCGGAACCAATGAGAGGATTCCAAAGAGCACATCGTCAGGTAGGTGACTGATCCTATCAGAACGTGTCCCCTCTTCAATTCCCAACCTCCCAGCTTTCATCGCCCAGTCGTTTGAGATCTGAAGGAGTAGCTTTATTTTCCGAGCGTAGAGGATAGGAGAGTTATGAAACCCTAATTTTTAATTTTTTTTTTTTTTTTTTTTTTAAATATATATATATATATATATATTAAAATCATCCCGTAAAACGGGCAATCAGTTCGGGTTACAAGTTTGATCAGAGCAACATCTCCCAAATCAATGTATTACAACCGGACGCAGGCTCATCTACCCCGTGTCGTGACTCCACCACCTAGCTGAACTAAACCAACGTCGGAGCTTCTCTCGAGCGAAGACGACACCGGCTAGCCTCCAGGAACAGAGCAACAGACAAGACGGAGAGAGTGAAACGTACGACGATAAAGCAAAGACGAAACGAGAGATTATAGGAGAGAGAGGAACCCTCCGCGCCGGCACGACGCTGCCATCGCCGAAGTGGAGGTAAACACAGATCTGGTTTTTGACTTCGAGAGAGAGAGAAAAGGAACCCCTAATTTTTAATTTGTTAAGGTTTCCTCTCCTTATCGCATATTATCTGTGTATTATATGAAAATATATGTTAGTAACAAAAGTTTATTTAACATTCATAACATTGATATTTTTTCAAATTAAGCATGAGTTGATTTCTTTGCCAAGAAAGCATAAGTTGATTTCTTACTTTTTAGTAAATATTGAATACGATATTTTACTATTTACTGCCTATGTATGATTATGTTACCATCATTCATCAAAAAGATTTGGTTTATCAAATATTAGTGATTGCTTTTTTTTTTTTTAAACTATGTTAATTTTACATATATCATCCGAAAAAAGTAAGATGATGAGAAATCTACAAACCTAATGTTTTTTCTCCTACTTGCGCGTAAGATGTTCAGTACTTGCGCGTAAGATGTTCAGAGCAGTGGTATTTAAAACTATAAAGCTATCATAGCTTCTCATCTTATCGTTGGAATCGTATCATCCGAAAGAAACTAGGTCAATCAAAGAAAAAAAAACAGCTCTATTAATTTTCAGAAATTGTATAAAATTACAAATGCTGATATAGTACTATATTACTAACCGAGTGAAAAATGATAATTCTAACAAAACTATATGACGTTAAAGTCACATCTGTAAAATTACTTTAATGCATCAAATTAATTTTAAAAATGACTTGGAGATTTTAAATCCATTATGATAATTTTGATGTAAAGTCAATTTCAAACCCAAAATGTATTTCCCGGAACAAAAATTCTATAATTCGATTACAGGCGATGTTCAAAATTTTTTTTTGAATACAAGCTGACATGAGGCCGAAGCTTTGAACATAGATCTCAAATCCTTCATCATAATGACTATTGTTTATTTTCTTTGTAACATGCGTAACATTCAGTTGTTGGGTGTGTACAAACATCGATCCAAAAACAATTGATACACACAACTAAGGATCCCTAACAAAATGATAAAAAGTCTTATTTTGGTGATAGAAACCGAAACTCTTATTGTTCTTGTTTGATCTTAATTCGACGATGTTTATTAAATCTCAAGGTTCACTTTGAAATAGAATACAACTTGTACAATAATCAAAGCATTTTGGAACAACAATTAACATTAAAGAAAAAATTCAATAATTTCAATAGAAAATATAAAAAGTCTTTGTCTTTCTCCACAAGGTTCTTCTAGCCACTTTCTATCTTATTTGAACCTCTGTCATTGGGTTTTGTTCGTTTTCTCATTTACATTCCTTCAAGTTTTAAGCATTTTCTTCTTCCTTCTAGTGTATTTGGTTCCAAACTATTGGTATGCTCTATTACATTACTTCAAACGGCGAAGCTGCAAGACTAAATATTTTGATTCTCAAGATCACACGCGTTTGAAGCTGATAGATTCCCTTCTTTATTTGTATCCGATCAGGATTATTATTAAAAATTACATTCAGCATGCACACAAATTTTTATTTGGTTAGTAGATATCGCGAGCACAACTCCAAAACTAGTTTTTGTTGGAACAATTCTAAGATACAAGCTCTCTAGAAGCAGAGACTCGAGTAATTCCAATGTCCTACGAATGAATATTAAAACGGGGATTCTGATTTGTAAGAGAAATAATCATAATAAAGATTTGCATTTTTTCCTAAAGTTTTGCCATCTTTTTTTACAAAATTAGACAAAATTTGAGCTAACCAAAGATATAATGATTATCGTTTGAACGCATATATTCCACAGCCGGGTTGTTGTTGGAAAGAAGAGTGAAGAGACTTTTAGAGTCCGAGAAACATTACAGCTTTCTAAGTCCCGAGGATGACGCAGCTATGAGCGCTGCTTTAACCGCTAAGGCCTCAGCCATCAAGACAGACCAAGTGAAGGTGCGGTTTGAAGAACTATGACCGAAGTATTTTCTTTTCCGGCACTATCCTTGAACAACCAACCAAGACCTCCCACTCCCGACGTGACGTAGCCAGCCAAGATGCATCCGTGAAACACTTAGTGGCAGGGGGGGACTCGATGGATCTGGGTTTTAGTGGGAGCCGCATGAGAAGTGGTCGGTACAGAAACTTGAGCATTTTGCCATGAACTTGCCTCTTTTATGGTCTTCTCCATGATCTCCTTATCTGAAATACATTTATCTTCAGAAACTTATTCCTACCTGTCCAAAAACTCCATAGGTTCCATAGATAGAGTGGGACAGTCAAACCCGTAGGAGGTAAACAAGTCATTAGACGGCACGTTGGAGGATGAGAGCCGGGGAGATAACAGAGTTATACATCCGGTTTTTGAAATAGTGGCGCTAGGTTCCAAACACGTCTCGCCATTGGGCACTGAAGTAAAACATGGAGCTCAGTTTCTGGTGCCCCACAGTGTTTGCAGATCAAAACTAAACAGCTCTTAAAAAAACAAAATAAAAATAAAATAAAAACTAAACAGCTCTATTTTCAGAAATTGTATAAAATCACAAATGCTGATATAATACTAGTACTATTTACTACTAACGGAGAGAAATATGATAATTTTTCAAATCCTTGGTCATAATCTAACCATTAATCATGCACGTTGAGTTTAATTTGGTCGTAGGATGGATTATTTTTCTAGTTTACAGCACAAAATAATTTGGTTCCTTCTTGTTTTTTTGGTAGATATGTGTTGTTCTGAAATAAAATCATCTTGAAAAAGTCTCGTTTGGACCATGAACAAGACAAAACTCAATACTCTCTTACAACTGAAGAAACTCCTAGCCTCTGTTAAATAGATTTTAACAATAGCAAGGTAAAACAAAGAAACTAAGAAAAACATCGTCGAGTTACAAGCTGACATGAACTCGAAGCCTTAGGCATAGATTTCAACTCCTTGATCATCACTCGCTCTTTCTTCCTGCGTCGACGAAGATCTTTTGATTGTAAAGAGATCGCCGCAGTTTTTAAACAACGACCGTTCTGCAGGATGTAACGAACGGCTTCTTTCTCTTCCTCCGTTCCTCCGTAGAATACCCATTGAAAAGTTAATGGATGGAAGGACAAGCATTCAGGAACCGAACTCGGATTACAGACTGAAGGTGGTGGATCCTTGAACTCTCGAAAATAACCCAAATATGTCAAATGATGTATCTCCCGAAGCTTGAGAACCGGAGCTTCATGTAATTGCAACGACCTGCGGAAAAACTCGACAAATCCTTGGGAAGTCATGTTCGGACAAGAAGTTTCGACGTACTCAAGCACTGGCATCATCTTCCACAGAGATATCCACCGTTTAGAGAGTAAGCTTGTATACATTGCCTCTCTTATTGGGACTAATGAGATAATTCGAAAGAGCAAATCGTCCGGTAAATGACTGATCATATCCGAGGATGTAACATCTTCTATTCTTGATACTGCAGCTGACATCGTCCCCTAAAATAAAATCCAAAACTAGACTGGAGATTGGAAAAAGAAATATCGTAGGTTATGAAGGAGAGCTAAAACCCTAATTAGACTTAGTGATCAAAACTTAACAAACATTTTTTAGGCTTTTTACTTTATCTAATATGTGGGCTTGAAAGCCTCGAAAATTTATATTAAACCCATTAGACTATATTTTAGTAAAATGCACTGAAAATTAAACTTTTTGATGTAAAAAAGGTTTCACCAATTTACCGGAACTCAAACGATGTAAATAGTGCCTACTAGAGACACTCCGCCATCAAAATATTTTGATCACAACTCTTACAATATATCATTTTAATAGAATAGAACATCACACAAAAAATTACTTTACTATTTAGATCTAAATGATATATTTTGTTTAGGATATTTCATATATTTTTAAAATATCTTTTAAATTCTTATTATTTATATAAATAAAAAAATTAAAATTAAAAATTTACATTTTCATTTTGCAAAAAGTTATTCTGCAGTATAAAAACACCGTTGGGAATTAAGTGTTATTTATGACCGCAATATTTTAAAAACTAACCATTCAAAACCTCACAAAAAGGGAGAAGAAAAAAAGTCTCTCACTTTTTTTTTCTTCTGCTAAACCTTGAACAATACCATACTTTGAAAAGGCAAAAGCAATCTACAAACCTTGAACAATACCAAACTGTGTTCAGTAGTGGTATTAAAAACTAGAAAGCTATGATAGGTTCTGTTATTTTGCTAAGGAATTATCCAAAATGTATTTCCCGGAAAAATAAATTATAATAAACTTCTCGGTCATCGAAGATCTTTAGATATTTCGAAGAAGATGCACTTATATCGAGTGTCTGGCCATTGTCACGAAAATAGCCACCTTGTGTACTAATGAATAACCTCTGTAGAGAAGGGGTTGATATAGTGAACAACAAGAAAAGGTCTAACACAAAAACAATTTGAGAAAGAAATCTTCAAGAACAGGACAAGCAGATAAAATTCTTTTGAAAGATTCTTTGCTCTCGAACTTCACACATGTGAGGTGTAACCTTTTCATGGAAGGGAAACAAACAGGAGAATCAGCAACGTCCAGAAAAATCTGGCCTTGGAGTTTCAAGACAAGGAGTGTTTTGAGGACGTTGAGGTTTTTTGGGAATCTGATGGGACTGTAAGAACCAAGATAAGAGTTTATTGTGATTTTGATCTTCAGGAGAGTGGAACGAATATTTGGGAACAAGAGAGTATCTATGGAACCAGTGGGATTTCTAAGTTTTAGATTTAGTGTTTTAAGAACAAGAGCTTCATGTAATGGCAAGCACATGCCACAAAATTGGTCAAATCCAAGGGAACCAGTGTAAGTACATGTTTCTTCATACGCAAGCTTTGGCATCATCTTCCACACATAGTTCCATCGTTTAGACAATAAGCTTGTGGACATTGCAGTTCTTACCGGAACCAATGAAAGGATTCGTAAGAGCAAGTCATCAGGTAGGTGACTGATCCTATCAGAGCGTTTAACCTCTTCCTTTCCTAATTTTGCAGCTTTCATCGCCTACTCGTTTGAGATCTGAAGGAGTAACCTTTTTTTTGGAGCGTAGAGGAAATGAGAGATATGAAACCCTAATTTTTATAACGCTTTCCTCTCTTTGTCACACATTATTTGTTTATTATATGAAAATATGTTTAATAACTATCTATACTTTTTATTATATTTACAAGATAATACATTTCTTATTTTTAAATTTGGCCACCAATCAATATTATTTAATACAAAAAATTAAACAACTTGCTAAATAAAAGTACAACATATGGAAAACTATATATATATATATATGACATGTCGATTATCCTTTAAAATTTAGTTAATCCTAAAATTATTAATTTTGACAACAATCATTATCATTTAAAGCGATTTTTTTTTTTTGAAAGAATGTTAAATTAATTCAACCAAAAAAACTGTTTACAACTAGTGTTGCTGTTTTTGAAGGAGAAAGCAAAACCAAACTAGCTTTACATCACATATGAGTTTATCGATAGGAAAACCATGTTTCCATGGCCTTTTTATAAGCAGAGGAGTCTTGATGTTTCATGCTTGAGATGCGGTTCCTTACTTGCTTGTCTATGAGCCTCACAAGGACCAAGGCTGATTTGTGCTCCTCACCAAATTTCCTGCCATTTCTTTCTGTCCAAACTGCATATAATGTGGCCTGAAAAACGTACTTGAGAAGAAATGACTCTACCCTGCTTCGTTTTATGGTAAGTAGCAGAACTATCTCTTCCCATACAGGAGTATAGGCAGTGGACAGAAGCTTTATAGTGAGACTTTTCCATATCTCCTCCGAGTATGGACATTGATAAAAGAGGTGGTTGCGAGTCTCAGGGTTTGTCATGCACAGGTTACACATAGTCATTGTACCACCATTCCATTGAGCTATGCAATCGCCTGTAGGTAGTCTGTTTTGGATTGCAATCCAGGTGTGAAAAGAGAACTTTGGAGTATTGTATTGAAACCACACTCCTCCGTACCAGTCAACCTGAGGCTGCATGACTCGTGATAGCTTCCAAGTTTCTTTCGATGTAAAGACTGGTTTGAACTCATCTCTATTCTTCCATAATCTGATATCTTCTTCCTGAGTCAAGCCTCTGCCACGAAGACTCTGTATCTCATTCTCAATTGTATTGTAGATCTCAACTCTATGTTTTCGCCTTCGATGCTTTCGGATTACCGAAGCCACTGTATCATTGAGGCGAATACCCATATTCATGACCCTGTCATCTCCTGTTTTCTCGATCAAGCGGCCCTGAGCCGACCAGTCATCAAACCAAAAAGAAGTAGATGAACCATTTTTCACTTCAACTTTCGAGAAAGTGGCTGCTACTGCTCGGCATTTTAACAATTTCTTCCACATCCATGAACCAAGGGAACCACTTTCTTTCACAGACCAAAAGGATCCTTTGCGATTTTGGAATTAAAGTTGACGTACCGATATGAATTAAAACTAGAAATAACCTTTTAATTACATCTAATGTCATTTTTTCCCTCATAAATATAATTAATTTTAATAAATGAATTTACAAAACATGATAAATATGAGTTTCCTTATAAATCGTAGGTATTACATTAAATTACTCAATATTTAGCTAATTTAAAAGATTGCAATCTTTCAATTATTTAATCCTTAACAAAAACAATTTTATAAATAGCATATATATATAATCATATCTAATTTTAAATTTATTGAATATTCTCAAATCTATGTTAGATATTATTGTGTATAATTATTTCATTCGTTTGATCTATGTAGAGGACGGTTTACTTTCACAATGTAAATTTTTACGTGTATCAATTTTTTTACTAATTTTTCTTTTATGGTTTTTAACTAAATTTACATTATTTTGAACACACTAAGCATGACAACTGTAGATACTAAGATTTTTATACATGAATTACATTGATTTAATTTTATATTTTGTTCAAAATGATAAATCTTAACATTGTTTTCAATTTTTAAAAATGAATTAAATATTTTTGAAATAAAAATAAAATACAAGTATATTTTTGTAGAAATTAAATGATTTTAGTCACTCAAAATAAATTCAGACCGGTCTAAATAAATTACATGAATTTAAATGGATAAAATAATTGAGAGCTTAAAAGTAAATGAGTTCGAAAGGTCGAGACGTAAATGTGTTCATCCAAAATGAGACGAATTAAAATAAGGCGGATCTATCATTTTATCATTCTTAACAAGTATTTGATGACTTTTTATTAGATTTTTACAATATATAATATCCCGCGCTTTAAATATACTTATAAAAAAATTTAGTAGTTTATTTATATTTCATACTGACGTAACATTCATTAGAACTGATATAAATATACTTTTTATTCAAATTAGGCATAAGCTGATTTCATTCCTTTTAATAAAGATACAGAATCTGAGTATTTTCTATTAGAGATATTTCACTATTATCTGTTAAAAATATTATTTATATTAATATGATAACTATGCTAAGTTGTTTTTCACCAAGAAAATTGGTTAATGAAATGTTAGCGTTCTAGCCCCTAGGTAATAATCCTCTATTTAAATAATGAGATATTTGATAAAATATTTGTTAAATAAATAACTTTTAAAATAATAACAAAGATATATAAAATAGATTTTAATGATTTAATTAAATTAAAATTTTAATTTATATCAATTCAAGTATAATACATAGTTTTAGTCAGAATCTATGTTAAATGAGATTTTTTAATCATATAGTTTTATGATTATTGGTATCTTATTATAATAAAAATATAAAACTATTGATTACAAAATTTTCAATATATATAATTTAACACTTTTAGTAATTATAGTCGGTTCTTAAAATTTTAAATATAATATATATGAAAAAATCTATTTTTAATTAGTATATGATTAATGTGATTATTTAATTTGAGTATTATAATTTTTTATCGAATCTTTGTTATTCAAAAATATTAATTTTCACATATATATTAATCATATTAGTTAATTCCATTATTTTATTTACAGAAATAAATAAACATTTTTGTAGATTACTTATTAGTTTTATGGTTAATCTAATAACAATTTCTATAGTATATGTTTAGAAGTACCAAATAATAAATCTTATTTTTTCTAAAGAATTTAAGAATTTTTTAGTGATGTACCAATTTCCTAAACCGGTTAGCTCTCTTTCATCTAACCGGAATGATCTGTGTCAAACTGGTTCTGTCCTTGTTCGGTGTACCGATTTTGTATACCGAATAAATTAGTAAATGTTTCTATTACTGAAATGTTAAACCCGGTGAGGTGTTCTTTACAGCAGCCAACAAGTTTGGTAAGAACTGTCGGCGGAATCACCACCGTCGATTTTTCAGAAAGGTAAATCTAATCTAACGGACTATATCCTTGTCATAAAACCATATAATAATCGACGGATCTGATTTTTTTTTTTTTTTGGGGTCAAATCGACGGATCTGATTTTTTTCGAAGGTCCACGTTAATCACGAGCCACGTTGCCATCATTATCTTTAATTTATGGTTTCAAAATATTCCGCACGATGATAAAATAACATATGAAAATTTACAGGTAAGCGGGACATATTGTTATCATCGCCGTCGTCAAGATGCCGCCGGCCGGAGAACTCCAACAATCATCTCCGTCAAAAGACAAACCACCCACCGATGCTCAATCTGCCGAAGCTGCTGCAGCGATTGCCGCGGCTGCTGCGGATGCTGAAGCTGCTGGATTATGGACACAGATCAAAGCGGAAGCTCGCCGTGACGCTGAGGCGGAGCCTGCGTTAGCTAGCTACCTGTACTCGACGATTCTTTCTCACTCGTCTCTCGAGCGATCCATCTCGTTTCATTTGGGAAACAAGCTCTGCTCGTCGACGCTTCTCTCCACGCTTCTGTACGATCTGTTCTTGAACACGTTCACCTCCGATCCTTCTCTCCGCAACGCCACCGTCGCGGATCTCCGTGCTGCTCGTGTTCGTGATCCGGCGTGTATCTCCTTCTCCCATTGCCTTCTCAATTACAAAGGTTTCTTAGCGATTCAGGTGAGAATCTTCATCTTCCGGTTTGGTTTAACCAATCCGGTTAACTTGATTTGGATTTGGTTTATTTAATTTGGATAATATGATTTGTTTTTCTTCAATTTGGCTAACTTGATTTTGTTAGGCGCATCTTCAGGTTTGTATAGTTGATATGGTTTATTCAATCTGGTTAACTTGATTTGATTTGGTTTATTCAATCTGGTTAACTTAATTTAATTTGGTTTTATTCAATTTGGTTAACTTGATTTGAAACTCGGTTAGGCACATCGCATCTCGCACAAGCTATGGACTCAAACGCGGAAGCCACTAGCCTTAGCTCTACACTCGCGTATCTCCGAAGTGTTCGCCGTGGATATCCATCCAGCAGCGAAGATCGGGAAAGGGATACTTCTCGATCACGCAACCGGAGTTGTGATCGGAGAGACAGCTGTGATAGGGAACAACGTTTCGATCCTCCACCACGTGACGCTCGGTGGAACAGGTAAAGCTTGCGGAGACAGGCATCCCAAGATCGGTGACGGTTGCTTGATCGGAGCTGGAGCGACTATTCTCGGGAACGTCAAGATTGGTTGTGGAGCTAAAGTAGGTGCTGGGTCTGTGGTTCTGATCGACATCCCTCCACGAGCTACGGCGGTTGGGAATCCGGCGAGACTCGTCGGAGGAAAAGAGAGACCGACGATTCACGACGAGGAGTGTCCCGGAGAGTCGATGGATCACACTTCGTTTATCTCGGAATGGTCAGACTACATCATTTGAAATTACTACTGAGCCTTTTGTTGTGTGATCGAGCTTGTCGATATTATAAGTTAAAAGTGATGAACTGTCTTTTACTGAGCTTTGTCGGATTTATAGACTACTGGAATGTTCAGTGTAATAATAATGAGTCAGTTTGGTCATATTGTTCAGTTAGTCATCCAATGGTTTGTTAAAAAAAAAAAAAGTCATCCAATGGTTTACTACATCTTCTCCTTCGTCAAGTTTCCAGATACAAATTCAAATTTACACTCGTAGCTTTTATGAATCTAGAAAGTAAGATTGATCAATGCGGCTCAGCTACATTGCATCCATAGCTAGTTGAAACAACTTACCCGCCATTACATCTCAAACGAATAAGATTCTCTTCAGTATATACTTGCAAGCTACTTTTTCAAATAATTATTTACTAGAAATCTTTATTATAACTTAATTTTAATTTAATTTATTTTTCTTAAAATCTCTACAAGTTTCTTTGTTAGTAATGGTAAGAGTATTATGCTCAGTTTAGTGATAGTCAAGACATTATTATATAGAAAAGAAAGTAAGTATCATAGCCAATATGAACGTTTTATGGTAGTGTATGACATAATCGCAAGTGTCCCATCACAAAAACTGTTACAACAATGTCACAACACCAGAACATTTTACATGTATATAGAAAAATGAAATAATGAAACAACATTTGTGGCTTCTTAACAAAAGAACTGTTGTTTTTATCATGGCTGACTACAAAAGAATGTGTTATATAAGGATGGCTTTAGATGTCTTCTCCTCAAATCTCCCTAGTGTTTGTTCTATATCTACAAAGCTAGACCAGTGAATGAAGTTTCACACACACACTTAAGCCGAGACTCGGGTTTTGATAGGCTTAAGCTTTAATCCCATGCTTTCAGGAGAGAGAAGCTCAGGTGAAATGCAAGAAGGGCTAAGAGGACTTCTAGGGCTCTCTGTGAAACAAGATGGTCTATACAATCCATAACCCATCAAGAAATATTCCATTGGAACCAGCATTGCATGTGGTTGCTCCTCTGTTACCATTGAACCACAAGCCTGAACCTGAAAAAAAAATCCCAAGAAAGTAAACATCGAGTAATATCCCCAACATGTAAATAAAAAGATTGATGATTTTGTTTCTCAAACCTCAACCAAAGCACAGTATCCTCTATCCAAATTTGCTGCCATGTGAACAGCTTCTGAATAGAATGGAGATTGGTCTCCGATAAAGATAAGTGTCCTGCATTTTAGTTTCTTCAATCCACTTGATATGTCAGGTCTCCTGAAAAAGCATTATGCAAGCTAAATATTTGACACCATGAATTCTTATTAGACAAGGGATTTAAAGGTGTTTGTTGTCTTACCGATCAATGGCATCAAGAAACCGCATGACGTTTACACTTTGCCTCTCATCAAGTAGCTGAGGAGATTACCAAAAGCGTAACAATGTCAATTACTTAAAACAGAGAGACATCTAAATATTGATGAATCAGAACAAAGAAGAGGAAAGGGTAGAAGACTGACTCTTCTGCAAGCTTGTGCTATATCTGACTCTGGAATCTCCACGTTTCCACGGACTTCCTGTTACAAGTAGAAGCGATTTTTTTTAAAAACCAGTTTTAATTAGTAGTGCAACAATGGTATCTACTAGCTGCAGTAAACGCACCTTACTAAAATATCTTTGAAGCAAAAACTCCTTTACCACTCCACACATTCCGTAGAAATATAACAAGTTTGAGACAACTCTGTTGTAGAACCATTCAGACCAAGATGGTGCCTTGCATAGTGGTGAGACAAGAATCAAACCGGCAACCCTTTCTCTATGTTTCATCTGAATTTTTTTTAAAACACAGAACAGGTATTATACACAATGTCAAAAGGGTTGTGAGAAGAGTAAAGATAAAATAGGAACATACCGCGAATAACGTGAGGATGTAAGCACCTGCAGTCACTCCCATACACATCACAGCACCAAGGCTGAACAAAAAAAACTTATACATCATTAGTTAACATGTCTGTAAACTTTCAATAAGGGCTTCATTCAATCATTACCCGAAAAAGTTGAGAACTTCGAGGATCTGATCAGCCAAATCATCAGCAGAAGGGACTGAATCAGTAGGAAAAATCGGAGCAGCTCCTAACTGCAAGAACTCTTGGTGGAAATGCAAGGACATGTGAGTGATCAAGCCAAACAAAGCAAATGGCTCTTTTAAAATAACTTAAAAGAGAAACTAAAATATGGACCTCATGGCCAGGTGGACTTATATGATAAATGCAGAAGTTATGTAGTAGCAAGGAAGCTGCTTCAGGGCAAAAGAACAATCCTTGGAAGCATGACATATCTGAGAGAAGAAGCAACAGAAACATTAAAAAAATCAGTAAAACAGACAAAGGATCCTGTTATTTAGCTGAACACTAGTGCATGTAACGATTCTTTAAGACTTACGGTTAAGGGCCAGATCAGGATAAGTAATCAATGCTGGCTTTTCTCTATCTCCGTAGACAATGACAGACACAACACCAGACGCAGTTTTGACACGATGCTCCTGAAGACAAGAAAACCAGCAAGTTTTTAACAAAAGTAACACCCACCAAACGGATCATGAAACCAACAGAAAACTTTTAAATACATCATCTCATTACCATTTTCTCATCCATAGTTTTATTACATGTGTTTGTTTGTTTATCTTCTGTTGTATACTAAAGCTAGGAATATGACAACTTACTTTAGGTGGGAAATAATTAATGTGTACAAACACAATAATGAATACAAATGAAAAATCTCTGTTAAGAGGTTTACCATGTGCAAGCCTTCTACTTTTAAGGAGAAAAGAACAGAATCAAAACTTCATCATTATCCAGAGGATGGCCTAGTCCTAATCATTGTGAATTTTCTTCTTTATTTTTTTATAAAAGAGAAGAATGACAGTGTAAAAGAGATTGGAAGACAATGAGTGTTAACGAGATAATAAAAAGAAGGATTAGTCTTTTAAATCTTGAATAAACAAAGGGTCAAAGGTAGACAAAAACAGCTGGTGTATTCTTTATTAATAAAAAAGAAAAGAAGAATCAAAAGGCAATAAGACAAGAATAAGGAATAGTACAAAAGAAGAAGAAGATATCTTTTGAATAGAGAAGAAGATCCCAAGAATAATCTACCACGAAATTTTACAAATCCACAAGCAAAGAATTTTCCTAGAATTATTAATTTTTTTCGAAAATGAAGCTCATTATTCTCAAATGTGTAAAATAGGCAATCATTTGATTTCAAAATATTATTATGAATCAACTGAATCTAACAATGCCTTATAATGAGTAACAGAACCATAATTTTCTCTCAATCATAAAACCGGGCCATGTTCTTCCGTAAATTTCACAAAAAAAAATTGATCCACAAGATTCCATTTAAAACTCAAGCAAGTTTTAAGATAAACCCAGAAAAAAAAATCCAGCTTGATTTGAATCCGATATCAAGAAACAAGAATTGCAGTAATAACCGAATCAATTATGGAAATGAGAAATAGGGAAGGTAAAAAGAAAACGGACCTTGCCACCAAGATAGATGGTTCCAACGTCGACGGAAACAGAGCCGTTTGACTCCGCCATTGGCAACAAAAGCTCCTCCGTTTCCGCCTTCGTCGCCGTTTGTCTTTATGTACCGCAGGGATAACAGAAGGAGGAGGAGCTTTTTTCTTTCTCTTCTTCCTCCTCTCCCCTACCTTTAAATGTTTTGGCCTTTTTTTAGCTTATATACAAAGCGATACCTTCTCTCTCCTAAGACTTCTCTGGAAAATTAACGGATTTTTAGTTTTTTTTTTTTCATTTATTCTCTCTCTGTTTAAAATTTTAGCGGTGATTTCTCCATTGACGACGGTGGTGGTAACTTGACACTCAAATACCCAAAAAAAAACATTTTATTTTATTTTGACTAAATATTAAACCAGTTCGACTCTCACAATTAAAAAAAACTAACTTGGACTCGATTTTTCAAAGTCTTTAAGAAATCAATTTTTTAATGAGAACAATGGAGTTGAGAAAGCACCTTAAATCAAACTGAAATGTATAAACTTTGAAATCTGAAAACATTGTGTAATCGAAACTAAAAAATCTGGTATAACCGAACTAAACAGAATCGAATTGGAAAAAAAAAGAAAAGCAAGTCTAGTTTGAACAAGTTGACCTTTTCTAAAATTAGGCACCATTTTGACATAAGTCTAGTTTCCACATTATTTGTGGGAACAAATATACATCTCTTTAATGCTCTATGGATATTTCTGCAATTCTCGATCATTTTATTAGAAAGTTGGCAACGCGGTATATTTTTGCAAAATGGTTTGCATATAAAACAAAAAGAGAGGGGCGTTCCGAGAATCGAACTCGGGACCTCTCGCACCCAAAGCGAGAATCATACCACTAGACCAAACGCCCTTGTTGCTTGAAGTTCTGTATATGTTTTACAACAACATCATTTTTTAATTTTGGGCCGCTAACGGGCCTTGATTATTGTTTAGATAGGATCATATGCTGTCTATTTCTCCGTCTGCTGCTCTTCATCCCTAAGCTTACTTTAGTATCATCGCTCTCCACATTTCCATTAACCCTCCAGTTTTCCCGCCTTTTGTCTCACCCTCTTCCCGCCTCACACTCGCCGGAGATTCCATGGCTCAGAAGCACCAATCCTCCACCACCCCAGGCTCCGAGCCTAAGAAGCGTCGCCGCGTCGGATTCTCTCCCGCCGGTGAGCCGTTTCTTCTCCTGTTTCTATTTCCGGTTGTTTTACTGTCACTCGCGGTTTCCACTTAGCGTAGCTCCGATTGTTTCGCACTCTCGTCTAATCTGGCAGTTTGCTCTTAACAGTTACTGGCGTGGAGGCTAACGAGTGCATCAAAATCTATCTCGGTACGTATCTGATTGCGAAATTAGGGTTACGCTTCCAATTTTCCCCTCTTTGGTGAAATTAGCTGCTCTTACTTACGTTTCTGTAGTTGTTTTTGGCTTTATCGGACAAATTGAAATTTGAATTGCAATTTGTGTCTCTGTGATATTCGTTTCTAGAACTGTTTCGAGTATGTGTGATTCGAAGTCTGCGATATGCTCTGTGTCAGTGTCTTAGTAATAATTTATAGCTATGAAAATGTTTGTTTTCAGTTGTTGAGCGTGTAGAGAAGATGTGTGTGATCAATTTTATCAATAAGTGATAGAATTATTCTCTGTAGAAATTTTTTTTTTGGGGTTGTTTTGATATTATTTTGACTTCTCTTTTCATGGTGGGTTGATTTCTAGTCTCCAGCAAGGAGGAAGTTGGTTCTCCTGATGTTTCCTGTGTTACACCAGTTGATCTGAACGATTTTTTTGATGGAGATGGGAAGATATATGGTTACCAAGGTTTGAAAATAGTTTTCTTTCTTTTAAGTTTTTGGTTTATCATTGTTGTGTTCTGACATAATCTTGCTGTCAATTTCATTTGTTTCAGATCAATGTGTGGATCAATAGCATTTCGTTGCATTCTTATGCTGATATTACATACCAGAGCACAACCAATGTAAGTCTTAAGTTTTGTTTTGAGCCATTGGACTGTTTATATATTGGCTTTTAGAATAAAACCCACTTTGGAAGCATCATTGCCTACTATCTTTTGGTTTTGTTGTTTCTAGGGAGACAAAGGCATCACGGACCTCAAATCTGCTTTACAGGTACTAATCAACTTCTATGTCTCATCTTATCTGATGCCTCAACTTTTTTGTCCTTTTTTCTTATGATTGACTACTTTATTCCACCCAGAACATATTTGGTGAAACAATTGTTGATAGCAAGGATGAATTTCTGCAAACCTTTTCGACAGAGAAAGATTTTATCAGGTGCACAACAAGTTGATTCTCTCATACTTACTCGAACCTCTACCCTGTGTTCTTTAAGATAGGTTTTGGAGTCATTGATTGATTAACTTTGACATTGATTGTTTTAGAAATATGGTGTCCAACGGAGAGGTAATACATTCTGGAGTGATAGATGGAAGCAGCATCAATGCTCAAGTGGCTCCTTCAGATCTCCAGGTAGTTTTGCGCTCTATGTTTCATCTTATAATTCTTCAAGGACCCAATTAGTTTAAGATGCGTTTATCAGCAGTCAAAGAAAGAACCATATAATGGTAAATTTTCCCCAGGTTTTACGGATGGAGATTGGTTCTCCAAATGCTGGACTCCTCTACAGCCGATTGGTGCCTCTTGTTCTTCTTTTCGTCGATGGTAATCACACACCCGCCTTTGCTCTTGAATTTTTATCTTCTCTTCCTAGTATTAACCAGACGTTGGTCCATTATATCAGGCAGCAACCCGATTGATGTCACTGACCCTGACTGGCATTTATATCTCTTGATTCAAAAGAAAGAGGATAAAGAGGAGCCTTTGTATCAAATTGTGGGATTTACTGCAATTTATAAGTTCTATCGTTATCCCGACAGGTTAAGGATGCGACTCAGCCAGGTATAAATATATATACTTCAATAATCTCAGTTCTTCTTGCATTATTTTCGATTTGACTTGTTGTTCTGATTCTTGGTTTTTATCCCAGATCTTGGTCCTGCCTTCCTTCCAAGGAAAAGGATTTGGAAGCTATCTCATGGAGGTTGTAAACAAAGTGGCCGTAGCAGAAAACGTTTACGATCTAACAGTGGAAGAGCCATCCGAAAAGTTCCAACACATCCGCACTTGCATAGACATAAACCGCTTGCTTGCTTTCGATCCAATCAAACCAGCCATCGATTCAGCTATTGAGACTCTCACAAAAGGAAAGCTATCGAAGAAAGCTCACATACCACGATTCACTCCACCTTCGAATGCCATCGAGAAGGTCCGTGAAGCTCTGAAGATCAACAAGAAACAGTTCCTCAAATGCTGGGAGATCTTGATATATCTGGCGCTTGATCCTATCGACAAATACATGGAGGATTACACATGTGTCATCACGAACCATGTGAGAACCGACATTCTTGGAAAAGATATAGAGACTCCAAAGAAACAGGTGGTGGATGTTCCAACAACGTTCGAAGCTGAAGCATCGTTTGTGGTTTTCAAGTCTGTGAATGGAGAAGAAGCTAATAGCAACAATGTTCAGGTGGATGAAAACAAACCGGATCAAGAGCAGCAGATGAAGCAATTGGTTGAAGAGAGGGTTCGTGAGATCAAGTTGGTTGCTGAGAAAGTCTCTAGGAATTGCCCGAAGGTGAGAATCTGATTCGAATAAAAACTTATGTGAGAGAGATTTAATCAGAAGCTTTTTGTTGAGTGTTCAAACTCTGTGGTCAGACTCTGTTTGTATACGCTTTGTACCGGTTTTTTTTACGGAGGTTTCAGTAAACAAATGTAGTTCCGGTTTAGCGGTTTTGTCTGGTATGAGATTAGTAACGCAATTTACATTGACACCCGTAATTTTCGGTTCAGTACAATCAGGACTGGCTAAAGAAGCAAAGGCTTTCGACGCCGATTTAAAGAGCATCAAATTTCAAGTACTGTTGTCCAAAAAAAAAGTTGTAAGTGATTAATGGGCTCAAATGTTCAGAGGTCGTAAGAGGTTACTACAAACGATAATGGCACAAGCAGTCAGCCCATTAAAGCCCAAATAAATCAATCATCTAGGTTTAGTTAAGTGTAGCATATATAAAGCTTACTTCTCCTCCTACGGCGCCTTTCTGTCTGTCGACGTTCTTCGAGCCTCAAAGGTACTCTCTCCCTCATAGTTCTCTGATCGTTATTATCTAGCGGGTTTTATAGATCTGTCTAAGGAATTTTCAGATACGGCAATCTACTTATGTGTTCTTTGATAGGTAAGAGTGTGAAGAAGTACATCACAGGACAAAGAGAAGATGTCTGAGAAAAAGGGAAGGAAAGAGGAAGTGGTGACCAGAGAGTACACCATCAACCTCCACAGACGCCTCCACAGCTGGTTAGCTTTCTCAAACTCTAGTTTCTTCAATGACTGATACATTCTAGCTGCTTGATGCATCAGTTTCATAGAGGTATAATGAAATTTTGTCTGCGTCTGGTACGTTTACAGTGGCAAACATAGGGCCTACTTTTTGTTGTTTGATTATTGTTTAAAGATTCTTTTTTTTCGAAAATGTAAATATATGTTAGGCCTTAAAATGAATACCTTTTAAAATTCACTATATTCATAGGGAAATGCTTATTATATCATATTCCATGTATCACATTCAGCCTGTAGCTCGTCATTACATTGTTGGTGTGTTTATTGAGATATAACGAATAAAACAAACACTGAATCTTGTTCTGGTTGGATTCAGTTTATCAAATCGTGATAGTGGTCAAAATGAAAATGTGAACTTCCTGTTTTGATTAGGTTTGATTTATGATAGTGTTCTTTTCCTTCTTATGAGATTTAAGGTCCCTTAATAATACGTAATTAATTTTGTAACAGCACATTTAAGAAGAAGGCACCAAAGGCAATCAAGGAGATAAGGAAGTTTGCAGAGAAAGCTATGGGGACCAAGGACGTCAGGGTGGACGTGAAATTGAACAAGCAGATATGGAGCAAAGGTATCAGAGGTCCCCCAAGGAGGATTAGGGTCCGTGTTGCACGTAAGAGAAACGATGATGAAGACGCAAAGGAAGAATTTTTCTCACTTGTCACTGTTGCTGAAATCCCTGCTGAAGGACTCAGTGGACTCGGCACTAAGGTCATCGATGAGGAGGATTGAGAAGGAACTAGTCTGTCACTTAGACAAGTTTTGGTGTTTTTCTCTTAATTTCTTGTTGGTTTTCAGTCGAAAAGTCACAGATGCAGTTTATTATTGGAAAGACTCATTTTCTAGACCTTATGATGAATCTTTTTTTATTTTCCGGATTTTTCTTGAATCTCACAGTTCTAAGATGGTCTTAGTGATAATCAATGTGAACCTGAGTTGTTTATGCAATCGATTGAGCCTAACGTTTCGTAACTTTCGTTATACATGTGAAATGAAATGAGTTTTCTGTTGTTCAAGATACGTTGAAAGACAAGTCCCAATCAACAAATGCTCGACTCTTCCGTGAAGAAGGTAAACGGAAGGAGTCGAGAATCAGTAGTTCAGTACCATGTCAGCTTTATTATTCCGTTTTGAACAAAGACATCTATCATGCCCAGCTCTTGTTCCTCCCAGGTTGAAAAAAAAAACGTCGACAGCAGGATTCGAACCTGCGCGGGCAAAGCCCAATTGATTTCGAGTCAATCTCCTTAACCACTCGGACATATCGACTTCTTGTCTAAGTTAGTCCTTTTTCTTATAGATAATCCTTACGCTATCTGACGCAGGAATCAAGATTCAATGAAGCCCACACCATTGTTTTCAAGTAATAATATTCTGGCCTACTGCTTACAGACCACGGTTCGCTGAAGCTTATAATCAACAATACCACCAACCCCACTGGCTTTGTTGTCTAATTACGTACTTACATTTTCCGGTTTGTGAAACTTAGTTTTTCCAGATAACCGAACAGAACCAGTTACATATCATCGTAAAATATCCAATTCATTCCATTCATTAAACAACGTACAAACTTAAAAAGTAAAATTAACCGGATTCGGTTCTCAAATCCAAATCCAGACCCAGTAGAAACATATAAAACATAAAATGAGTTTTGAGGTAAGTAAATCTTTAGAGGTCAGCTCTGCCAGGATAGCGAGGGAAGGGAATAACGTCTCTGATGTTGTCCATGCCTGTAGCAAACAGAACCATACGTTCGAACCCAAGTCCGAATCCTGAATGCTTTGCTGTTCCGTAACGTCTCAAGTCCAGGTACCACTCGTATGGCTCCACTGGTAGTCCCATCTCCTCAATCCTGTTTAATCAAAAACCACATTTTTTGGCTTCATGAGAGAGTTCAAAAGAAATAGCTAACATTGAACAAACTGATTTCACTTTCACCAACCTTTCCATGATCACGTCAATCCTTTCTTCCCTTTGGCTTCCACCAATGAGTTCTCCAACCTAATTTAACAATGAAAAGACGCCATTCATGTTGTATATTCTTCCATGATTAAAGGATTCAACTTTAAATGGGCTTTATTCACCTTTGGAACGAGGACATCCATGGCAGCCACTGTCTTTCCATCATCGTTAAGTCTCATGTAGAATGCTTTGATTCCTTTCGGGTAGTTGTACACAATAAGTGGCTTTTGAAACACAACCTCAGTCAAGTACCTATAAGATAGGAGACAACCCTAGTAACGTTTTTCTTGCAAGTGTTTTAAGTTTGAGACATAGTTATAAAAAAACAAACCTTTCGTGCTCAGATGCTAAGTCGATTCCCCACTCCACCGGGTTCTCAAATTTCTTTCCTTTAGCCACAGCTTCTTCAAGCAGTTCTATCGCTTTAGTGTACGTTAGACGACCAAACGGAGTCGACGCAACCAGTTTCAGCCTATCAATGCAGCCTTTGTCGAAGTTCTTCGCCATGAGTTCCATGTCATCGTAACGCTTTTCGAGCAGCCACTTGCACATGTATCTCACGTACGCCTCTGCGCAGTTCATATCGTCCTCTAGATCAGCGAAAGCTAACTCAGGCTCAACCATCCAGAACTCAGCAAGATGCCTCGAGGTGTGAGAGTTCTCTGCCCGGAAAGTAGGACCAAACGTATACACATCGCTAAGACCACAAGCGTAAGTTTCCACTTGTAACTGACCAGATACCGTCAAGAAAGCTTGACGACCAAAGAAATCTTGCGAATAATCAATCTTTCCATCAACTTTAGGCAATCCAGGTTTGAGCCTTGACCTCTCTTCCGTCCTAGCTAAACTCACTTTTGCCTCGTTGAGTTCAGCAACGGAAGCAGTGATCTCTTCCTTGCTTGCTTTAGCAGCTTTGAGTTGCGCCACAGCTTCACCTCTCGCCTTGACGATGGCCCTGGCAGCTTCAACGTCAGCCTCGGTAGGCGGAGGGTTCTCAATGAGATCCCTCTCCAACTTCTCAGTATGGTTGATCAGAGTCGTCACTTGGAACATCTCTCCAGCTCCTTCGCAGTCACTTGTCGTGATGATTGGAGTTTGAATGTACAGGAAACCTTCCTCATCAAAGAATGTGTGGGTGGCTATAGCAAGCGCGTGTCGGATTCTTGCAATTGCAGAGATCTGAAACCACAGGCAAACAAAAACAGAACAATCCACTTAAGCCTAACACTCCGATCAAGTAATCATTTTCGATTAAGGTTGTAAATGGTACCATTGTCACTCAAACCCTAAAGAGGATTCTGAGATCTGAAACAACAAAGAAACAAAAACAGTAGACTCCACTTAAACCTAATTGAAATCTAATAACTTTCTAATCAAGTAACCATTTCTACTAAGGCTGTAAAAGAATCTGTAATCAAAAACAGGACATTCCACTCTAACTAATAGAAATCAAATAACTTTCTGATCAAGTAATTGTTTTTTTCGATTAAGGCTGTAAGAGAATCTGTAGTCACTGAGGCTAAGAAAGCTAGACGAATGTCAATGACTACAACAAACCCTTGAACAGTGTCACTCCACTCAAACCTAACTTTCTCATCAAGTAATCATTTTTACGATTAAGTTACATAATCTCAATAACTAAACCAAACCCATGAACAGATTCAATCAAAAAAAGTCATCTTTATTACCGAATTGGTCCTAGAACGAAGATGAGGAAACTCTCTCAACCTCTCAAGCGTCAGCTTCGTCTTCGGAATCGGATACGTGGCAGTATCCACCGCTCCCACATCAATCACCTCCACAACGCTAAGCTCGACCTTCTGCTTCGTCCCTTTCCCTTCCGGAGGAATCTTCAAACACCCGTCGACCGTCACGCAAGTCCCCGTCGCGATCAGCCTGGAGAGATCCGACACCGAGGCGTCCACCATGACCTGGAGATTCGCCGGGCACGATCCGTCGTTCACCTCGAGGAAAGCGAAACTCCCCTTTCCTTGCTCCCTCCCGGTTTTGACCCACCCGCTGATTCGGACCTTTTGACCCGCGAGTCCGGCTCCGCCGTCGGGTCGACCCAGGATGGATCGGATGCGGACTCGATCTGAGAAACGAGCTTTCTGCACTGTTGTAGATGAGGTTGCATCGCTGGATATGGAGACGGAGGCTAATTGATGCGCCGGCGGCGGAATCTCGTCGCCCATTTTGGGGTATGTGTGAAGAAGGTCTGTGAGTGGTGGGGGGCGCTGTAGATAAAACCCTAAAGTGTGATGAAATCTGAAAGAGGGAGAGAAAACTTGGTAGGGGTATAATTGGAAATTAACATTCTGCAGATTCTAGGGAAGGTGACTCGTAAATTCGTTTATATGATACTTAGATTTGTTATTTTGTCTAAAATTGTTGAAAATTATTCAAAACTGATCATATTTTTCTGAAATTTTACAAAACATCTAAAATATACTAGTTCAATAAAAACTAGGTATTTTAAACTTAGCACTTAAATATTTACAAAACTTAAAATAAAAAATTATTATAATTAAATCATAAATTAATTAGAACTAGTTCTGTTTGGATCATTCTAATTAGATCAAATCTACTCGCGTTGGTTCTTTTTGGATATTTTTTGTCCAACATAATTTCTTAGACCCAAATATATCTCTATAATATTATTTCGAAGTCGGTTTAACTGCGTTAATGTGTCTCGTTAAGCTGCTACAGTGGTTGATTACGATGATACCTTTAATAAATTGAAATGTTATTTGTATTTCTCATATTTATTTGACCATAATATCTTTCGATTCTGAGAAAAAAATATCTATAATTTGTTTTACTTATATAATAAGATTTCTTAATTTTTAAGAGATATTAAAACGAAAATATATGTATAAATAATATGATTTCATTAAAAGGAAAGTTCACAAAATAGTAATATTCTATTTTAAAACATTTTAAATAACATAAAGTATACTAATAAACTTTATTTATATTTATATTTTCACAGATAATCTTGATATTAGAATATGAAATATTATTTATTTTAAAACATTTTAAATAACATAAAGTATACTAATAAACTTTATTTATATTTATATTTTCACAGATAATCTTGATATTAGAATATGAAATATTATTTATTTTAAAACATTTTAAATAACATAAAGTATACTAATAAACTTTATTTATATTTATATTTTCACAGATAATCTTGATATTAGAATATGAAATATTATTTATTTTAAAACATTTTAAATAACATAAAGTATACTAATAAACTTTATTTATATTTATATTTTCACAGATAATCTTGATATTAGAATATGAAATATTATTTATTTTAAAACATTTTAAATAACATAAAGTATACTAATAAACTTTATTTATATTTATATTTTCACAGATAATCTTGATATTAGAATATGAAATATTATTTATTTTAAAACATTTTAAATAACATAAAGTATACTAATAAACTTTATTTATATTTATATTTTCACAGATAATCTTGATATTAGAATATGAAATATTATTTATTTTAAAACATTTTAAATAACATAAAGTATACTAATAAACTTTATTTATATTTATATTTTCACAGATAATCTTGATATTAGAATATGAAATATTATTTATTTTAAAACATTTTAAATAACATAAAGTATACTAATAAACTTTATTTATATTTATATTTTCACAGATAATCTTGATATTAGAATATGAAATATTATTTATTTTAAAACATTTTAAATAACATAAAGTATACTAATAAACTTTATTTATATTTATATTTTCACAGATAATCTTGATATTAGAATATGAAATATTATTTATTTTAAAACATTTTAAATAACATAAAGTATACTAATAAACTTTATTTATATTTATATTTTCACAGATAATCTTGATATTAGAATATGAAATATTATTTATTTTAAAACATTTTAAATAACATAAAGTATACTAATAAACTTTATTTATATTTATATTTTCACAGATAATCTTGATATTAGAATATGAAATATTATTTATTTTAAAACATTTTAAATAACATAAAGTATACTAATAAACTTTATTTATATTTATATTTTCACAGATAATCTTGATATTAGAATATGAAATATTATTTATTTTAAAACATTTTAAATAACATAAAGTATACTAATAAACTTTATTTATATTTATATTTTCACAGATAATCTTGATATTAGAATATGAAATATTATTTATTTTAAAACATTTTAAATAACATAAAGTATACTAATAAACTTTATTTATATTTATATTTTCACAGATAATCTTGATATTAGAAAGACAGCACGGACAGAATTGGCAACCACATCGGTCTAAATTTCAACAGTCTCTCTTCCCATGTCCAAGAACCTGTCGCTTACTACGACAAAGAAGGACACAAAGAAGACTTTCAACTCACGAGCGGGGAGCCGATCCAAGTCTTTATCGATTACCACGGACCAACCAGAACGCTTACCCTCACCGTCTACCCGACCAGACTTGGATCTAAGCCGACAACTCCTCTGATCTCGCAAAAAGTTCCTAAACTGCAAGAGATCGTGCAAGAAGAGATGTACGTCGGGTTCACGGCCGCCACAGGGGATAAATCGAGCGCACATTACGTGATGGGCTGGAGTTTCTCAACCGGTCGGGTTCCAGCAGCTACGCTGAACATCTCGGCCCTCCCTGCTCCGCCTCCCAATAGAGCGAAGAAGAGACGCTTCAACAAAGAAGTCATCTCCCTGATCGTTTCTTTAACTACCGTTATAACGATCATGCTGGTGTTATCGTTTTTACTGATCATATACAGAAGACGATTAAACCAAGAAGAGATTCTCGAGGATTGGGAACTCGATCATCCGCACAGGTTTCGATACAAAGATCTATCTACAGCTACGGATGGATTCAATGACAACAGGATCATAGGAACTGGAGGATTCGGAACTGTTTACAAAGGAAGCATAACGGTATCGTCGTCATCATCATCATCTCCATCCTCCGATGAAATCGCGGTCAAGAAGATAACTCCCAACAGCATACAAGGCGTTCGAGAGTTCGTCGCCGAGATCGAGAGTCTAGGCCGTTTGAGGCACAAGAATCTGGTCAACCTACAAGGATGGTGCAAACACGGAAACGACCTCCTGCTAATTTACGATTATATCCCTAACGGAAGCCTAGACTCGCTCCTCTACAGCAAACCGAGGCTATGCGGCGCCGTTTTGACCTGGAACGCGCGTTTCCAGATCGCGAAAGGAATCGCGTCGGGTTTGCTCTACCTCCACGAGGAGTGGGAGAAGATCGTGATCCACCGAGACGTCAAGCCCAGCAACGTCCTCATCGACGATCAGATGAACCCCAGGCTCGGAGACTTCGGCCTCGCCAGGCTCTACGAGCGAGGATCCCTCTCCCACACCACCGTCGTCGTCGGGACCATCGGGTACATGGCGCCGGAGCTCACGCGCAACGGGAACTCCTCCTCCGCCTCCGACGTCTTCGCGTTCGGGGTTCTGCTGCTGGAGATCGTCTCCGGGAGGAAACCGACGGACTCCGGGAGCTTCTTCCTGGCCGATTGGGTCATGGAGATGCACTCGAGCGGCCAGGTGCTCCGCGCGGTGGATTCGAGGCTCGGATCTGGTTATGATGAAGGGGAGGCGAGGCTGGCTCTCGTGATCGGGTTGCTGTGTTGCCACCCGAAGAGGGGATCTCGTCCGGCGATGAGGATGGTGCTGAGGTACTTGAACGGAGACGAGGATGTTCCTGAGGTTGAGGTGTACTCGCATTCTTCGAGTAGATACTCGGTTCCCTCCGATTTGAAAGAATGATGTTTTGGGATTTTACATTTCTGTTGAAAATTAGTGGTATATATTTATTTAATGCAATTGTATGTTAAAACTTAAATAATAAAAATTTGAATGGTGTATGTTAAAATAAAAATATAGAACTAGTATTAATTTCAGAATTTTAAATGTAAAAATTAAGAAAATTCGGTTACTACAGAATAGAGCATTTTTCAACACATTTCTATATCTATGTTTAACTCCAAATACTATTATACAAATATTTTTAAACTCATTTATGCTTACGTTCTAAACTATAGATTGCTAATTCTCCTTTATATTCTTATATATTTAGTGGAATAAATAGACAAATATTAAGTTACAAGAACATATTAAATTTAAAATTGACCTCTATTTCAGAATTTCTTATTTTAAAGTCGAAAAGTAGAAAATCTATTAAAGTTTTTTTTCTAAAGATAGTCTATGGTTTTTAAATAAACCTCAGACACAATAGAAAATTTCATAAGAATACAAACGGAAATTTAGCAAAATTAGTAACTTTTATAAAAATATAAAGGAAAATAGAAAATATATTAAAGAGGCATAAAAAGGTCATTGGGCTTTATAGGCCTCAGATACAATAGTAATTTTTAGTATGGTTCCGTACATATACCTCAGATTATATAAAAACTTCTAAAAATATTCTTCACGATAAGGCCCAAGAAATGTCGTTGTCGAGTATATATAAATATAAATATGATCAGCTCGAAAACCCTAACACTGAGATTACGCACTGGTTTTCAGCTTATTGCAGCCGTCAGAAGAAACAGCAGAGAAAAGATAATCAGCCATGGGTAACAAATCCCCAGAGCTTCTAGAGTCGTTTCACTTTGTGAATTGTATATTTCTTTACTCACAGATCTGTTAACGGTGACTGTTCATCGATCTCAGGAAAAGTACACGGATCTTTGGCTCGTGCCGGTAAAGTAAGAGGACAGACACCGAAGGTAGCGAAGCAAGACAAGAAGAAGAAACCCAGAGGCCGTGCTCACAAGCGTCTCCAGCACAATCGCCGTTTCGTTACCGCCGGTAATTTCTCCGTTCCTTGTCCATACGAGTAGCAAATTAATTACTTTGCTGAAATGGAATTGAGCTGAGGACAATATCTCATTGATTGAAATGATTTATAAGTTTGGGTAATGAATTTTGTGCAGTTGTTGGTTTCGGTAAGAAGAGAGGACCCAACTCTTCTGAGAAGTAGACGATTCATAGATATGCTGGAATGGGACCTTTCTGTGAAAGATATGGGCTAGTTTTGTAACCTTTTTGAAATTCCTTTTCGTTTGTATTAGTTATGTTTCTTTGGCACTTAAACTTGATATGTTTTGATTCCATGCGATGAAATACTATTTTTAGTTTTGAATCTGATCAGCTTCCAACACAAGACCAATCTTGTGTTTATTCATTTAGTTTGAATTCTAAGATTAAATAGCATGAACGAGGTTGGTTTGTTCGGAAACATCCACTAATCTATGAACCAGCAATAACCAATGAATACAAGTTGTAACAGAACCAGACTGTGGTTTCAAAGTTCGTCATGAACTTCTGAGGCCTTGTCTTTGAGGTATTGTACGGCCACGGATGCATGCATTGCAGCACCGTACGGAAGCGCAGCTTCGTTGACTCTATAGAGCGATGAATGACCAGAGGCATAACTTTCTGTCTCATCTTGCATTCCAAGGAAAGAGAAATGGCCAGGGATGGCTTCTGCAAAGTAGGAGAAGTCTTCTCCTCCCATAACAGGCGATGCTTCCACAAAGGACTCTTCACCCAACAGTTCTCTGACCATTTTCTTGAACTGCTTGTGTAAGTTCATATCGTTCACGGTTGGTGGGACTGCTCCTTTACCTTCTGGTGTTAGATTAACTGATGCATTGCAACGGTGAACCGTTGCTTGCTTGGTAATAACCTAGAATCAAAAATATGAAACCAGGGTTTGGTTAGTGAAACCAGAAAGTCTTAACAAAAGTGCAATCTTGAATCAATTCTCACCTCTTTGACTCTTTGTTGAAGCTTAGAATAACCGCTAAAGGCTCTGAGAGTTCCTCCTATTGTGATTGAATCAGGGATGACATTGAAGGCATTGCCTCCATGAACCTTAGAAACTGTAACCACCTACAGAAGAATG
Organism: Brassica carinata; assembly: GCA_016771965.1. NCBI lineage: Eukaryota > Viridiplantae > Streptophyta > Magnoliopsida > Brassicales > Brassicaceae > Brassica > Brassica carinata. The sequence continues at coordinate 61,328,094 of CM028687.1, read as the reverse complement.
AGTTGTGTTAGGATGAACAGCCAAGACCAAGTAGATCATGAAACCTAAGAAAGGGGGGAAACCTTTGAATCTAAAGGGTCAGTTTCACGTGAAACAAGATGTTGAAGACTTAGGACGACACTTGAAGCTGCAATAACTGGGTCTATGGTGTGTTGTGGGATGGCGGCATGACCTCCTTTCCCAGTTATTACAGCCTCGAAGAATCCAGATCCCGCTAGTAAGGAACCTGCACGTGAAGCGGTTTTGCCAAAGGGAACACGGTTGGTAAGATGAATACCGAAAATGGCTTCGACATGGTTCAACGCTCCTTCTTTTAACATCTTCTTAGCTCCAGCGAAAACTTCTTCAGCTGGTTGGAAGATAAGTACCACACTTCCCTAAGGAAAACAGAGTATTGATTGTTTGGTTAGTGTAAGTGATGAAAGCAAAAGGCTAATGTATAAAACCTGCAAATCTTGGTGATGTTCTTGAAGCATTTTGGCAGCACCAAGAAGCATAGCGACATGACCGTCGTGTCCACAAGCGTGCATTTTACCAGGAACTTTGCTCTTGTGCTCCCATTCAACATCTTCCTGAATTCAAGAATCGAATCAGATTTTATATTATAATTTGCTGAGCAAACAAACCAATTTCAAATGTAATCTAAGACATAATTCTAGTTAATATAGTGAATTAATACTGGTTGGGTGAAGTTACTTTTTGCAAGTTCAAATCTATTTTTATCTTAGTTTAATCCTCTGTCAAAGAATGCATCTACAATAACTATTCATTCAAATGCTATTATTGTCATTGCCTAATAAGAGAATGACATTGGTGTGTAGTATCACCTGGAAATCTTCAAAATCAAATTTGATAAAAATAATAGAAGCAAACTGGTGTACTTTTTGTTTGTGAACTTGACAAATAAAACTTCATTTCCACCTATAAATTAATATTCTAAATTTTTTTAAAAATCAAATTAAAATAGAACTACCGGAACTGATACTAGACCTGCATAGGTAACGCATCCATATCAGCTCTCAGCGCGACGAACGGCGCTTCTCCCGTGCCGATATAACCAACAACGCCGGTGACAGCAACTGGATACTTGTACTTTGCGCCCATCAGGTCTAGCTCCGACCTAATGAGTTTACTTGTCTCGAACTCCTCGAAACCCAGCTCCGGGTTCTCGTGGATTCTCCTTCTGATTCTCACCATCCAATCTAAAACCTCCGGACTCTTGGCGTACTCGAGGAACTTCTTGGGCGTTCGAGACACATCGCCGGTGATCCGTGAAGGATCAGATGAAACACGGAGTAGAAGGAGAAGATGTAAAGTCAAATTGAAGAGCAAAAAGTTGTTGATAGCCATGGGAGGAAGAAGACAGAAAATGTCTGAATCTTGATTGACTAATGTAGATGAGAGAGAGTACGAGACTGTGACGAAGTCATGATATTATTACATATAAAAAACGTTTTATTGATTCGATTAGTTAAAATATTGGTTGTTGTGTTCTGTCGACAATAAGAAAAAAAATAGTGGTGGGAGACTTTTGTATAATAATAACATATAAACATTGAACAATGATTAAAGTTCAATACAACTAGAGTTTTCAATCTCTTGTCTTCACCACCAAGTGATTAGTCGACCTTAAAGCAAAGTTATATTGTTACAAAATCAGAAAATGACATAAATCTTAACATGTAACCAAAACAAAAACAAAAAAAAAGATTGTTCACATTTATTCATAAATCACAATGATATAGTATGTAGAGTGTGCAAAAAGTTACAAAAACAACACATCTAAAAGAAACATAAGATGTGTGTTCACAAGTCTTACAATTATTTCACTTCCGGCATAATTTTCAGAAACCCCTGAATATATATATATGATGCCTGAAAGTTTTCTAACCAAAGCTATTTCACTTTCATTTACTGATCTCTTTAGTCACCGGAGGAATATCAACAACTCCGTTACAGATTTCACCGTCAGTAGGAGGAGCCTTCTCTTTCTTCTCCTCAGATACATCCTTAGGGTCCAAGAAACTTGGTTGATTAGTAGAAGACAACAGCCTTGCCCACATTCTGTCCGTAATCACCACCCTGTTCTGTTTCTCTGTTATCCTCTGCGAAAAAAAAAAAAAAAAGCAAATCAGGATCATCCAGCGAGACCACAGTGTCTGTCAAGATTGCTCAGATTGATTAGTAACTTACGTAGAAAGGGATGTATGTTTGTCTTCCATGGACAAGACCACTGGTGTAGCCTGTGTAACCAGCCATTGCACCATGAACCGCGCTCTGAGCAAGAAGTGTACAGTATACATTGTCTGCCGCATTGCTTGGAATCGCCCTGATCATGTATGTAGGATCTAAAAGCCAGAAACAAGAACTGCGTTAAAAAAAAAGAAGTAAATCACTAAATCCAACTAGCTGAAAAGGGGGTTATGATTTTTGTTACCAATATATTTGAGATTCATCACCATCTTGATCTTCTTAAAATGATCCTATCACCATAAAAAAAAAATGTAAAAACAATATTCATGAGGTTTTATTGTAATGGCATAAGAGAGAGTTTTTGAGTTTTTTTGTTTTGTTTCACCTTGATGCTTTGTGATAGCCACAAGCCTACATCTTTCAGAAGCTTATTACCAGAAGCGTCCTCAAGAGTATTAGACTCCATGCTTTTTGACATCATTTCTTGTCCTGCTCCTTCAGCAAGAACAATCACCATGTGACCATGCTCCTTGAGCCGTTTCTCAATGTACTCAAAGAGTCCACCTTCTCCTTCAAGGTAAAATGGTGACTCTGGAATCAAGCAGCAATCAACATCTCTGCTTGCTAATGTAGCATACATCGCTATAAAACCTGTAGTAATTTATCAAATAGTCTTTAATCCATTAACATCTCTAATGGTTTTGAAACTGTAACGTTCAAAGCAACAAGGAGAGGAAAAACTTACCACTGTGACGACCCATAAGCTTAACAAAACCGATACCATTCTCATTACTCTCAGCTTCAACATGTGCTGCGTTGATGGCTCGTTGAGCTTCCTCCACAGCAGTGTCAAACCCAAAAGATCTATCTATTACTGGTATATCGTTATCGATCGTCTTCGGTATCCCAACCACAGCAACTTTAAGACCACGTCTTCTAATCTCCTACATGGTTTAATTAAACACAAATCTATGATGTTGATTGTTAAAGCTTACAAATTAATATTCTGACGTATCACAATGGTGTTGTTACCTCATATATTTTTGAAGCTCCTCTTTGTGTTCCGTCTCCACCAATGATATAAACCTGGTTGATTCCTCGATCTTGGATGCTGTCAACAATCTTTGTGGTATCATGTCCACCTCGTGAGGTACCGATGATTGTTCCTCCGCGTTTATGGATATCGTTCACGACTTTAGAGTTTAAAGGGATAGTGTTCTTGGCATAGAATCCCTTGTATCCACCCTGTTACATATGAGAATCATTAGGACAATTAATAGTTGCAAAAACTCAAACTGTAGACAAAGAAGTATGTTTTCACACAGCTTACATCGATTCCAAGGATTCTCTTTACTCCATACATGTATGATAAGCTGCTCACGAGTTCTCTAATCACGGTATTGAGACCGGGACAGAGACCTCCACATGTAACAATGCAAGCATGAACTTCATCTGACTCAAAGTAAACCTTTTGGCGTGGACCAGCGCGTCTGAAATGGATTCCTCTTGGACCATCCTTGTGGACTATAATCTGAATAACAAGAACATTAAGAAACTAGTCATCTAAACACCATTTTCAAGCAGTCAGGGTAGAGAAGGATTGTGATTGATGAATTTACCTTCTCAGGTACAGTATCTTCTGTATCAACAAAGTATTGCCTGACAAAACAAAACAAAATCAAAATCAAAACTATGAACACCCTTAAAGCAATATAAACGTCTAAAAGATAGGTGAAAATTCTTACTTAACCACCGAGTAAGCTGGATTGTCTTTTAATGGATTTTGATAAGTCTGCAAATAACATAAACCATGAAACATATCAAAACATACAAAAGACTCATCAACTGTTAACAGACGATATTAGATATGATCTCTTTGTCAAGATGGAGAATATTCCTTTAACTTTACAAATCAAGAAGGCAACAAGAAGAAGATCAACGTGCAACGTACAGGAAGATCAGGAAGATAATCGATGAGGTGTGGAACGTCTTGTAGTATGTAACCACCAGAACCGTTGACGATCTTCGGACTAGACATAATCAGAAGATGTAAGAGAGTGAGACACGAAGAACTTTTCTCTGCTTTTTTTTAGACGGGTAATCTGATCACACAGGTGGTTGGCCTCAAATAAAACTTTTCAACAGGAGTGTGTATATGCAATTGGGTACAGGATTCTCGTGTATATATATATAAATGCAGGAAAAGAAGAACTTTCAAACTTGGAGAAGATTATTCCCATTATTTGCAGAAAAGAACAATTTTAAGTTTCCATCTATGGACAATACATAGTTGACTTGAGGATTGGAAAAAAATGTAATTTAAGTTAACTATTTGTAAAATAGTATTTTATTCATTCGTTCCACATAGTGCCGCTTTAACATTTTATGGGTTTTAAAGTGAAAAAAATATTCATATTAAAAAAGTTACTATTTTTTAAGAAAAACGGTGAATAATATTTTAATAAAAATATAAAAAATATTTATAAGAAACTGTGAATAAATTTTTTCAGTCTAATTTTCTTTATTTTAAAATATTATTATAAAATAAATAAAATAATTTTTTTAACTATTAAGTTTATGAGAACATGAGGTTGGGTCTTGACTTTTGACCGGTTCCACCTTTTGTATTTTCTTTGTACTCGGTAACGTTGAAGGAATATTCTGACGTTAAAGAAGCATAATCTCTTGATTAAAAAAAAAAAGACAAATCAGATTTTATGTGCCGGCTATCTCTATTTTACGTTTGTATATTTGTTTAATAGTTTTCGTAAATCTTTTTGCCTTATTTTTTTGGGGTGTCATGTATCAAGCAACAATATATGGTGCTTACAAAGAGATAATCTGATTAAAATTTTCTTAAACTCAAAAAGAGTTGACGAAAGCCTATATAGTTCATAATTCTATTGGTTATTCGCTTTAAGCAAATAAAAAATCATTTGTATATAATTATTTTTAGAAACAGCTCGTGTAGTGAAATTAAATAAACCATACACGTGAAACCGTATGAATCATCAGAGTGTTCTGGAATCGATTATTCTGTTGATGGTCAACTGAAGATGATGCCCATCGAACCAGAATAAAATACTAGTACAAGTTAATGTTGTGTATTATTGTAATATCGTGGCCGTTATTTCTGTTTTCTGTACGATTTCCAATATACTTATTATTTTTTCTTTAAAATAGAAACTAAAATAAAATTTATTTTCTAATTGTAGCATTTCCATTTCTTTTGTTTAGACTGTTTACTTATTACAATTTAACTAAAATAGAAATATATCTTCCGAAACGTTTAGTACGCTATATTTTATTTACAAGCTTTGAAATAAATGTAGAGAAAATGAAAATAAAAATAAAATATAAATGTACATAATTTTATGATCTTGTACCTATTAGATATTTAAAACCAACAAACTGACTTTTACTAATTACACTAAAGTCCATAACAAATAATATATTTTCACTTTTTAAGCTGACTGGTTTTCCAGGATTTCTTAAAAATGTGCTTCCCACAAATCTTTCTTTTTAAATATCCTAGTTTATGTTACTGTAAAATCATTTCATTATTGATATTTTAATGTTAGACCTTTATTTTTTTATTTTTAAAAATGGTATTAATATGGAAACAGAAATATTTTTTAAGAAAAGGTTATAACTGAATATAGTGTTTTATTAGTTTTTTTAAAATATAATGTTTTTTTTTTTGTTCAAAAAAATATAATGGTTTAATACTATAAACATTAGTAAAACTGACATACAATAGTCGACAATCTGATAGTTATTACCGACACGCGTCGTTCATGTACAGCTCTTGCGTAAACGCCACTCCTACCACACAAACAGACACACTCGTAGTTTCGACGCTATCTCTACATCACACTCTGATTAGCCACAGAAGAACCAGAGCTAAGCAGAGGAAGATGTCGTGGCAGACTTACGTCGACGAGCACTTGATGTGCGATCTCGGGAACGGAGACCTCCTCACCGCCGCCGCAATTATCGGCCATGACGGTAGCGTCTGGGCTCAGAGCGAAAATTTCCCTCAGGTTTTAGAGTTTGTTTCTTCAGCCACAGTGCTGATTCTTTATCAGCTATGCTCGTTTCTTGATGTCTACTGAGTTTTCATTGACTTTCGCCATGAACAGATTGAATCAGTTTAGCTAGATCACGAGTTCAAAGCTTTACAGACAAAACACGTGTTTTTTGTTGTTGTTGTCGTTGTGTGGTTGAGTTCAGTCTCCTGATTCTCATATGTTTCTCACAATGTTCACATGTGTTATTGTTTGTTGTTTTTTAGTTGAAGCCTGCGGAAATCGAAGGCATCAACAAAGATTTTACTGAGCCTGGAACACTTGCCCCCACGGGACTGTTCATCAATGGAGCGAAGTACATGGTTATCCAAGGAGAGCCAAACGCTGTGATTCGAGGAAAGAAGGTATACTTGACATGATCTCGATGTACTTTTTTTTTTCTTTTGTTGTTTTTTTTTTATGAACCAATGTAAGTTTTTTTGCTTCCATTGTAGGGAGCTGGTGGTGTTACTATCAAGAAGACCACCATGGCTTTAGTCTTTGGTATCTATGAGGAACCAGTGACTCCTGGACAGTGCAATATGGTTGTGGAGAGGCTCGGTGACTACCTGATTGAATCAGGGCTCTGATCCCCCAAACTGTTGCTATACTTCTTGTTCTCTTCTAGTTGAATCGTGAGAGAAAAAAACTATTTATATGTCGAATGTGATCGCATTATTTAAAAGCCAGACTGCTTATTACCGCCTCCCAAGTGATTGGTTGTATGATTCTTGAATATTGAGTATTTGACTTCATCTGTGTCAGAGTTGAATTTTGTAATGAAATGGCAGTGTTGTACAATTGGAATGAAGATAGATTCGATCACAAGATCATAGACACAGGTCATTGCATTACAAGCTTCGAGATAGAATGTCTGTACAACAATTCCCACTGCAGGAAGAACGACAAAATCTTAGACGGTCACAATTTCTAGACCAAACCGTTGAGGAACAAATCTTGCTATATTGGTACGTTCCTGCTAAACGACTCAAATTTCTTTCAGATTATGAGTTACAACTTACAATGCCAATGAATTCATAGTTTGCAAACTGAACAACAGCAAGATCACAAGACAGAGTCTCAAAATCCAATCCTTTCCACGCAAAGTTGAAGCAGAGGAGGTCAATACAGTTGCATTTGTCGCCTTGGTTCTGTTTCTTCAGTTTGAAAATCTGGAACAAGTTTAATGACATACCTGTAACAACACTGAATCAGATCAAAGTCAAACTAAGACTGTTGAAAGGAGAGTCTCTGTAAGCCTAGTAGGGATAGAGATCGACCATGAAAGGAGACTGATTCTCCGCGAGGAACTCAAGCATCGGTCTCAAGAAGTACGCGTAGCTGCTGTTGAACGCATCGGCTTTTCTTTTTGCCAGACCGGAGATAACCGAGGGAATATTTAAAACCGTGCTTAGACTAATGGGTCGATTAAGGGCCCATTTAAATCTTACTAGGCTAATTTTACGCAGCCCACCTTATTTCTGTAATTATATAATAATTAATTTTCCCGGTCTCACGCGTTCAAAATAATGTCCGTTACCAGCTTCTTCTCCCCACTTCTCACTTTCTCTTTCTAGAAAACTGCTTATTTAAAATCCCTAGAGAGAGAGAGAACGATAATCCCTAGATGGCGCCGATGAAGCTCAAATCAAACTTGAAGCAGCTTAAGCTCTCCGTCCCAGCTCAAGAAACCCCAATCTCTTCCTTCTTGTAAGTTCTCCCGATTCTCCCTTTCTAGAAACGATTAGAAATCACACTTCTGATTGAGTATCATCAAATTTGCATCGATAATGTGTTGGATCCTGAACTTCCCGATTGTGCTACGATCTGTTTTGTGATTTGAGTCCATTTTTCTGGATTTGATCATTCAATTGAAATCTCAGAAGGAAGAACTCTTAATCGTCTAGATACTGCGTGGAAACTTATTTGGGTGAATTGGTGAATGCGTACAGGACTGCAAGTGGAACGTTTCATGATGGAGATTTTCTACTGAATCAGAAGGGACTGAAGCTGATCTCAGATGAGAAGCAATCAACGGTAACTTCACTTACCTAAAACACTAATCCATTGTTGTAGAGAAGAAGCAAGTAAGGCAATCCTTGTATTATAGCCATCTGATAGCAAGGAGCTTGATTTCGAAATCACGGCTGAAGACTTGGAGACTGTGAAAGTCATCGGAAAAGGCAGCGGCGGAGTTGTTCAATTAGTTCGGCATAAATGGGTTGGCAAACTATTTGCTATGAAGGTATGTTTTTTGATTATCATAACGTTTGAATTTTGAAGAGTTTATGGAAGTTGCAGTAACGTTTTTAGACTTGAGGTATAAGAACATTTGGGGTTTGAGTTCGATTGTTTTTACAAACCACAGGTCATACAGATGAACATACAAGAAGAAATCCGCAAGCAAATTGTCCAGGAGCTTAAGATAAACCAAGCTTCTTCCCAATGTCCACATGTAGTTGTCTGCTACCACTCATTCTATCACAATGGAGCCTTTTCCCTTGTGCTCGAGTACATGGACCGTGGATCTCTTGCGGATGTGATACGACAAGTGAAAACTATTCTCGAGCCTTACCTTGCTGTTGTCTGTAAACAGGTCCATTGAGCTTCCTATACTTCCACCAAATGGTTCAAAGCATTCTCATGATTAATCACTCTTTACTTATATTTCCCCTCTTGTGAACAGGTTTTGCAAGGACTTGTGTACCTGCACAACGAAAGACATGTCATACACAGAGACATTAAACCATCAAACCTTCTTGTGAACCATAAAGGAGAAGTGAAAATCTCAGATTTTGGTGTCAGTGCAAGTCTTGCTAGCTCAATGGGACAGAGGGATACATTTGTTGGAACCTACAACTATATGTCGGTACGAAAACATTCCAAAACCACTACATTTGGAACCTGTATAAATTTCTTACATGCCGTTGAGTAGTATCTCTTGTTTTTAACATACATAACCATGTATCTTTTTTTATATTTTTACTCCATAGCCTGAGAGGATCAGTGGAAGCACATATGACTACAGCAGCGATATCTGGAGTTTGGGCATGTCAGTGTTAGAATGCGCAATAGGAAGATTCCCTTATTTAGAATCTGAAGATCAGCAAAACCCGCCTAGCTTTTATGAGCTTTTGGCAGCAATCGTTGGGAATCCACCACCAACTGCTCCATCAGATCAATTCTCACCTGAGTTCTGCTCCTTTGTATCAGCCTGGTAAGTGGGTTACTCATTATATGCTTTGTCGTATACTTTGCATGGAAACAGAGAAAGAGTTAAATATTAATGGTTCAAATGGTTCTTCTTTGCATCTCAAACAGCATACAGAAAGATCCTCCAGCAAGAGCATCATCCTTGGACCTCTTGGTAAGTAATTCTTACTCACCACTCTCTTTCTCTCTCTTGGTACCTTTAGGATCTTTGATGAAACATGCGATTTTTTTTTTTTTGTTAATGTTCACAGAGTCATCCATTCATAAAAAAGTTTGAGGACAAGGATATTGATCTCGGCATACTTGTCGGCACTTTGGAACCACCTGTGAACTACCTTAGATAAGTAAGTCCTCTTCTCTTCCTCTGCATTTTGGTGTATGATATGATATGATAAGATGCATGATGTGTAATGTGTTTCCAAAGTTTACGATTACTTGATGATCAAAATTGAATGAGATTTTATTTTCCATTGTCTCCTACCTTTAATATGAAACATACACCTTTTGGTCGAATATGTGATAAAATAGACTTATCCCCACCCAAGAGACTTATCAAAGGATAAGAGCGTCTTGACATGAGAACTTGAGAGATCGTATATAAGGAGAATAGTATGTGGTGGAGATGAGTCATCTTCTTGAAATGCAGAGAAGGTATGAATCTTATATGTAGATTAACAATTTAACATGTAAGCAGAAAATGCTCTGTTTTCACAAAATAAAGATCAGGAGATTCGGAAAAGAAAACTCATAAACACCAAAAATAAAGTCCGAGACAAAAGGTAGAAGAACCATAAGAATCTCTTATGTCTTCTAGAGACACACACCACATCACGTAAGAGTTTAGTCAAACAATAACTGACATGTCTCTGAAACTCTGTTCAGTTTCTTTAACGTTTTGAGCTCATGTTTGTCTCTACACCATGTTGAGAAAGTCGCCATCTTTAGACAAGTAGTGTTTGCTAGTATGTAGGCAGCCACATTCCTCTCTTGCTCTGTGCCTTCATATTGTATCCACTCCATGATCTCTAGATGCGTTGATAAACATTCCGGAACAGCTGTTGGTTTGTTTCAGAGGAGCATCGGATCTTTGTAATAGGCACCATGTTGCTGAGATGAAAAAAGAGAGAGAGAGAAACATTACGTGTGTTAGTATTATAGGTCGTTATTATACTGTTCATATAACGTACTACTGAAAAAAGATCCATACTACATACCGACTTAAGCTTGAGATAATTGAGTGTTGGAGCGTCTTTAAGTATACAAACAAGTAGATTGGCCCATCCCGCAGAACATGTACAAAGCTCTAGATATCCAAGAAAAGGGAAGGTAGTGCCACTAGGATATGGAGTCTGCAATTGAAGTATGAATAATTAACTAATGTTACAAAAAAAAATAATGATAATAATTAACTATACTGAAATAATAAAAGTATAAAACATACAAGGAGTATCTTTGTGTTCTTGACATTACTAGAGTAATAAAGTTTTTACCTCTGAAGATAGAGAGCAGAGAGAGAGATAACGGATTGAGGTAAGAGACCCTACGAAGGTGTTAGACTGGGCACAAATAGCCTGGATATTCGCCTCGATCACCTCTGGCATGTGCTCAAACACTAGAAAGTTACTGAATGTATCTTTAAAGTTCATTTTCTCCAAAGAAGGAGCATTTATCACAAACCCATGATTCTCCTTAACGTAGGCACGTTTCCCTTTCGAGTTAACGATAGATAAGCTCCTCAAAGAAGGAGAGTTGATGTTGAATATCATCACATTGTCATCTGTGGTGTTGTTCATAACCAAATCTTCAAGAACCGGGCACCTTTGTATAAGCTTTGCAACTGATTCGTCCATCGAAAATTTAACCGATAAAAGGTGCAGACTCTTTAGTGATGGCAAACAAAACCAGTGTGGAACATCTTTGAACATCGCATTGTCGGCTTTGGATCGGTCTACAACCAAACATTCAAGAACAGGGCAAATCGGTAAGAAACTTGCAATGGATTCATCACTAGAGAACTTGACTGATATAAGGTGCAGAGTTTTGAGCAATGGCAACCGAGACCAAGGCAGAGCCACCTTGATACTTAGTTTACTGAGCGTCAACGTTTTTAGTGTTGTGCAACTACTCAGAGTACACTTATTACTATCGAATACTTGTGTTTTCTTTACAACCAAATCTTCAAGAACAGGGCATTTTTGTAAAAGACTTGCAACTGATTGGTCGTCCGAGAAACTACTCGAAACAAGGTGCAAAATTTTGAGTGAGGACATAAGGAACCAAGGAGGAAGAGTCTTGAACATCACATCCTTCACGACCAAACCTTCAAGAACAGGGCATTTTGTAAAAGACTTGCAACAGATTCGTAGTCCGAGAAACTAGCCGAAAGAAGGTGCAAACTTTTGAGTGAAGACATAAGAAACCAAGGAGGAAGAGTCTTGAACATCACATCCTTTACAACCAAATACTCAAGATCCGGGCACGACTGTAAAAGACTTGCAACAGATTCGTTGTCCGAGAACTTGAACCAGAAAAGATGCAGACTCTTGAGAGATGGCAAACGAAAGCAAGAAGGAACAACCTTGATCCTTACATCATATAGTATCAATGACTTTAGAGTTTAGAGTTAAGCACGTACTCAAGCAACTAGGAAGTTCTAGGGTATTTCCATACATCGTGATCCTCAGCTTTCTCACAGACCGCTTAACCGCAAGTTTAACCCAAAAATTGATGTCTGAAGCTGGATAGTTCCGGCCAAGCACGAGATACAACCTCTCCAGAATTTAATCATTGTTAAGCAACAAAGATCCGTAAACAAAACTCATAAATTTCATCTTAGTCAAATATGAATGACTAAAATCATCATACACGACGACCGGTAAAAGTTCCAGTTTCCATGGATCCTCATTCGTTAAGAGCCGTGTTGCAACGCTCTCTTCATAAAGTGGAAGAAACGAGAATATCTTCAAGATCAAATCATCTGGTAACTGGCTGATGTTCGGCTCTTCCATATTTTTGTTTGGTGGAGTTTCGCTCTCTGTTTTCCAAAACCCTAACTTGAGACTGAAGTTACCGGGAAACGCATACAAAGAATAAAACTAAAAACCTTAGGGGGTTATTTCATGAATTATAAAATGGGCTTATTTGCTGAATAACCAATTTTGGCATCAAAATTAAGTGGGTGACATTGATTTTGACATAATGTAATAACTATCATTTGTACCAATTATTATCCGGTTGTGCTCCTTCTTCCTGTAATCATCCGGTAGTTTTGTGTTGTCAAATATGACTTGACCAAAATAATATATGGTGAAAATCAAATTAAGAATAATCTATTTGATTGAAACAGATGCAGCCACCTACCAATTTAATCCACCAAAGAAATTCAATAATGAATCACTATTATTTACAAACACATCATGTGAGAGGAAAGGAAGGCCACATGAGAGGAAGAAAAAAGACCACATGAAAGGATGAAATAATGTCACATCACCCAAATTAAATATGGCTAATAATGAGATCACATCACACACATACAAACCACATCACCCAAACTAAATGAGACCACATCACACACATACAAACCACATATGATTTACTGTTTTCAGTAAATATGTGGAGAATAATAGAAAAACAATAGTTTGATAAATGGTGTAGTCAATTCATTTGTGTAAAACCACATTCATTTTTTCTCATTCTATTTGAGTTTATGATCTATATTTAGGTTTATGGTTTAGTGATTAGGATATAGGATTTAGTATTTCAAAGGCAACCCCCACCCAGATGATAACACTAAACCCTAACTTGGAAATGTCAACCCACATCCGAAATATAAACAGTTTCCCCCGTTTTTAAATAGTGACATTCACCAGGTTTAGAATACTATACTACATGGTGGATATAGTATAGTACTTTTAGAATGTACGAGGAACTAAACTTTAGTTCTTGTTCAATAATTCAGGAGACTTTAGTAGCAAGATTATACGAATGTTGTACTAGTATATTATTGAATAAAATAGACTGACATTACGACATAGATGAAGTCTTATCACTAATACAAGTAACAGAGTAACGAGGGTGAGTTAGTGAAACCTCCACCCAGATGATAACACTAAACCCTAACATGGAAATGTCAACCCACATCCAAGATATAAACAGTTTTCCTTGTTTTCAAATAATGACATTCACCAGGATCATAATACTATACTACATGGTGGATATAGTATACTACTTTTAAAGTGTACAGGGAACTAAACTTTAGTTCCTCATTCAATAATTCAGGGGACTTTAGTAGCAAGGTTATATGGATGTTACTACTATATTATTGGATAGAATATACTGACACTACGACATAGATGGAGCCATATCACTAATACAAATAACAGAGTGACGAGGGTGAGTTAGTGAAACCTCCACCCAGATGATAACACTAAACCATAACCTGAAAATGTCAACCCACATCTGATATATAAACAGTTTCTCCCATTTTCAAATAATGACATTCACCAGGATCGTAATGCTATACTACATGGTGGATATAATATACTACTTTTAGAGTGTACGAGGAACTAAACTTTAGTTCTCATTCAATAATTCAGGGGACTTTAGTAGCAACGTTATATGGACGTTGTACTACTATATTATTGAATAGAATAGACTGACATTACAACACAGATGGGGTCATATCCCTAATACAAGTAATAGAGTAACGAGGGTGAGTTAGTGAAACCTCCACCCGGATGATAACACTAAACCATAACCCGAAAATGTCAACCCACATCGATATATAAACGGTTTCTCCCATTTTCAAATAATGACATTCACCGGGATCGTAATGCTATACTACATGGTGGATATAATATACTACTTTTAGAGTGTACGAGGAACTAAACTTTAGTTCTCATTCAATAATTCGGGGACTTTAGTAGCAAGGTTATATGGATGTTACTACTATATTATTGAATAGAATAGACTGACATTACAACACGATGGGGTCATATCCCTAATACAAGTAATAGAGTAACGAGGGTGAGTTAGTGAAACTCAACCCAGATGAAAAAACTATACCCTAACTCGGAAATGTCAACCCACATCCGAGATATAAATAATTTTCCCCGTTTTCAAATATTGACAGTCACTAGATTATTACATTTTTAAGAAATAGTATAGAAATATGTCTCAAATAGTATGGTAATCTTACATAAATAGCTACATTACAGAATATATACTATACTATTTCGTTCGCCGAATATAGTATAGACGGCTTCATCTTCTTCAGTTCTTCTTTTTCCAAACATGCTGATACACCTTCATTTCCTTCACCGTCGTTATTCTTCACCACTATATAAAGATCATCTTTATCTCCTCTTCTTTTTTCGACAAAGCAACGCTTCTATCGGTCCGCCGTCGCAATTCTTCACCATTGTATCACTAAAACAAAAACAGAAACATAATAAAAAAACAGAAACAAAGTATAAAAACAAAAACAGAGTATAAAAGCAAAAGCATGATTGTGAAACTAAAAATCAATGAGTTAAGAGAAGGAGGAAAAGAAATGAAATAGTTGGTGTTTTTGCTCACCGTATATGCCTTCACCGTTGCCTCTTGTTTATCATAATTGGTTGTCCTTTTTGTGAGAAAAAATCAATTCAAGAACAAATCTGGGAAGAAGACTTTCACCATTTACAAAGTCACCAAAACCATATACGTATGAGAGAATGTGTGGTTTTCTAAGAGCCACAAGTTACTTTTCAATATTATTATTATTAATCTATTTATTTTTCTTCTTGCAGGTTTCACCGGTTGTTTGAGAAGGATAATATAGCTATTTTTTATAATGGAGAGGTTGTGTATCAGTGAATTAGGTATTTTGGATATGAAGTGAATTATATTTTGTTTGATGGCTATACAATGCAATTTCCCTTATAAAATTGGGCATTTGCACTGGATAACAATGAAAACAAATTTTATTAGGTATATGGAAATGCCACTGTACATAATTCTTTAATACCATTATACCCCTATATAGTTTAGACCTGTGTGTAGGATTGATATTAACACCTCTCTCTCTCTCTCGTATCAGTCTCCTCTATTCTGCAATTTATTAAAACTCAAGAACAAAGAAAAACTTGTGTACACAGAGAAAATCTATCCTTCATTTACTCGAAAAAAAAAACTCAAGAGCAATCAATACCGGTTTTATTTAGAGCCAACTAACATTCAAAATCGTTGTTACCAAAATGAAATCGATTGGCTATTACAAATCTAGTCTCTGGTTATAAATGACTACATCAATTGTCAAAAAAATTTAATACAGATACATTCAACTTTTTGTAATCAAGATCAAGTCGACATATATACTACTTATGCCCTCATATCCTGCCAAATGAACATCAAACAAACTATTTAACCATCATAATTTAAGTGTAAGATATCTTCATCATCTACGGATAACACTAAAGATAACTATCAAATGTACTATTACAAATGACATTTGGTACTCTATAGATGAATAGTTTCAAATCCAATGATACAAAAACCAATCTCCAAAATATATTTAGTATATTTTCTTCTGGAACAAATAAACGATGCAATATTATACTCGATAGGTTAAACAGTAACACATGAAGGACGTAAAAGTAACTTCATTCCAGTCAACTTACCGATTATGCAAATATGACAAAAGTATGCATAAATACCTAATACCACTCATATTTTATATATTGAGCTAAATTGGCCTATAAAATTTGAAGATTCTATTGTTATTGGTTTATGAATTCTTAAAATTTTTGTAAAATATTTTGTTATTGGGGCAAAAACTTTTAAAATTCCATTCAAATCTTTTGTTATTGGAAAATTTTACTTATTATTGATTTAGCAATTCTATTAAAATCTATTGTTATTGAAATATAAATTATTATTTTTTATTCATAAGACTCAATTTTGAAAATCTATACTATTATTTATGAAGGGAAGTTGTTTACTTGTCAAAGTCTCCATAATTTTAGATGATTTACTTATTTATTATTGTTTATTGCTTATTTGTCATTTTTTCCATAATTATAGGTAACTTGCTTATTTGTTAGAGAAATTAGGGCTCCTACCAAAAATCTTTCCTATTATTAGCTATATACCAACATCCACTGTATTGTCACTGTGTATAATTAATTTTGACTCTGCTGCCCCTACTCTCCCAAAATGAACTCTACGTTTCTTATAGGCAAAATCTTGTAAAAAGATTTGGTTAAATCTTACTTCTTGCACTTATATCTTTTTGTAACGTCAGATCAAAGTGAGTTCTCCCTTTTTCTTATTATCAAATTTTTTGAAATTCAAAATCGTTCTCTCTCTCTATTCTTCACTTATCCGGATGTCACAATCTCCTTAATCTAGGAATACTATCTTCGTTTACAGCCATGAAAGTCTCTCTCCACCACTTCTCTCTTCTTTCTAGGTTTCAGGCTGTCGTCGCGTTTCACCTTCAGTTCTTTCGTCACTCGTGCTTCGTCGAAAAATCCTTACCAGGTTTTACAGCCTATTACGTCATCTCCATCTCATTTTGTGTGCTTTTGTTGAAGTTTAGCTATAGGATTAATTAAAAAATCTATATCTATTTTTTCTTCAGTTACCTCTGTTTATTGTTTTATAGTTGAAAACCGGAGCTGTAAGGGCTTGAAGAAAAGGAGAAGTTAATCAGTTTGGAGAAAGAAATGGAGAACATGCTAAAAGCAAGGATGATGCTTCTGGTACTTATTTCAGAAGATTCGTCCCAAAAATAGATGATGTTTAATCTTATGGAAACTGCATGTCCTCATATCACCAGCTGAAACCTTGATGATGCTAAAAATAAGGATATTGTTTCACTTACACGGGCTATATATAGCAAAAATGTAATGTAAGTTATGTTAGACGGCAACTATAATATTTTGGTATCATCACAAACCACAATAGATGGTTAAATAATTTATTAGCCAGCGTATTTAAGGATATTGTTTCACTTACACGGATTATAAATAGCGAAAATATAATGTAAGTTATGTTAGACGGCTACAATAATATTTTGGTATCATCACAAACCACAACAGATGGTTAAATAATTTATTACCCAGAGTATTTAAGGATAATGTTTCACTTACACGGATTATAAATAGCAAAATGCAATGTAAGTTATTTTAGACGGCTACAATAATATTTTGCTATTGTCACAAACCACAATAGATGGTTAAATAATTTATTAGCCAGGGTATTTAAGGATAATCTTTCACTTATATGGTTTATAAATAGCGTAAATGTAATGTAAATTATGTTAGACGGCTACAATAATATTTTGGTATCATCACAAACCACAATAGATGGCTAAATAATTTATTAGCAAGAGTATTTAATGTTTATAGCCAGCTAACAACATTTTGTATACATATCATGGATAAACGTGGTTGTAAATAATTAAAGTTTTTTCAGTCCATTAGAAATCTCACTTTAGTACTATGGTTAGAATGAAAGACATTATGTGATTGTTTCTTTGGATTTGAATCAAGAAAATTAACTAGTTTAACAAAATATTTGATGGAGAAATATTTGATTTAGTCGTCAAATCCAATATGTGATGGAAATGATAACCCGAATGAGTTATGTCATGGATTTACAGCAGAAAATAGATATAGAACCATGTTTTTGACACGTAACAACCCAAAATAACAGACGGTGTCATAATTTATTAGACATGATAATTAACATTGTTAGCCGGTTAACAAAATATAAGAACATATTATGGATTAAATTGTTGGTAAATAATTAAAAAATTTCCAATCCATTAGAAATCTCATTGTTCTACTGTGGTAAGAATATAATTATTGGTTACTTAAATGACAAGCGGTAACATAATTTATTACATGATCACATAATTTAGCAAAAGAATGGCATACTTAACCGGCTATGATATTAGTTAGCTGCTACAATTATTTTTAATCGCTAATATTTATTTTAACCGGTTAAAGATTATACGTTTATATAAACATATTTTCTCATATTAACTTGAATTATGTAATATGAAGACGTTTTTCTTTGTGACGAAACCATCACGAGATCTTTGCTCGATTTGTGTGCAAACTCGTTCTAAGGTAGTGTGGTCTTGATTGTCGGAAGTGTAAACCTAGGAATCTTTAACGGAAGAGGAACGAACTTCGTGGGAGGGCATGATCTTGTTTGGATTTGTGTCTATGAATGATTGAATGTAATCAGTTGATTGTGTAGCTCATCATGGTGGAACACATACTTTAATTTTTGGATCATTAGAAAAAAATAAAAAAGAAGCAGAGGAAGAAGATAGAGAAAGAAAATAACAACAAAGAAAAACGAAAAGATAGTATTTTTGTTTATTTAAAAAAATCTGAAATATTGTGGACAGAAATCATCTAAGAGAGCACTATTCATCATTAGTTACCGAGACAATATCATAATATCAAAACTAAATCTTTTAACGATATAACCAAATCTAGTAAATCTAAATTGTCAGATAATAAGCCTAGGACCCTAATATCTGGAAATCGAATCGCCAAGGGCCAGGGGTAATTTTGTCTTTCTAGTCCGATTCAGAACGACACGTAAGCCAAACTTTCCATCCTATGGCATTTACCTAATTTCCGTTTCTTCTTATGTTTTTGAGCTAATTTGCTCTATTTGTTATATTTTTAATAATTTTAGTTTTGCTTATTTCTCATACTCTCTATAATTTAGGTTATTTATTTATTTGTCATACTCTTAATAATTTTAATTGATAATTTTATTTATATGACATATTCTAATTTAATTTTAGGTGGTAATTTTACTTTTGCTTAAATATCATATTTTCCATTATTTTAAGTTATTTTATTTAGTTGTCATGTTTTATTATTTTAAAAGCTTATTTGTCATATTCCATGACTTAGATTGAGTCATTAGTTTTAATCCATGTTCGAGAACTCGTTAGGCGCTATCCGTACGACACACCCGGACCTAGCGAGTTAATAAAAACTCGGAAATTAAAAGAAGACTAATTGGAGATTAATTTTTCATCATTTTATGTATGTATGTGTATATAAATCAGTATGTTCATTACAACCTCAACGAAACACTCCAGCTCAAATGGTAAAGGTGTTGATATGTAGCGCGGAACCAGGGTTGGAGTTTAAGTTTCACAATTTTGGCTTATTTTTAGACTTTTTCCTTTAATGAAGGGTAAACTGGTAATTCGTTCAGTCATCCATTTCAGTCTCCATTTTTGTGTTCAGTTTTTTTCACTATATTTCATCATCTGTTCGCATAATTCTATCTAATATGTAAAGACCTAACTTAAACTTACTGGTTTTAGCAGAAATCGAAACAAAAACTAGATTTTTTTAAAGTCCCGATTTTATTGCCGATTATGGTCGATACGCCACAGTGGTTGGCCGCACTACATATACTCGCCGGTTAATCGGCCGAGTAAGCCGAGTTTTTGAACCTGAAATAACACATACATGTGACAGCCTAAACGATGTGGTTAGAAACGAAATTGTTAATATATATTTTTTTAAAGAAATTGTTAATATTACTACAAGAAAAAAAGGCTATCGAGATTTTTGTGATGTCCATGTTATAAGATTTTTTTCGGTATCCTCTATACATCGTTTGTGAAGTGATTTGACACATGTCATCACCATATTAGATTTCAACAAAAAAAATAACATATCTTACAAAAAATATGACATGATATTAACTTAATTATCACATGTGTAATTTTTCTTATTAAAATTTATAGTTTTGGTAAAAAAATTCAAATATGGCAATGGCTATTAGTTCATATATTATCACTAATGTTAACTTTCTATATAAATGTTTATTTTTGTCAAAATTATGAAAATATATTAATAACTCATATATTTCTTTTTAATATTACAAAATTATAAATATATTTATTTTAATACTAAAAAATTTTGAAATATTATTCTGTTTCATGTTTTGACAATTATATATTTAACAAAATTGTTTCTTAATTTTATAGAATTTGATTTAATATATTTTAACCAAAAACAATATTTGCAAGATTATAATTTTAAATAAATATATATATATATATTAAATAAAATTTATCTATTGTATATTAATTTTTACATATAATTAGAATTAATAATTTATTTTAAATATAATTTAAATTTTAAAAATTTAATTTATGCAAATGGTGCAGGAAAACATCTACTTATATTGAGAAGAAAATGTTATATTGTATTCTAGTTCTCCGTGGAGAGTTTTTCTTAGGATTCTTTATCTAGGAAACTCTCAATTTAGTTGACTAAAATCACAAAGAAACGTCTCAATTTCATTTTCTATACTAATATTACTTGAATGTAATTACATATTCCATATTTGGTTTGATTTATTTGGGTAATAAAATCTCATCAATGGAAAAAAATTTCACTACACACTACAAGAAAACATAGCACATTTTGACCATACTTCTGACCAACAAAAATGGTCAAAAGTAATCATGATCTTGTTTTGAACGCTTGATGATGAAAAAGAAAAGTGGTCACAAAATGGTTAAGATTTTTTAACCAAAACATATTGTCAAAAAAATGGTCAGACAATTTTGATCACTTTCGACCAACAAAAGTGGTTAGAAATGTTTCTGACCTTATTCTGACCACTTTATGATGGATAAGAAAAATGGTCAGAAAATGGTTAAAACTTTTTGATCAAAACAAATAGTCAAAAATGGTCATAATTTTTTTACCACATTATTACCATTTTGTGACCATATCTTTAATTTAGCCTAGATCTCAAAACATTTTTTTCTCATTCTTATCCTTTAGCTTCCTCCTCTACCTCTTTTCATTCTCTTTGTTCGCCAGATCTCCTTTGAATCGCTTTTTTTTTAATATATTTTCTTCTATCTACTTCATCACCATGACCTCTCTTTCTTTCATTGCAGGTCACATTTGAGAAGATTTAATGTTGCTTATCACTGTCCATCTCAGCCTTGCTTCTGCCATTGTTTCTCTATTCCCTGCAAGGTTATAATCATATATTATCCTAATTTCTGTGTAGAGTTCTGAACTTGATATTCACCTAAATCTAGATTACAGTTGTCTAGTTTTTGTTTTTGTTAACTAATTTTCTTTTTAATATCATGCTAATTGATTTAGTTTTTGATAGGAAAAACTGAAAACATGAAGATTTATTGTTTAGGAAGCTTTACACAAAAAGAAACATGAATATTTTAAAGTGTGTACTTTAATTTATCTTATAATTCTTGTCAAAAAAAAATTAGGAACAGATTCATTAAGGCCATGGAGAAAAGGACAAGACTAAGAAGAACAAAGGAGTTAAATTAATAGCGGAAATGATGTTGGAGTTAAGCTTAAATCATTTTTGTTTTAGTTTTGTTTCTTAAAATATGTATTCTTATGTTGCTAAACTTCAATTCTTTGTTTCAGATGACCTTTTATTCAATTTAATTCAATTTTTTATTAATTTTAATATTTCACTGTTAATATAATGATTTAGTTAAATTAACAATCATGTAGATATATTATTAAGTAGTAATAAAAATCATCTGAATAAATTATCAGAAGGTCAATAAAAACAAGTGGACAGAAACTTATCAGAAAATGGATAATTAATTTTGACTATTTTTTGACGTTATTTTCTGACGACATTTTTGACGTTTAATGCCGTCAAAGATTTATGACCATTTTTACGATAGTTAATTTCTGATCACGGAGTATTTTTTGACGAGCTTATGTGGTCAAAAAGTGATCAGTATACGGTGTTTCTGACCATTTACCAACGAAATTGATGGTCAAAATTGAACTTGTTTGTTGTAGTGACTTGTTGTGCATTCATGGAAATACAGAAGACACAGTTTCGACCTAAAACAGAGAATAATATTTTCTCTGTATATATAAACTAGATAGATGTGACACAAACCAAAACTTGTTTTTCCTCAAATTATAAATCTATTTTTTCTGATTGTGTCACATATAAAATCTAAAAATATTTAATATGAAGTTTGAGTAATTAACTTGATTGTATGATTGGGATATGAGACTGGACTTCCGAGCGGTCGCACCGTTTATCTCTTTCTAAGACGACACTGCAAGAAGGATGTGAGACGCTATGGACCAGATGCTTTGCACAATATTGATTATAACCGCTCGGACGTTAATTAGTAGAAACTAGAAAGGACCGAGAAAGCTGAGAAGAACAAACAATTTTTTTATCTCATTTACTAAAGACTATATAAGACATAGCATAATAAAATTATTTTTACTACTTGACAAAAAAGATTATTTTTATTTCGTTGAACTTATTACCAAATAAAAATGAAGACCAACAGTAGAAAAGTCATCATTTAAACTCAATACTAAGAACAATATACGTCACGTAAATCATAAGTTATAAGAAAACACTCAAATTTTAACGTTCGCGGGTACAACAACATTTTCCAGTGAAGTATGGAGGAGCACACGTTCCATAACTGTACCCATTCATTACACAGTCATGGAGACACTCACGAACTCCGTACTTTCTTGGCATACATTGAGCAATGCAATTTGGTGGCCCTGTACATATACGACCCGCAATATATTAGTCTATACCATGTCCAAATTAGTTTTAAGAAAAAACAGATTCTTAAAAAAAACAATATTAGGACTGAAACGGATTCGCGGATATTCATTTCAAGGTATTTAGATTCACAGATATTTTTGAAAAAGGTAAAACCTTCAACTATTTCTCTAAGAATGATTAAAATATCTGAAAGATAACAAAACAAAAAGAAATATTTTGTAATAAGCATCATACCTGATGCGGCCAAAACGTTGTAGTTAGACATAAAAATAGACAATGTTATCACAAGACAAAAAATCACAGAGGTTTTCGAGATAGACATTATATATTTCTTTTAGCTTTTGTTTCTTTGGAAAGCAAAACATGTTCTATAATTTATAACATTCAGGACAAGTTCTATTTATACAAATTTATGTAAGAAACAGTTCAGTTTAATATCCTCTTTATTTTGACTATAAATGAAATTTCGTATTTGTTGATATTATACCTTTTTGAACAAAAATCTACTAACACAGTTTAGCAAAAATATCGATAGATATGTTTTTATATTTGCATGTGCCTGATGAAGCCAAAACGTCAGAGGTGGAACTGGACGAATTTGCCAATATCACTAAACGGAAAAAAATCATATAATTTTTGTGATATTCATTTTGATTTTCGATCTTATTTTTAATTATACTGTAAAGCAGAAGAGGAAGCCTATATTTTCCTAAAAGCTTTATTTATACGACTTTTTGTTTAAAAATCCGGTGTTTCATTTTCTTTACCATAAATAGGTCTCAATATATTTTTTATATCTTTCATATTTTAGTTGCGGGAAAAAAATCTCAATGAATCTTCTATATTATCAGATAAAATTATTTTCATGGTAGAAAATATTACACAATATATATTTGTATGTTGGTACGTGAGCATGATCATTCTCTATTATTTAATAAATATTTTCATTATATTCATGTATAATTATTATTAACGAGTATTATCAAATTTTAGCAATAATTTGTAATGTTCATCTTATGTTTATTTTAGTAATATTAATCGTTTAATATTTTTATTTATTTGTTTTATAAAAAAGCTTTCTTCTCTTTCATGTCAACTAATCATTTTACCAATAAAAAATATGAATCTAAAGAATACAATTTCTTACTATTATAATTAAAAAAATCCAGATTTTACTAGACATAATCTATTACTTTTAGTTTATATTTTTTTAGTTAAATAGAAATATGTTTTTTTATTATTGTAATTTTTGTTAATAGGTGTCACTATTAACTCCGAAGAATAGGAAATTCATATAAAATGCAATTAAGATTTTAGTGAAGAGGAATTTGATTTTATAGGCTTCGTTGTTAATTGGTAATTATGGTTTATTTTTCAAATTTTTATTTAACGATATCTTAAATTACTCATAAAACTTTATTAGGTTATTATGATGATGATATTTTTTACAAGTACCAAACCATTATCTATATTGCGTTGCAATAAAAAATAAATTATATTTTTTGATTTATTTAATATTTGAAAATAATTAAATTATTCAGAATAATATTAAAAAATTATGTTAAAATTTAAACTAGTTGAATATATATTAGTCCGCATAAGGTGCGGGCTATCATCTAATACCATGTATAACCATAAGATTTTTAAAATCTGTGTAATAAAAATATACAAATACAAACACACATCCCTTGTATATTAAAGCACAAGTCACTCAAGCAACTAAACTTTTACATTTGTAAATTTATACAAAAAAAAATCAAAAACAAAATTATACGACGACTTTGTCGACAAAAAACCCACAATTTTCTATTAAATATATTTATAACTGCAAAAGTTCAAATTCCTGTTTTTTCTCAAACTACTCTGAGCACTTTCAAAGTTAATTCTTTAATTCCTACTAGGGTTTAGTCCGCCCTACGGTCGGGTGATCAAAATGAGCGAATAACATATTTAAATTTTAATAAACTACTATTGCAATTTAATTTATTTTTATTTAATTTATTATTTAATTTTACTATTTGTTTTTAAATCACTATCTATTCTATTATTCCATTTTGAGATTATAGTTGCTATACCATTAAATTTTATATGTAAATGAATTTGTTTTAATATTTTTGTAAATTATTTTCTAATTTAACTATGAAAATAAGAATAAACTTTTTAAAAAACAAATTTAGATTATTTTTCTTTTTATTTTTTATTTTTACCTTTTCTATACAACTTTTTTTTGAAAGATTACAATATTTTATTTAAACTGTTGAGTTGTATGATGTGAAAAAGCAATAGCCGACTCATTGTCGTAAAATATATTTTAAGTTTGGTATACACAAAAAAATTAGTACTTACTGATCATTACTATTTGAATATATATATATATATATATATTCTCTATATATATACTATAGTGGTGT
Source organism: Brassica carinata (assembly GCA_016771965.1). Taxonomy (NCBI): domain Eukaryota; kingdom Viridiplantae; phylum Streptophyta; class Magnoliopsida; order Brassicales; family Brassicaceae; genus Brassica; species Brassica carinata. The sequence goes on along the minus strand of CM028687.1, from coordinate 61,302,626 downwards.
GTCTGCGCTACACACAAAATTCTAAATTTTGTGTTATTCGTGTTATGTAATTATGTAATTGTATGTTGGTCTGGTGTTGCCAGTTATGGGATGTCTGCATGTTGTATTGTTAGCACTATATTGGTGAGATGGTGAAAGATGAACAAATTTTCCGATCAGTTGGGACCGCTTATGGTTTGTTTGTGGGTATAGCTCTTCTATGAGTTGTTGCTGTGTGTGCATGTCATTTTTATATCTCAGACCAGTGTGTGCATGTCATTTCTATATCTCAGACCAGTGTTCGAGATGTTGGTACATAAATTCATAAACCTTTGCAAGGTGGTTGTTGGCTTGTTGCTATCAATTTTTTTTTTATAACTCCTTCACAACTTGGTCTTCTAACTTTATAGTTGATGATCCTTTTGATAACGCTTTCTTCTTGTTTTCTATTTCATTTACAGTATCAAAAATATATAACTGAAGATACTCTGGTGGTTCGTCGTCAACATGCAAGAGTGAACCAATACGGTGGTGGCTTTGATCATGTATTCGGTAAGTGAATGATCAGGTTTCCAGTGATAGTATGGTGGACCTGAGAACCCATTGAAGTGAAAGCAAGCATTCCATGCACTACAATATTATAGACTTCTAGATTCCCCACTTCTCTGCAGAGCTACTTGTGCAGGTGGATTATGGCGATGGTGACCATTTACCAAGGGTAGGAGGTGAGAAGCTTTTTGAGTCCCTCATTTTTTTTCCCTAGATAGTCTTGCAGCTTTTCAGAGATGCAAATGTTTTTGATCATGGAACCTTATCAACTTAACTAAATTCCATAGATTTGGAACATGATTCATGACCTGCAACTTGTCTACTTCTTTTGAATGTTGTAGCAGGGGTCGTCATATATTTTAACTATGGCCTTTGCTCCATAGATTCTGCAACATTAAAACATGGAGAAGACGTATAGAATATTAGGGAAACTGATCAGCTAGGTGTTTATTAAATATGTCTTTCAATACCTTTCCTTGTCTTGGCTAACCGTTAAGCCCCGCTGCGACCTTCATTCTTCGCTGTTCTTGATGTGTTAGACTCTTTAATGAATGGATGTCGGGTGTTGCTTCTCCTCCTTTTACTTTAGTTGTCTGTACCAAAGTAACAGTCTGTGAATTCTCCCAGGCCTGGAATCACACATGAGTCCTCATTGAGTGAGGCATCAACTTCCGAAGTACCAGTGGATGTTTCTTGAGAGCGCGTGAATCCCTTGAGGTGCCTGCAATTTTATTCTTATGTTAGTACAAAACATTGGCCCTCACTTGAGTGAGGAAAAGTAGACAAAGGTTTTGTTTGGTTGGTGTTTAAGAAAGATAAACTGTGATTCTGGAACTCCCTTGCTAATAAGCAAAGATAGAGCATTCACTGCAGAGTTTCCTGTCAACACCCTTAGACGTTAGACATTGTGGTTAACCTTTGTTTATAGCTTTTTGTGTGGGTTACTACGAAGTACGAACCTAAAGCTAGAACATGGTCAAGGCTTGCGATATCTTTTGGTAACTTCTCATATATCAACTGCAAGGAAAGATCATTCAATCATTGAACTGAGATGTGTGAGAAAACGTTCTCAGAGAAGAGAAACAGACCTGACGACCATCATTATTCTCTCTGTGGGTTAAGATTTTGGCATTTTGCCAATCTTAATACCGTTGCATAAGCTCTTAGCGCCTTCTCAATTCTTTCTCCACCGTAAATACCAAAAACATAGAGCTAAGCAGAAACACAACCTGGAAAAGAAATGAGAAAGTATAGTGATGTGATAAATACCTTCTGAACACTGAGACGCCACACAATCTCTTGTAGAAGTCCACTCTAGTGTAGTGTACACTGATCCTGACCCTGTTACGTATCAATAAAGTATCAAGCCGGAAGGGACATTTGGCCGATGCGTTTGGTCCGCTCGGCGGAGGAAACAACTTCCTTTCCGTTTGGTTTCTTCGTGGTAAGATAGCCGGAAACAAAGGATTTGCTGTTGGAATTCACCGCTTGAGAGAGAGAACAGATTTTTGTGAAATTGATCCGGAAAAAGAAGAGTGTCATAAAGAAAATTAGAGGGAGGAAGGCGAAAAGAAGTAGGCGAAAGGAACCCATGCATTAATGAGATTTCAAGAGGATTCATTGCACACTCATGAATACGGTGCCGATTGATCGATCCGCTGAAGAAAGGGAAAGGCGAAGAGAGGAGATGGCTAAGAGCTAGGGTTACCATCACGACATTATCCTGCTTTCTCCAGATTTGGGCTTCTGATCCACAAATAAATAAATAAATTACAGCCCAAGTTCGGTTTGACGTGGAGAAAAGAAGCCACTCCATTAGACGATTTTATTTGTCGACGTAGAGGATCTCTCCTTTGTTCGTATTCTGCTTTTACTTATTGTTAGATTGTCAACTGTTTTTCCTTTTCTTAAAGTATATAACTTTCAAACAACAATTATTTTCATAATTTGTTACGTCTCTTCCTTCTTCTTTCTCTATTTTTCTGTAAAAAATTTCGTATGCTTTCTATATGCATCGTTGTAGACGATTATCATATATATATTATAGATGGTGAAAATCAGAGCTTTGTTTATTATCAGAAGCCTAACGTTATTTTCAACATGAAAAAAAGTTACTCTCAACTTTTCTTGAAAACAGGTAACACACATAATTAAAAGTATAATACCTAAAGTATGTGAAATAGGTAAAACTCAGCTTTGTATATGTTTCTTATATTATATAGCAGGAAAATAGATGTCAAACTTCTCTGAGAAAAAGGAGAATGTGAGTATTTTCTATTAATACATATGTGAAGCTCTATTGAGAGAGCAAATTCCAATTTATATACTTAGTATTTATTTATATACTATTTACAATATGTTAATTTTACTGATCTACCATTGAAATTTTTTGCAGATACATGTTTCAAATATAGAAGTGTGTGTGTGCAGGTTAATATCTATTTAAGAAATGTAATTACAGTGCCTATACATTTATAGACTAAACATGTTCTATGAAATCTATAATTTTATACAATATAGTTAACAATTGTAGAGAAAATATATTTATATTCATTGTGTGTTTCATAGAAAATATTAAGACCAACTTTTTCATGGATAATGTACTTTCTTGATGTTACTTTAGTTTTTTTTTTCCAACTTGATGTTACTTTAGTTATGTCGATGTGAGCTATTGGGGAAGATAACATTCAGTATTTACTATTTATATATATATATATATATATATTTGCTATAATGCTACATTACTAGCATAGGACTATAGTATGTTAATGTTCATTGGTTTAGTTTTCTTTGATTCTGGGTTTAAAAAAAAAAAAATCTTTTTGTTGTTTTAACCCTTAAAAATCTTTCTCTGTTGTGTTTCAGATAGTAAAATATTTTTAGTTCAATTTTGATTTGTTTATAATTTCTTTATTTTTTTTTGATCAATATTTTTACTATTTTATGTTTATTACTCGATTTTTTAATAATTATTTACAAAATAAAACTGAATGTTTCAAATTTAATAGTTTATACCATATTTTAATATTGATATATATATACATATCATAATTTTAATATAAAAACAAGCTTTTAAACATGTATGATTATACATTTCTCAAAAGAATAATAAATTTGAAACTGCTTTGGTTGAATGCAGCTACTTCTAAGTTTATGTGTCGGCGTATCTCAGATTTAGAAAACATGGGTTTAAAATAATATTTTATGTAAAATATTTGGTAATCAATATAATTTTATGATCATATATTTGAAAGTGAAATTGATCCGTGCTGTAGCACCGGAGGTTATACTAGTAGTTAAGAGGTTGATTGTTTGTGGTTTTTGAAATAGTTTTTGGTTTTTGTTTTTCAAAAAACTACTTTTTTGCCAATCAAGATTTTGTGAAAATGGATTCCCTAAAATATAGGGAAACCAGATTTTGTGAATAACTACCTATTTTCAAGCAAAAACCAAAAACCATATTTTCTTGGTTTTTCAACATTGTAATGGGATTTTTTATTTCTTTTATTCTTAAAAATAATTTTATATTTCTGTATTTATGTAATAACATTGACTATTTATTTTAAATTCAAAATAAACCCAAAACATATTTGTATTGATAATATATATAGATAGTTAATGTTTTTGATTTATTGATTCAGTAATGTTACATTTATTAAAATAATTTACTTATAAATAATATTTTTTAAAAAGTAATTAGATAAACAACAAATCAAATTTAGAAGAACGAAATATTTACTGGATAATCAAATAACTAATATCTAAAAATCAAAATATTACCATCAATAAACTAATATCCAAAATAAATATTGCCAATGTATTATACATTTACTACTTTGTAATTAAATTTTTATTTAAGTATCTAGCTATTACTTTATATGTTACAAATATATAAATTTTATGCATTTTACCATTTTTAAAAAATATAATTATTCATTGTCTAAATTAAATATACTTTAAACATCCAGATATTAATATTTACTAGAATTTCAAAAATTTTATTCATTCCTACCATATTTTATAAAATATAATTAAATTTTATTTAATTTTTTTTTTTGTAAATTTAATTAGTTATCTATTTACCTATAGATATAAAATTAAATGTAGGTATACATGTAGCTAGTCGTTTTTACTTTATAACAGTTTGTTATTGTTGTATATTTTAATAATAATTTTAATATATAATTATTTGTTTTAGTGATAATAGTAATTGTTTCATTAAAATTTAATTTATTAATTCTTCATTTTACTTTGGAAACAAAAACCAAAATCTAAAACCACCATTCAAGTTTTTCAAAAAACCAAAATCTACTGCAAAATCAAAAACCAAAAATTAAAAACCAAAATCTAAAAACTAAAAACCAAAAGCCAAAAACCAAAATCTAAAAACCAGAAACTAACTAAACAATCATCACCTAAATAATGCAATAACACAAATCTCAACTTTCTTTTCAGTTATCTGATCTTACTAGTACGACTAATCCTAAACATTCTTTTATTTTTTGCAAAACTGTATGAAAACTTATATAACATAAAATATTATCATAATATATTTTTGGTGATAGTTAACAAAAACTACAAAACTATACGAGAAATGTTAACAGAAAACATATCATCACTAACATGTGTTTAGTATTCGAAAAAAGAGAACATACATGAAAATCTTGAAAACTCAGATATATTGGATCTTTTGCCAAACTCAGATATCTTGGATCTTTTGCCAAATTTTATGCAGAGAGGGTATGAATCTTATATGTAGATTAACATGTAAGCAGAAAATGCTCTTTTTCACAAAATAAAGATCTGGAGGTTCGGAAAAGAGAACCCATAAACACTAAAAATAGAGTCAGAGAAAAGGGAAGAAGAAACCTAAGAATCTCATGTTGTGTTCTAGAGACACACACACCACATCACATGAGAGTTTAGTCAAACAATAACTGACATGTCTCTGAAACTCTGTTCAGTTTCTTTAACTTTTTGAGCATCCTGTGATGTTTGTTTCCACATCTTGTTGAGAAAGTCGCCATCTTTAGACAAGTAGTGTTTGCTAGTATGTAGGCAGCCACATTCCTCTCTTGCTCTGTGCCTTCATATTGTCTCCACTCCATGGTCTCTAGATGCGTTGATAAACATTCCGGAACAAATTTTGGTTCTTTCCAGAAGAGCATCGGATCATTGTAATGGGCACGATGTTGCTGAGATGAAAAATAGAGAGAGAGAGTAACATTACGTGTGTTAGTATTATAGGTCGTTATTATACTGTTCGTATAACATACTACTGAAAATGATTCATACTACATACCGACTTAAGCTTGAGATGTTTGATTGTTGGAGCGTCTTTGAGTATACAAACAAGTAGATTGGCCCATCCAGCAGAACACGTACATAGCTCTAGATGTTCAAGATATGGGAATGTAGTGCCACTAGGATATGGAGTCTGCAATTGAAGCATGAATAATTCACTATACTGAAATAATAAAACATACAAGGAGAATCTTATGTTCTTGACATTATTTTGAGTAGCAAAGTTTTTACCTCTGAAGATAGAGAACAGAAAGAGAGATGACGGATTGAGGTAAGAGATCCTATGAACTTGTTAGACTGGCCACAAATAACCTGGACATTAGCCTCGATCACCTCTGGCATATGCTCAAACACTAGAAAGTTACTGAACGTATCTTTAAAGTTTATTTTCTCCAAAAAAGGAGCATTTATCACAAACCCATGATTCTCCATAACGTAGGCACGTTGCCCTATAGAGTTGTCGATAGATAAGCTCCTCAAAGAAGGAGAGTTGATGTTGAATATCATCACATTGTCATCTCTGGTTTTGTTTATAACCAAATCTTCAAGAACCGGGCACCTTTGTATAAGCTTGGAAAGAGATTCATCGCCCGAGAATATAACCGATAAAAGGTGCAGACTCTTTAGTGATGGCAAATAAAACCAATCTGGAACATCTTTGAACATCGCATTTTCGCCTTTGGTTTGGTCTACAAACAAATATTCAACAACAGGGCAAATTGGTAAGAAACTTGCAATAGATCCGTAACCCGAGAACTTGACCGATATAAGGTGCAGACTTTTGAGTGATGGCAAGCGAAGCCAAGGAAGAGCCACCTTGATACTTTGTTCACTGAGCGTCAACGTTTTCAGTGTTGTGCAACTACTCAGAGTAAAGACTTTACTAGCGAATACTTGTATTTGCTTTACAACCAAATCTTCAAGAACAGGGCATTTTTGTAAAAGACTTGCAACCGATTCGTCGTACGAGAAACTACTCGAAAGAAGGTGCAAACTTTTGAGTGAAGACATAAGAAACCAAGGAGGAACAGTGTTGAACAACACGTTCTTTAGAACCAAATACTCAAGATCCGGGCATGATTGTAAAAGACCTGCAAGAGACTCGTCGCCCGAGAAACTGACCTTGAGAAGGTGAAGACTTTTGAGAGATGGCAAACGAAAGCAAGAAGGAACAACCATGATCCTTACTTGATGGAGTATCAATGACTTTAGAGTCACGCAAGTACTCAAGCAACTAGGAAGTTCCAAGGTATTTCCATACATCGTGATCCTCAGCTTTCTCACAGAACGTTTAACCGCAAGTTTAACCCAAAAATTGATGGCTGAAGCTGGATAGTTCCGGGCAAGCGCGAGATCCAACCTCTCTAGAATTTGATCATTGTTATTAAGCAACAAAGATCCGTAAACAAAACTCATAAATTTCATCAAAGTCATATATGAAGGATAAAAATCATTATACATGACAACCGGTAGCAGCTCCAGTTTCCATGGATCCTCATTTGTTAAGAGACGTGTTGCAACGCTCTCTTCATAAAGCGGAAGCAATGAGAATATCTTCAAGATCAATTCATGTGGTAACTGACTGATGTTCGACTCCTCCATATTTTTTTTTTGTTTGGTGGAGTTTAGCTCTCTGTTTTCGAAAACCCTAACTATTATTTATAATGTACTGTGAGGGGTGGGGAAGATATTCATAAGCAGTAAAAGTTAATTTACTAATATTAGTTTGACGTTCGACAAAAAAAAAGTTTGACGTGGATTTCTTTCCAAATTAATTAAAAAGGGTGTAATTTCATGAAATATCTTTTTGGAAGGATATCTAGATAATCTATAAATCTTTTTTCTTTCTCTTTATTTATTTAAAAACTAAAACGAAATTATAAAATAATTATATATATGAACCAGAGTTATTTTACATTCCCAAACTTTCTATTTACAATCTGAAGCTTCAAGTATCCAAGATTTACTTTGAACTTTGTGTGTTATAATATAAAAATCTTGATGATGAACGGGAAAATGAGTTTTTTATTCCTCAAGTATTCGAAATTAGCATTTTTAATACCCAACTATGACTTGAACAGATTTATTCCTCAAGTGATTGTTGATTATGTAAAATCAAACTTAGAAAAGTCAATGGTTAATTATTTAACGGAGAGGTTAGAAAGATGATCGAGTTCTTTCTTTTCAAGACCCAGAAATTCCTAATTTGATTTATTTTCATGCGATTTTGACAGAGAAGAGACAATTTCCGGCAAGTAGAGGTCGGTTCCAAAATGGAGAACGTTTTTGGCGTAAACTGACAAATCTCAACAGTGTTTTGGTCTGTACCAAACCCTTCAATTTTGCTAGTTTTCCAAGTTGAAGGAAGAATGTCTACAGACACTTCAACATATGATATTTCAATGGGAGATGTTCTGTTTGTACCTGCAGATACTGAAATTCACTTAAAAGTCTTCATCTGACTTGAAGTTGTACATAGCATGGGTGAACAATAGGTTTTTGTATGCTCTATAGTTGAACTACACACGAGCTTTTTCTCAGTTATTGCATGATTAATTGAAACAGAGGCAATGCACTTTTAAACCAGGATATTACAATTTCGATGCAACTTTTTGAGATAAATGTTTCTCAAACTATCAATGCTTGAACAACATAATTAAGAAAGGTCTTGTCTAGGCCGTGAAGTAACAACTTAAAGAAGAAAATCATTTGCAAAGAGTTTGTACCCCCAAACAAAATTAAAATCTTTCGATCCAACAAAAAAAGAATTAAAGATTCATATATCTTCAAGCTTATGTGAGGTATTCGAGAACAACATCTCTCCTGGTAAGTTTCCTGTAGACACAACCATTGTCTTAAGCTTGTATTCAGTGTTACTCCTCTCTTTAGGCTCCATAAAGACCTGCATAAAATTAGAACATTTTAAATAAACACCAGCAGAATTTGGTAGCTTTTTTACCTTCATGATCTTGGTGCCATCAACATGGTATCTGGTTCACTTTCCAATAATCTCGGCAGGATAAGAATGATTTAGCTAAGCTTAACTTTTTACCTTTCACTCTCTACGGGTTCGGAACTTCGGGTTCTACATAGGCAATGGCACCCTTCGATTGAAATATTCTTTCATCATCCCCCATGATTACTGGAGAGAAGGTTTTCACCATCTTTTCTATTTTCTTTAACGTCTCCGTTAAATAATTAGCGATCGACTTTTCTAAGTATGATTCTGCATAGTCAACAAAAACTTGAGGATTAAATCTGCTCAAGTCATAGTTGGGTATTAAAAATGTTAATTTCAAATACTTGAGGAATAAAAAAAAAACCATTTTCCGATGATTAACATGATTTTATGCTTTATTAGAGATCCACTAGAGTTTTTAGATGATAAATTTTATACTTAAAAATATAGATTAATAAAAAAATAGTTTGTGTAATACTCAAATATATGCTAGAATATTTTTTAAAAGGAAATTTGTTTCTTATCTTTCTTTATGTATAATTTAATTTGGTGAAAACTTCACTCAAAAATTTAGCTAATACAGATATCCACAAATTTTTGAAACATCAACCTCTCAATAATTTTTTTATTTTATTTAAAAAGCTATATGAAACCGGAAATATCCTTGTTTTAAAGATTTAGTGTATACTAGGTGGTTATCCGCAAATTAGCGGGTATAAATATTATATGCAAATATATATTATGCATATAATGCTATAAATTTTGAATAATAATTAGAAATAGAAAAGATGGTTTTAATTCAGAATAGTTTGAAAAACTAAAACTTTGGTATTGTATTTTTAGGAACATGAAATTTTAAGTGATAATTATTAATTTAAGTCACTAATATATATATATATATATATATATATATATATATTAATGAGTATTTTGTAATAACAAATGCCAGTAAAAATTATATTTGGAATTATCACATTAACTTATCTAACACATATTATACATCATTTTCGTATTTGTCTTCCTCAGCATCTTATTTCTCTTATTATCATTTTTTTTCTTTTATCACATTTAACATACTTTGCTAATGTTTTCCTAATTTTTTTACATATTTCTAACCATATCTTTATCTCCCTGAATAATAAAAAACCATATAATCTATCTTCAAATCCTTTTTCAATCATAACACTAGTTTATCTACTATAATATTGTCTCTTTGACTTGAACACATAACATTTATATAATTACAATTTTCTCATATGTTCTTTTGAATATAATCCGTCCAATCTTCAAAGCTTATATATTAGACGACTAACATATATATTCTTCGATGTACGTTGAAATAATCATATATTTTATATTTATCTGTAATTATGACATTACATTTTTAGTTAAATACAACATTTTCTATTGCAAATGTCTTATTGTTCTCCACATAGTTATCATAAATCATTATTTAATATTATTTAGATTATTTTCATAGTGATACTAATTTCTTCTGGACAAACTTTTATTTTTTAAATCTAACTAAAATAAATAAAATTAAAAATCATCAATCAGTCAAATTAAAATAATTTTTCAGAATTTAGCAATGATTGAAATATAATCAAATTCACTTAATTGACTTCGATTTATATATATGAGGTTTTTTGCTTTTTTAAAAAAATAATTTATATAATCTTATAAATAACTTCAAAATTCTGATAAATTTATTTTGTAAATAACGATAAATAATTAAAAATTAATAATAAGATTAATAAAACATGTTTGGATTTTATAAGATTTAATAGTTATTATATAATCATATTCGAATATAATTCATTAAGTAAAATATAAAACTATTATAATTATTTTTATATAAAAATTCGTTCATTATGATTTATAGTTTATAAATATTTAAAAATAGTAAACCAAACATTATTAATCTTTCTATAATTTCGAGAATAGTTACCATTAAATGTCATTTGTAATATTCTTTAGATTATTTGGCAAGTGATGTTAAATGATTTTAGACTAGCCTTTAACTTTTAGATCTAATTTAAATAAATAAAAATTTAAAATCATCGACCAATCAAATTATAACAATTTTTTAATAATTAACTAGTGATCGACACATAAGAAAAATTCACTTAAGTGACTTTTCAATTAATATATATGAGGATATTAATATACATAAAATGTCAATATAAATTATTTTGAGGATAACTATGTTGGTTTCTATTTCTATTTAAAAGTTGAGGTAAAATTGTCACTAGTGATGGAAACTCATAATTTCGATATAAATTGATTTAGCTGCAACAATTTTTTTTAAACTAATAGTTTCGATCAGTTGACATAGGGAATTGAAAACTCCTAAACAAATCTTCTAAACTATATACCATCAAATAAGTAAATATATTACCATTTAATTACAGATCGATTTTATTGTGTTCTTTATATTTAGTACATAAATTAGAAAGGATTGTATATGATCGATCATCTTAAAAAAAAATCTTTTAAAATTTTAAAATCCATACTAGAAATTTAGTAGTTCTCTTTGTAAAAAATAGATAAAAAATAAATTTATGGATAATAATATCGTTAAAACACAACGATGTTATTAATTTGAAATTGACAAAAGTAAATATATATGTTGATATTTAAGGGTTTACAAAGTGTATGAATGACAATGATAGCTGAACTAGACTAAAAGATAAACAAAATAACTAGCATGATCAAAGTGTGAATCTTACGTAGATTAGTTTTTAAAACATTTAGGCAATACCACTCTGTTTTCAAGAAATAAAAATTTGGAAATTCGGGACAAAGAATCTATAAACACCAAAAACAGATTCAGAGAAGAAAAAAAGAATCCAAAGAATCTCAGGTGTCTTCTAGAGACGCGCACACACCACATTTAACGGTGAACACATAGCGGATATCCAAAATTTTAATGAAATCCATGATTTTTTTTTTCAGATGGATAATTGGTTTTTTATTTGATTTTGATCATTAATCTTTTGGATATTCAACGTTTTTGATATCTAGAAAAATCAATATTTTATCGTAAAAATAATATAGAATTAATTTAAAAAATTGAATAATTTTTTTATATAATAATAAACTTTCATTATAATTTTTTTTAAAGCTATATACTTTTGAAAAGTTAATATTTTATTGTAAAAATAATATAGAATTAATTTTAAAAGTTGAATAATTCTTTTTATAAAATAATAAACTTTCATTATAATTTTTTTAAAGCAATATACTTTTGAAAAGTTAATAACTAATTAACGATTTTTTTTTTGAAAAAGGCTTAATTAACGAATTTAGTAAATAAAATATTATAAATTTTTACAGAAATATAAAATTATATAATATAGATAATTATATATATATATATAATGGATCAGATATGATATCTATTTTAAAAATATTAATATTTGTCATTTGCTCTATATTTGACCGATATTGAATTTTAGTATTTGATTCATAAAGTTAAGTATATGCAAAAAAAAATTATTGGGTCGAATCAATACGAACAAGGGATCATATCAAATTTGATGTATCCCACTTCTAACCACATCACCTAAGAGTTTAACCAAACAATAACTGACACCACATCAAATAAAGAGATTAGTCAAACAATAACCGACATGTCTGTGAAATTATATTCAGTTTCTTTAACTTTTTGAGCATGCAGTGATGTTTGTTTCTACATCTTGTTGAGAATGTCGCCATCTTTAAACATGTAGCGTTTGCTGGTATGTAGGCAGCCAGATTCCTCTCTTGCTCTGTGCCTTCATATTGTCTCCATTCCATGATCTCTAGATGCGTTGATAAACATTCAGGAACAGATGTTGGTTCCTTCCAGAGGATCATCGGATCGTTGTAATGGGCACCATGTTGCTGAGAAAAAGAAACATTACGTGAGTTACCTTGATACTATTCTTATATAATACTAGTGAAAAAAATCACATACTACATACCGACTTAAGCTTGAGATATTGGAGTCTTGGAGAGTCTTTGAGTAAACGAACAAGTAGATTCGCCCATCCAGCAGAACATGTACATAGCTCTAGACGTTCAAGATAAGGGAAGGTAGAGCCACTAGGATATGGAGTCTGCAATTGAAATATGGATATATTGAAAATAATAAAAATATAAAGAGAATCTTGAGAAAATGATTCAGTAACAAAGTTTTTACCTCTGAAGATAGAGAACAGAAAGAGAGATGACGGATTGAGGTAAGAGACCCTGTGAAGTTCTCAGACTGGCCACAAATAACCTGGATATTAGCCTCGATCACCTCTGGCATATGCTCAAACACTAGAGAGTTACTGAATGTATCTTTAAAGTCCATTTTCTCCAAAGAAGGAGCATTTATCACAAACCCATGATTCTTATCAACGTAGGCACGTTTCCCTTTCGAGTTATCGATAGATAAGCTCCTCAAAGAAGGAGAGTTGATGTTGAATATCATCAGAATGTCATCTCTGTTTTTTTTTTTTTTTTTATAACCAAATCTTCAAGAACCGGGCAACTTAGTATAAGATCTGCAAATGATTCGTCCTCCGAAAATTTAACCGATATAAGGTGCAGACTCTTGAGTGATGGCAAACTAAACCAATGTTCCATGTACACGAAGAACACACTGTAGTTTTTGGTTTGGTCTACAACCAAATGTTCAAGAAGCGGGCAAATTGGTAAGAAACCTGCAATAGATTCGTCATCGAGTAAATCGACCGTCAAAAGGTGCAGATTTTTGAGCAATGGAAAGCGAAACCAAGGCAGATACATCTTGATATCTAGTTCACTGAGCGTCAACGTTTGTAGTGTTCTGCAACTCAGAGTACACTCCTTACTATCGGATACTTCTGTGTGTTTCACGACCAAATCTTCAAGAAGAGGGCATATCTGTAAAAGACTTGCAACTGATTCGTCTCCCAAGAACTCAACAGACAAAAGGTGCATAGTTTTGAGTGATGGCAAGCAAAACAAAGGTGTAACAACACTGATGATTAGATCACGGAGTATCAATGTTTTTGCAAGTGATAGGCACATAGTTATTGAATACTTGGTGGGTTCGGTTCACAACCAAATCTTCAAGAACAGGACAGATTCTTAAAAGACTTGCAGCAGATTTGTCTTCTGAGAAATCAGTTGAAAGAAGCTGCAAACTTTTGAGCAAGGAGAAAAGACACCAAGGAGGAAGAATATTTACCGTCATAACCCCAACAACCAAATATTCAAGATCCGGACACGAGACACGTCACCTGGGAACTCGACAAAGAAAAGGTGCAGACTTTTGAGAGATGGCAAACGAAAGCAAGAAGGAACAACCTTGATCCTTACTTCATGGAGTATCAATGACTTTAGGGTCACGCAAGTACTCAAGCAACTCGGCAAAGCTAGGGTTTTTCCAGACGTCTGGATCCTCAGCTTTCTCACTGACCGCTTAACCGCAAGTGTAAGCCAAAAATTGATGTCTGAAGCTGAATATTTCCGGCTAAGCTTGAGATCCAACCTCTCTAGAATTTGATCATTGCTAAACATCATCATCATTATCATCAAACATGAAATCCGGCACCAGTTTCCATGGACCCTCCATTCGTAATTTTGTTAAGAGATGTGTTGCAACGCTCTCTTTATAAAGCGAAAGCAGCGAGAATATCTTCAAGATCAAATCATCTGGCAACTCACTGATGATGTTCGGTTCCGCCATCTTTTTTTGTTTGATGGAGTTTCGGTCTCACGTTTGGGAACCCTAACTTCTGTCTCTTAATTAAACTGAAGGGGAAACTTGGAGCACAAGCGAAGAAGAAATTAACTAATTAAATTATTTATAACGTATGAGGGGAAAAAGATAGTCAAGATGCAGTAAAGGTTAATTTCATAAATCTTAATTTGACGTGGAAAAAATCATTATTTGTCTTTTTTCGTTTTTTCTTCCAATTTTCCTTGTGTTTAAAGGGTGTAATTCATTTATATCTTTTTTGAAAGGGCCTTTTATTTGTTTAAAACCTAAAAGGAAACTTTAAAAATAAGTAAGGATCATATTTCATATGTGCGTGAATCATAATTATTTTACATTGCTAAACTTTCAATTTGCAATCTGAGTATTCAAGTATCAGATATTTTACTTTGAATTTTGTTATGTGTATTCATAATCTAAAAATCTTGATAATTGATATGATTTTGATAATTGATATATTTGAGGCTTTACGATAGATTCAGTAGAGTTTATAGATAATAAACTTTGAGTTATTCTTAGGTTCACCCTCTAGGTTCACCAACCAATAGAATTGTATTATTTCAAATTTGATATCTTTTAAAAACGGAAACAAAATCTTGTTAAATTATATTATGTTTTTAAAAATAAAAATACAAAATAAATAAATAATAATAATCATTAATAAAAACGAAAATAATTCTTTAAAAAATATATTTTAACACTAAATCCTAAACTCTAATTCTAAACCCTAAATCCTTGGGTAAATCATAAACACTAAACTTTAAAATCTAATCCTAAACCCTAAACTTTTGGATAATCATAAACACTAAATTTTTAACACTAAAACACTAAACCCTAAACTCTAATCCTAAACCCTAAACCCTTGGGTAAATCATAAACAGTAAACCTTAAACTCTAATTCTAAACCATAAACCCTTGGGTAAACCATAAAATAAAAATATTAAAAAATAAATAAAAATAATAATATTTACAAAAAAAACAAAAAAAAATCTTTAAAAAAACACTAAACCCTAAACCCTAATCCTAAACCCTAAACCCTTGGGTAAACCATAAACCCTTTGGATAAATGTTAAACATTAAATCAAAAATTAAATATTAAACATTAAATCAAAAATATTTTGCAATTATTACTTTATTTATTTATATTTATATTTATATTTTTATTTTAAAAACATAATATAATGTTACAATATTTTTTAAAAGATTTTTTCGTGTTTTATAAATATTAGTATTTTTTTGTATTTTTATTTAAAAAACATAATATAACTTAACAAGATTTTGTTTCTCTTTTTAAAAGATATCAAATATGAAATAACACTATACTATTGGTTGATGAATCTAGAAGTTCACCCTATGGAGTGAATCCAATAATAAATCATAAACTTTAATGTTTCAAGAAATGTAGATTAATAAAAAGTTATTATGTGCAAGTAGAATATCTCAAACATTTATTGGAATCTTTTTAAATGGAAATTATCTCTTATTTATCTTTCTTTATAATTTAATTTGGTGAAAAACTCGCCGAAAAATTCAGCAATGCAATATAAAATAAAAAACTAATGCCGATATCCTCAAATTCCGAAAAATCAAAAAAATGTATTATTTATTTTGTCCGGAAAAGCTGTTTTGAAGTCGGGGAAATATTCTTGTTTTAAGGATTTAGCGGTATATATCAATATTCAATTGACATAAAATGTAACTTATTTTGAGGATATATATATATATATGTTATTTTCTTATTTCTATTAAAAAGTTGAGGTATAGTCGTCATTAGTGATGGGAACTAAAAGTTCCGGTCCAATTGACAGAATCAAGAAAATTAATTTTAAAAAGGGTAACGATAGTGGTGACGAGGACATGATTCGGATATGTTTTAAAAGAATGAGTCTTATCCTCTTGCCTAGTAACAGCTATCATGGGAAATTGAACACTCCTAAACAAATCTTCTAAACCATATACTATCAAATAAGTAAATACTACTCCTTCGGTTATCATAATATAGGTAGTTGTAAATGTTTTCCTGTTTCAAAATATAAATAATTTTTAAATTTTAATATAAATTTATATTTATTAGATATTTTATAACTAATTAAGTTATATAGATTTTTTATTAAAAATAATATTTTTAAGGTAACAACTTTACAATATTAATGTTTTTACTTAAAATTACTTGCATTTTTGAAACAAAGAAAGGATTCTATAACTATTTTATGGTCATCTTTTACATTACAAAGAACCAATTTTGGTATTTGAAATTATTGCACTTATATGAAAATGAATATTACTTCTTTTTTTTTTTTGAAACACTTTCTTTTTTTATGAATATTACTTCATAAATGACAAATTAAAGAAAAAAGTGCGTTACAATAAAATAAAATAAAAGAACACAAAAGTGGGATATGATAGTGACGGCCCATAGAATGAGAACCGCATGTAAGAAACACAATAATAGCAATTAACATATGTGACAGATTATAGATAACGATCATAACAAAAAAGGAAAAAACAAATATTTGGAGATAGATGTGAACATTAAATAAAAGGGTCAACGTTATCCACGGCTTGCACGTAAGTAATACCCACACATATATTTATCCTTTTTCTTTTTTTTTCTTTTAAATTTTAAATATAACTGGAATCTCTTCACATATCCATATATATAAATGTAGATATCTATCTGTAAACAGAACTCATGTTTCTGTGTTCTGTCTTGTTATCCTGTTTCAAGAATCCTAATTAATTCGAGTTTGATCTTCGTTTTCAAAGATGACTCTTCATTTCAATCTGAATCTGGAGCAAATGGGAAACATGATCTATAAAGATTCAAGGACCGAAGTAGAAGAAAACATTGTTGAAGGAGTTTCAAGATCGATGTTAGAAACTGAAACATTCTCCGAGGAAGATTCATCATCTTGTTCATTATCTTCCATGTGTTCTTCATCTGATTTAACAGAGGATGATGATGCTTCTTCATCTTCTTCAAATGGACCTCTTGAAGATCTCTCTGACCTCATGTCACACCTCCCAATCAAGTAAGAAAAATCTCTTAAAACATTATGGGGGTTTAATACCTAATAATGAATTGATATAAAGATTTACTCAGCTCAAGATCTATGTTATCTAACAAAAGTTGTTTAATATTTTCGCAGGAGAGGATTGTCAAAGTTTTATGAAGGAAAATCTCAATCATTCACATTACAAAGAACCAATTTTGGTATTTGAAATTATTGCACTTATATGAAAATGAATATTACTTCATAAATGACAAATTAAAGAAAAAGTGCGTTACAATAAAATAAAATAAAAGAACACAAAAGTGGGATATGATAGTGACGGCCCATAGAATGAGAACCGCATGTAAGAAACACAATAATAGCAATTAACATATGTGACAGATTATAGATAACGATCATAACAAAAAGGAAAAACAAATATTTGGAGATAGATGTGAACATTAAATAAAAGGGTCAACGTTATCCACGGCTTGCACGTAAGTAATACCCACACATATATTTATCCTTTTTCTTTTTTTTTTGAAACACTTTCTTTTTATGAATATTACTTCATAAATGACAAATTAAAGAAAAAGTGCGTTACAATAAAATAAAATAAAAGAACACAAAAGTGGGATATGATAGTGACGGCCCATAGAATGAGAACCGCATGTAAGAAACACAATAATAGCAATTAACATATGTGACAGATTATAGATAACGATCATAACAAAAAAGGAAAAAACAAATATTTGGAGATAGATGTGAACATTAAATAAAAGGGTCAACGTTATCCACGGCTTGCACGTAAGTAATACCCACACATATATTTATCCTTTTTCTTTTTTTTTCTTTTAAATTTTAAATATAACTGGAATCTCTTCACATATCCATATATATAAATGTAGATATCTATCTGTAAACAGAACTCATGTTTCTGTGTTCTGTCTTGTTATCCTGTTTCAAGAATCCTAATTAATTCGAGTTTGATCTTCGTTTTCAAAGATGACTCTTCATTTCAATCTGAATCTGGAGCAAATGGGAAACATGATCTATAAAGATTCAAGGACCGAAGTAGAAGAAAACATTGTTGAAGGAGTTTCAAGATCGATGTTAGAAACTGAAACATTCTCCGAGGAAGATTCATCATCTTGTTCATTATCTTCCATGTGTTCTTCATCTGATTTAACAGAGGATGATGATGCTTCTTCATCTTCTTCAAATGGACCTCTTGAAGATCTCTCTGACCTCATGTCACACCTCCCAATCAAGTAAGAAAAATCTCTTAAAACATTATGGGGGTTTAATACCTAATAATGAATTGATATAAAGATTTACTCAGCTCAAGATCTATGTTATCTAACAAAAGTTGTTTAATATTTTCGCAGGAGAGGATTGTCAAAGTTTTATGAAGGAAAATCTCAATCATTCACATCACTAGCAAATGTTAAAAGTCTTGAAGATCTTATGAAGAAAGGTTTCAAACATAAAAACTACGGAGCAAGAAGAAAGGCAAAGAGCACTGGAGGAATAATAGATCAAAGCTACAGAAGAGTTTATAGCCCTAAAGCTACAATCTCCAAGAAAGCCACAAGAACACCTTCATCTGCCCTCTCTTGTCTAGCCAGAAGATGATGTTAGATATCAGAGAAACATTAGTCTTTCAAAAGTTTTTTAAACCATTTCTTGCGATATACAACAAATTCAGTTTCACAGTAACATAATCCCCCAAAACATCACCTTAATCTTAAGTCTATAAGAGGTATTCAGCGTCTTTAATTGTGTAAAAAAAGAAGTTAAAACTAGACTTGTTTCCTATACACTTTTTGGCCTTTTTGTTGTGTAGTTTGTACGTATCAAAGCTTTAATGATTCCTAGGCTATCAATTAAACAGACATCTTCTGAATCTGGAGTTCTTTGTGGTCTGTGATCTGGTCCACAGACGAAAACCAAAAACAACTCGCTTCAGGGTAGGTCTTTGTCATTTTCTTGACGCCAAACCTGCTCTTCTTTCTGCCTAGACTCATAGTAAAATCAGCTTCATAATCAGCTTGAAGTTAAAATTAAAGACACGCAAAATTCACATAAAACTTACTTGAACACCAAATCAAATTGCAGTTGTTGGCTAGAACCGGCCAACATAGATAATCCACTAAGCATTCTCTTCATCAAGTCGATATCTTGACAAGCACGATTTCATCATCAGCTGATGAATCATCAAACAACATGCAGATGCTCGGGCTGAATAAAAGCTTGAAAGATAAACCTACCAGAGAGCAAAAAGATCTGCCTTCAAGAACTTGAGAAATGAAGGGATTATAAAAGCCTTCTCCTTGTCAATGGCATTGTTATGTACTTATTAAAATTCCCCCCGTTATGGCTGATTATTAATTATTATCTCTTACCTTCTCTTCAAGCTCAACACCGAACAATCTTACTAAACCTAGTTCGGCTAGTTTCACAATACTTAACCCAAAGCGTGCGATACTTGTGATCATCGCCACTTTGTGTAGAGAGAAAACGGCATTGGTTTCGTACCTGTAGACGGACCACAGGTTTCTGTGCCATCTCCTTTTGAACAGGTACTCAATTAGCATGCTAAACTACAAAAGAGACAAGGGCTTTTGTGCTTTGATGATTCTAAACTACCAATGATTCTACCATCTCAGAGTTAATGAGCTTGTTCATAATGTCCTAGAGAAAGTAAAAACGTAATAGACAAAAATGAAAGGGTTTATCATGTAGTTTGGAGATACAAAATCTGATCAGAATCTACTATACGAAACTCTTGTTCCTTGACGAACAAACCTCCCAATAGCTTGTCGTTTCTGAATGCGTATGGGTGCTAAGACGTCACGTTGGGCTTACTCTCCTTCAAGGCCTACATCCTCCCCATTAAACCCATCATTTGCATTTGTACTAATCTTTCAAATCAGGAGCATTTCTAACCCCATTTCCTTTTTCATTCTAAATAAAATTTACAGTAATATCTTTTCTTTAATCTCATTTTATTTTCTACTTCGTAACAAAACCAAAAATGAATCAATTCCAAAAATAAAGTAATAGATTTATTATTATTATTATCTATTATCAATTATTCTATTTTTTCTCTCCAATATGAAATTGAGTTTAAGTGAATTCAGTTTTACCATGAAATTACTTCATTTAAAAAGAAGAAACTAGAGTAATATTTAAAAATGCTTAATTTGATATTTATGTTGAACGATAACAAAGAAAAAGTCATCAAAATGTTGGTTTGGTACATCCAATCAAATGAAAATAACTGTTTGAGTTACACATGCATCAACTCCAAAACAATTACAAACTCTACTGGGATGAAACCTAAACTAATTACAAAAGAACTAAATTAGCTACATTCTTCAAAAAAAAAAAAAAACTTATAACGTGTTTGCTTTTTGTCCGCTGACTTAAAAACGGAAGCTTATTAACAAGACTAGAGGTACTCAGGTAGATAACCAAACTAATTAATGTTGAACAAAAGACACTTAAACAAACCATATAATATATTAGATTATTATTATTATATCCAGCCATTCAGATTTCTCGGTTTCAGTTTGCATCATATCTGCCTTCTAAGATTTTAACTAAATAAATTAAAAATACCAACAGAGGAGAAATAATTAATACATTACTGATATTAGGATGAGTAAAATTCAACAACGATACATGGATGTAGAGAGAGAGACCAAACTCAACATAAATCAACTACAAGAACTCAAAGAGACACAGACACTGAAACAAGACATGACTTAGACATCAATTAATTGATCTCAATTAAAGATAAGAAGAAAAAAACACAAAACTTATTAAAGGAACAATCCAAATGCCGAAACCGCTACGGAGGCAAAGAAAGTAGGGATAAACGAGGAAGCATCGGAGGAGGGGCTCGGGGCCGGAGCGTCAACCGCTGCAGCCGAATGTTGAACCGCAGAGAACGCTATCATCGCAACCACAACCGCCACGAAAAGCTTCATCTTCATTGCCTCCATTGTTAGTATTCTTTTCAATATGAGACTCAGACAGAGAGAGCAAATGAAGAAAAAAGAAAAAAGGGTTTTGGTGTTTATTGTTGTTGTTTTTGAGGTGTGACTTGTGAATTACATTTGTTAGTGTTTATAGAGACGAGTACGCATGTAAGGCCAAGTGTGTACATGTCACTTTACACCAACGCGTTGAATAATTAAGTTTTAATGTTTCAATACTTTATTATATATCCCACTATCAATATTTAACTGTACAAGAAATTTGTTATGTAATGTACTGTGGAATTGATTTGTGACACGTAAAGTTCTTAGTTCATCAACTACGTATATGAAAATAGTTGGAAAGAGCAATGCGCAGTAGCGCACTATTAACTTTGTTTATATAAGTATAACGACAGAAAATAAAACATCCGCTTGTCTGATAAAATCTTCAAATATAAATTGTTTACAAATGATAATTTTGATAAAAGCTTTTTTCTTCTGATGACAATCAGTTAATATAATTATGTTATCAATTTATCTTGTTCAAAAATAATTTGTAACTTTTTGTTGTCAAACAAGTATATATTTCTATTTTGTTAGTTCTTTCTTTTTTTTTTTTTTTGTGGTTTCAACTTCTTCAATGCATGTTTTCACCTTTCTTTTTTCTTTTCTGCTAATGATCTTTTATTCTTTTATTTATTTATTTATGTTCTCTCTTGGTACACTTCATCTGTTTTAGATATGTCCGTAATATAAATGATCAATAGCTCATTTTGTATTTCTTTGTATGTGTATGTGGAAAGGGTAGATATGAGAGAAGCAATGAGCTGTTTGATTGTTTCTTATAGGTAAAGAGCATTGAAATGGGATGATGGTTCCATGTGCCCAAGTAACATGATTTGGCCGCCTAACCCATATATTTCTCCAAATTATTGTTTTATTTTATTCCTCTCTTTATTTTCCATTAGTTTTCTTTGATTTTTGATTCGGTGTATCAGTTTTTCGTTCTAATTCGGCGTATCAATATTTAACTCCAACATTATGAAGTAATTATTGGAACTTCACAAAAACACAAGGAGAAAAACAGTACAAGTGTTTCTCTACATCTTCATCATCATCTTAATTCCAGGACCTCCATAGTAAAAGTAATTTTCCCAATCATCATTCTTATTAACCTCAACTAGCTTCAATAATGTTGAGATCTTGACCAAAAGCACCACCAAGAATCCATAGGTGATCTATTAAAAAAAAAAAAGAATACATATTTGAGACAAGCTGAACTCATTTGGGCTTTGTACTTTGGGTTACCCAAACATTTATTGTCGCCTTATACAACTAAAAATTATTCATAGTCCATGGTCTCACTTTGTATATTTGGATTCTGTCTGTGGAAGTTTTATTAAATTCAAGTAAAATAATTACCATTTCTCATTTTAAAATCGGAATTTGTTTAAAAATATGTTTCCTAAATTTCCATTTCCCACATCTATGGAGGCTGCTACCACTTATCCTTTTAAAACTTCAGGTTTATAAGTAGAGAGAGCTCTCAGTCACACAAGTCACACAACAAAGAGTCTTGAAAACAATACAACCTCATGAACTTCCTACAGAGAAAAGGTATGGACCATATCCACGGACTTGGCTACTGGCCCAAGTTAGATTTCTTTAACTTTAACATTTGGCAAGAGGAAAGACGAGACTAGTCCTATTATGCTGCTACAAGCACAGAGTCAAAGAAGAGTCACATGATAACCAAACCGATTCAACCAACAAAGGGATATGTAACCTTTTTTCTTCATTAGAACCGAAGCATAAAACAAATCTTGAGAGAAGCTGCGTTCTGCATCAAGAACAACTGGAGAAGGCCCAAACTCGTGGCAAGCCACTGCTGCCTTATAATGTTAATCATGAATTCCATTAAACTTCTCAAACCTGAATAAAAAGGACCAGCAAGAACTAATCAGTAGGACACCTCAAGGTGAAGACAGCGTTAAATTTATCATACACACAGTAAAGGTTCAAACTTTAACAGAAAATGGATTTTAACCACAAAGAAGATACTAAGAGAGTTGAATGATTTGATAAACGTACCTTACTTTATCTTGAGACCACTCTGCTGCAACCTTAAAGGACCCGTCACTAATTAACAAAACCATTATCAACAAAACAAAAGACCGATCTACCGAAAGTTGTAACTAAATCTAAGCTTGGTGAGCTCTTTAGATCCTTAGATCTTAACCCTCCTTTTTGCATCTTCTGATTAAACACTTTGAAACATCTATAGATCAAAAAGGACAAAGATTTATACACAAGCGAGAGATGAAATGAAGCTTAAACTACACGCATCACAAAACACTCATGATCTCCTCACTACTTTGATTCTAATTAACAAGAAAGTCAAGAATTGAGAAACTCCAGTCAAGAAGTTTTATTTCTATACAACAAGGAAAAGAAAACACTACAAATGATAATATCTTCACTCCAAATGAAGATGATAGTAATTCTGGTTATTAACAATCGAAGAAGAAGACGACGATGAGGACGATCTCTCGAAATATAAAATCTCAGGGGTGGAACACATATATAGTTCCAGAGCCACGACACGAATCGACCCAGCTCTTGAAGCGGAAAACAGCAGACGAGCTGCAACATCTCCCCGCTTCTGATTCGTTCCGACGCCGGAATCCACCGCTGGAATATATCCGCAGATGAGTGGGCTACAGACATCACCGTGTCGCCTCTGAACACCATGTCTCTCTCTCTGCACAAAACGAATCTTCGTCTTATCTCAACAAGTTTCGTTTTTTTCTTTCTTTCGGAATCAATCTTCTTTTGTTTTGTCTCTGTGTGTGACTCTCTCTCTCTGTGTTTTGTCTTAAATAGGCGAGTAGAGGAGAAAAAAGTTTTTTTTTTTTCAATTTCACATGATTCTTCTGCCCTAAATAGATTAGATTTTTACCGGTTTAGGTACATTTTTTTAAAACCAACCAATTTGATTAAGCAATTGAATCGGAACTATAGATTTTTTTTTTTTTAAATAAATCTGAAACCGAATCTGTCTATTTTATTATGAAAGTACCAATTTGGTAGACATTACATCTTTTTATAAAAGTCCCAGAGAAGAATTAAAAATAAGAAAGTTGTAGTTGCCCAATTGTTGTGAACCAAATGAACACTCTAGTTAAAGGCTTTGACTGTTCACCCTATGCGATTTCGACACGTTGACTCAGTCGTTATCGTCCATAAGATGTGGGGGGGTTTAACACTTTACTAATATTCTAGTCACAATCAATTCATTTTGCTGGACACGATCGTTACAACTTTTTATCATATTAACTAATTTATTCAAAAATAGTGTGTGACCAACACGTAAGAAAACCTATGACTATCTTTGAATAATGGGCATCCCCATTAATTCATATGGGCTAATATGACCTCTTTTCAAAATTTCAGGAAAAAATCATTTACTTCTCTCCCAAGAAAATCCAACAAAAAGATGAATCGCTTGGAGAAGAAACTTAATATCGCCGTTGAAGAGGTCATATTTTTTTTATTTGTGGCCACTTTTAGGGTATAAATCAGATTCTTTAGGGCGTTAATATTATTCCTAATTGATTTTCCTTGTTATGTATAAATATGATACTACAAAACAAAGATGACTATAAGATTAGATTACAAAACAAACATGACTATAATTAGGATCAGATTACAAAACAAAGCCATTTCTTTGAATCCCTTTTGTCTCTTTGGATCTTTAAACCACAAACCTGCGAATTCTCTTAATTATTACACATTACATTTTACAAGGTAACTTCACCAACAAGCAACAACAACACAGCAACATTTGCTACAAATCTGCTCCTGTCAAGTAAAAAGGAAACACATTAACAGTGAAACCAAGTGACAAAAAGAGAAGAACAAAAAATTACTTCTCAGAATAATTTTTTTACCTGCTGATTTTTTACTTCTTCGAGCAAAGTGCAGATAGGACTTTTTTACCGTAAGAATTGGTGCGTAGAGATGATACATGAAGTTTAATGGCATCAACCAAATGACCATAAGCAGTAGTCCCCTGCAACAATCCGATTTTTTAGAGACTGAATTTGAATCTGCTTCTCTAGGGATTGAATCTAAATCAGTTAACAGTTTGTGTGTTTTACCTTGGATTGTTTAAGAGCTGCTTGAACGACGTAGTTTCCATAAGGATTCAACATGACTTTGTCAAGACAACCATAGTTTACGAGTTCTCTGATGATGCGAGCTCGATGTTTGTCATCAGCTAGTCTCAGACACTTCTCAACTACATTGCTGCTACATTTCTGCATCGATAGCTCCGTGTAGTTCCCTTCTAACTGCTCTAGGATCCCATTGATAGCCCACTGGAGTTGTAGCTCAAGAACATATTGAATAACGTAGTTCCTGAAATAATAAGAAAGAAAAAAAAACAAGTTTGCTTCTTTTCTCCTTTACTTACAAGCATTGCATTCAAAAGATCATACCCAAAAGGGTGTTGAGAGAGGAGTAGAGCATTAGAGGCAATCTCAGAGACTAAGCGGTACTTTTGTTCTCCTTTGGAATAGCCAAGACATTTTTGAAGCACACAACATCCATATTGATCCGTTGCAAGCTCAACACAGTGAGTAATCACTACCTCAAAAAGAAACTGCAGAGACAGAAGAAAAAACTAAATCACATTCTCTCAACAGTTACAAAATTTTATTTAAAAAAAAAAACAGTGAAGAAAAGTTGTGTTACCTTCTCGCAGTGAGGTAACAGATGCTGCAAGCATCGTTGAACAACGTGGTTACCGTTTACACTCTTTATCAAGGTCACAAGGCCATGCTTCAAAGCAGACATGATCATTGATACCTCCTCTTGTCTCTTAACCGTTTCAACCATCTTTTGAACAACTCTAGTCCTGTCCAAAAACGTAAAAAAAAAAAGACCACGTCAGGTAAAAGGAAAACACATTTACATATTCAAATCTAACTGTTTTTCTTTTTTTTTACCCGTGCATGTCACAAGAGATTTTGATAAGTACTCCTGGCTTTCTAGTGATGGAATGAACAATCTGCATCCTCTGATCTTGGCTGCATACTTCGAGCAGCTTCTGAACTAGATAGTTGCCAAAAGGGTCTATCATAAGCTCGCTGATATAGTCAATGATCTCGTTAAAGATCATTTCGATGTCATTCTCATCTCCCTCAATGAACTTCCTCTGCAGGAAGCGACAACCGTACTGATCTTTCGCCATGCGATATATCTTCCCTTTTGTCTCTGCAAGAGAGTTGTTATACTTTGGAGGTTGTAATGTCAAGTTGTTGAGGCTCATTGCAAGATCTCCAACACCGCCGTAGTTTATGAGTTTAGCTGTGTTTAAACCGAGTGGTGATCTCATTAGAATCTTCTCCGGATAGTACATTCTCTTCCTTACCACCCCATCTAAACTCCTCACGCTTTCATCACCATCGTGAGCTCGGTGATGATAATCGAAATGTTCCTGTCTTGGAGCAGTATACATGCCTGT
Source organism: Brassica carinata (assembly GCA_016771965.1). Classification (NCBI taxonomy): domain Eukaryota; kingdom Viridiplantae; phylum Streptophyta; class Magnoliopsida; order Brassicales; family Brassicaceae; genus Brassica; species Brassica carinata. Next base: position 61,275,598 of record CM028687.1, on the reverse strand, counting down.
GAACTGTCTTGGATGCTGCTCCAACACAGGCATGTACTGGTGGTCTTCTTCTTGCAGACTCACCCTCCCTTCTTGGATGAGAGAGTGATGATCCAAAGCTTGATGATGGTGAGGCTGTGAGGATGGCATGCAATGATGCGGCTGAGCATTGGGAAAGTAAGTAACGTGTTGCAGCTTCCTAAACATTTTTCTTGAATCAAACTTGTCATACATAGCTTGGGGATTCTCTGGAGCTTGATTTGGGGTTCCAGAGTTGAAGTTTCCTTCAGCAAAAGCAGAGAGGCCACCAGGGAGATGAAGATTTTGTTCTTGGAAGATGGATGGTGATGATCTGTTTGAGCTGCTCATAGATATAGGGAAAGGGCTATAATAATCGTTTCCTGAAGTAACTTGCGGAATCTCTCCAAGAAGCTTCTCAAACTCATCAAACTCTGGCTCATTTCTTCTTCTATGATCCATTCCTCAGGATCAGTGATCAAAGGTATATATTACTCCTGAGACAAGCTGCAACAAAACAAGAACACTTTAGTTATAAATAAAACACCAAAGAAACTATGTAAAAGTTTAATGTGCGATACAGACAAAAAGAGGCCCAGACAAAAAAAAGATCAAAGAACGAAGACTTCTTATAAAAACTATTATAAAATGGGGAGCACTGGTAGGATCTTTAAGTACATCCAAAAAAAAAGAAAAGCAAAAGCATTGAGATTTTAAAAAAAAAATCCACCACTAAACAGCAACAAAGGATTCAATTTTTTAATTATTTTTTTTTCATCTTAAAGATAACTTCAGTGTCCACTATATAAACCTTTTGCATAGGCAGCATCAAACAGAAGTAACATGAATCATGAGTCCTTTAACACAAACAAAGATGATCAGAGTTCTAGAAACTGTACGGACCAAAAACCAGATGAGAAAGAAGAATCTGTAACGATCAGACACAACAAATATCTTAGAAAAGAGCTGAGATAATAATCTACGATGATCAAAAACTAATTATGGGTTGAAAAGAAAAAAATCAGATCTCTATTTTCTTCTGATCGAATCTCCATGTGTTCAGACCAAAAAAACTCACTGCAGAAAAGAAAAAAAAAACAGTGAAGACAATGCGAGAGAGATGGTTATGTTTACCAGTGAGGTTGAAGATGCAATATTAACATATACAATCACCAATCGGCAAAAGGTGATGAAGATAGATGATAAAAAAATCACACACACGCAAAGAGAGAAAGGAAACTTATAAAACCCACAGAATAAAAAGAAAATATATTTTTTTCTGAAAGAGGAAACAAAAGAAGAGAAAATAGTGAAAAGATGAAAACAATTGAGAGGAAAATGCAAAGAGAATGCAAGGGGAGAGCTAGCGAGAGTGTGTTTATATTTGGTAGGCGGCGTGAAGAAGAAGGAGAAATAAAGAGAGAGATACTTGAGTTAAAAATAAAGACTGTAGCATTTTTATATCACAAAATTAAAGTACAAAAAAAGACAAATATAATGTTGGAAGAAAATCAGATCTTATGATTTATTTTCTGAGAATAAATGAAAATTTAAAAGCTTCACAAATGAAATAGATGGGAAGGAAATAAACGGGGGGAAGATAATGAAAATTAAGTATTAAAAAAAAAGACATCAATTTTTTTTTTTTGTAAATTAGATATTTTGATTTAGTTTTCTGATGGGGAGAAAATTGACAAATAAATAGGGGGGAAAGATGAGAAGTGTAAGTTAAAAAAAGAAAAAAGAGGAGTGCATGGAAATGGAAAGAGCTTTTATGATATTTGGGTCACAACTGATAGATACTGAGTCTTTCTCTTGCTTCTTTTGGGACGTTTCTATCCCTTTTTCTTTCTTTTTCATTATGGCTCTGTTTCTTCTTCCTCTCTCTCTATATACACACGTAGACGTGACTATATGTAGACATTTATACACGTGTTATAACGTACATTTCTACAAGCGCTTAATAACAGACTCTTGTACACACAGATTCAACTATGTTTTCTTGTTGTGTTTGTAGAATATAAAATGAATCTTTGCACAAAAGAAATTTATATGTGAGGCTAAGTAAAGTTTCATCCATTTTCTTGAAGATGGTTTGTAACTGTATATGATTAGTTGAGATTTTGCAAATTGTTTTCGTACGCTCGATTTCCACAGGATATTTATATCTCCCCTCTGCTTTATATTGCCACAATTCAAACTATTCTAGTCGTTTAGTTTCAGTTCTGAGTGTATCGGTTTCCTAACAAAGATTGCTGAGATACAGAACCAGAAGTTTCTAGGAAGACACGAAACTGTTGTTTTAACCTTAAATCCATTATCAACTCGGAGCGTCTTTATTTGCAGTGTTTCACTCTTTTGAGTAACAATACAATTTTAGATGAATTCATAAGTTCGGAGAAATCATAAACATCCCAATAATATATATATATATATATATACATTGTAGTCTTGAGAAAACCTTTTGTCTTGCTTTCAAAAAAACAAAAAAAAAACATTTGTCTTGTATGTAAATTGGTTGAGAAAACAATCCAGTAAACTACTATACTATACAAAAATACTCTTATAAATTAACAATATTATCATGGGTACATTTTCTTTAAATCCAGTAATTACATAGCTTCTTCAAATAATATCAATATTAAAAAAAAAAAAATCAAACCATTTAGCCGTAAAAATATTGCTTTCTTGTAAACCAAATAATAGCAAACGGTGACAATCACCACCGGAAGTGTGGAACCCTAAATTTGCATAGCTCACAGTCTATCAATTTATTGCAATCAAACATCTTCTCCACTGTCACGTGATATGTACAGGCTAAAGTGTTTTATTCAACTTTTAAGATCGACGATCACTTGTTACGATTTGGAGAACACGATCAAACAATATGTATATCGACCCAATCAGATTCTAACTCTCCCCAAGTCACCAAAGAAACGTATATGTGTTCACATTGAGAGAGGTAAGTGTTCAGTTTTAGACCGATCATAATAAACTTTATTTAACAACCGCCACATTTGTTTTGCCAGTTTGTATTTTCATAGTGAAGACAAACATCAATCAAGTTCCAAGTATACCCTAGTTAATTAGATAAATCAAATCAAATAGTTTCCACCTATTGTTTCTTCTTCTTCGTTTTTGAGTTTTGCTGTACAGGAAGTAGGTTTCTTTCCACACGCATACTTTGTTCTATAGAAAAATGAACACATATTTATTCATGATTAGATCATATTAACAATATTGACAAAAAAAAAACGAGTCATATTAACAATAAAAATATGCAAGAACCCAAAAAAGGTTACGAAGGATATTAATCAGAGTGGAACCCACTTGCAACACTTCAAAGTCAGATTGACTTTGAAAATACTAGTAAAGTTGTAAGAAAAAATTATCATCTATAATTCGTGTTGCTGGATTAGATACTAAACCAAAACAGCATAAAGAAGTCTCAAGGAAGACAACTAAAGTAGCTCTCTTTTCTTTGAACTTGCTATCAACTTTCAAATTGTTTGTGAATGCCAGAAAAATATTATGAACAAGCCCAAAAAACGGAGGTCATGAAAGATAATGAGTCACAATAACTTTGCAAGTACGATTAACTCTGAAATTACTCTTAAAAAGTTGTGTTCTCATCAATAATACTAAAGATGCAGTTGAAAATGAAGTTGTTTGCATCAGATAAAAAACGTTTCAGATTAGTAAATACTAAATAAAGAACTTGGCCTTGGCTTTCTGCTTCCTCTATTCTCTCATTGATTACTTAAAAGCCATAACCTGAACATCAACAGAGAATCATAAAAAAGGTTGCAGAGATATCTAAGAGGATTGGAGATAAAAAAAAAAAAAGAAGAAACAAACCTGAGTTGCCCATAGGGTTACCAGCAGGAGGAGCTGCTGATTCAGGCTCCTTGATCTCCACAACCACACAATCAGACATCAAGAATGTCTTTGCCACAGATGATGCATGCTCTAAGCAACATCTCACAACCTTTAACCCAAAAAAAAACACTTGATAAGCAATGCGAAACAAAAGGTTTCTATCTGCAGAGGAATAGAAAGATCTTTTCTCACTTTCGTTGGATCAATGATTCCTGCAGCCATTAGATTTTCGTATTTGCCTGTTGCGGCGTTGTAACCGTGCTTTGAGTTGTCGTTAGAGAGTACCTGTCAACCCACAAGAAACAGCCATTCACTTAAGTCTCTATACCAACGACTCAAACTTGCAAATCTTCATATTGTTATTAACCTTCTCGCTGACAACGCTACCATTAACACCAGCGTTCTTGGCGATTAACTTTAATGGGTAGCTCAACGCTTTCTTAACAATGTCAGCTCCAACCTGAAAGGGTATAATGATCCCAGAAACAGTGTTATGACCCGAGAATTCACTCACACTCACACAGTTAAAACCATATAGACTACTAACCTTTTCTTCATCATTTGCTAGAGTCTCTTTAATAGTATCAACTTTGGATGCAAGTCTTAGCAGAGTGCATCCACCTCCAACTACAATGCCTTCTTCCACAGCAGCCTAATTTATTAAACAGTCAATGAATTAGTCTCAGCAATGAAGCATTTTTAAGTGCTTAGAGATTATGATGAATTTACCTTTGTAGCGTTAAGAGCATCTTCAACTCTCAGTTTCTTCTCCTTAAGTTCTGTCTCAGTTTGTGCTCCAACCTAAAGACATGTTAACCATTGTAAAGTTACCACATGTAGCTACGCTTTTTTTTGTATCAATGTGAATCACTTCTTAGTAATCTCACCTGAATTACAGCAACACCGCCTGATAGTTTAGCGATTCTCTCATTAAGCTTCTCCTTCTCATAGTCTTGCTCAGCAGCCTACACAAACCCAGAGACTTGAAACTAAATAGCTAAATAATCAAACAAGAGACAAAACTTGAGTGCCTTTTGAGATATACCTCGATAAGATTCTTGATCTGTTCAACTCTCTTCTTCACAACCTCTTCAGTACTTCCATCACCGACGATTGTTGTAGTGTCTTTTGTGAGAACCACTTTACCAGCATTACCCAAAACTTCTGGTCCAACTTTCTCCACCTGAAGTCCAACTTCTTCCCTAATCACGGTAGCTAACATAGAGGATGAACAACACCCACAACTTTAGTATTCTTTGCATAAAGAAACAGTAGCGAAAGGAAGATTTAGTATTTTTGTTGGTCTCACCTCCTGTAAGAGCAGCAATGTCATCAAGGTACTGACTCTTCCTCTCTCCAAATCCAGGAGCTTTCAGAGCAGCAACTTTTATAGTACCACGAAGCTTATTAACAACAAGAGTCGCCAATGGCTCTTGCTCGATATCTTCAGCGATGATCAGAAGCGGGTATCCACCTTTGATCGCATCTTCCAGGATACTGATAATGTCTCTAGCGTTTGTTATCTTCTTGTCAACAAGAAAGAGCTGCATAAACCAATCAAGAAAAGACAAAATAGTTTAAGAATCATGTGGTATGTCTTTAAAAGCAGCTAAGAGGTTTTTTTAAAACTTATATATACCTTGCAGTTCTCGTACTCTGCACACATCTTCTCACTGTCGGTGACAAAGTAAGGAGAGATGTAGCCACGATCAAACTGCATTCCTTCAACAACGTAGAGGCTGTTCTCAGCGCTTTTGCCTTCCTCGAGAGTGACAACACCTCTGCGACCAACTTTCGCCATTGCTTCCGCTATCATGTTGCCTACTTCGTAGTTGTTTCCTGCACTAACTGCTGCAACATCTGCTAGCTCACTATCTTCGACCTGTAATAATCAAAAAGGTATAACAATCCTTATAACCACAATGAAACAGAGCCATGACGAACAGAATCTGCTTTGAGTTTTAAAAAAAAAACATACCTCTTTTGACATTTTCTTCAACTCGGCAACAAGAGCCTTGGTGGTTTTCTCGATTCCTCTGGTGATCAAAACCGGGTTTGCACCAGCAGCCACCACCTTAACACCTTCAGTGATGAGACCTTGGGCAAGAACAACGGAAGTGGTTGTTCCATCACCAGCTAAGTCATTAGTCTTGGAAGCAGCTTCTCTCACTAGCTTAGCACCAATGTTCTCAACTGGATCCTCAAGCTCAACCTAACAGAAACAGAGCAAAAAAAAAATCTTAAAACCCCACAAAGAGCAAAGGCTTCTTCTCTATAATAAGAGAACAACCCTTACCTCTCTAGCGACTGTTACACCATCGTTAACGATTCTAGGTGAACCGTATTTGCTCTCAAGAACAACGTTTCTGCCTTTAGGACCTAGAGTGACTCCAACTAGATCCGCAAGCTTGTTCACACCAGCCTTACACAACAAAATGAGACTCATTAGCAAAAGCTAACACTTTCTGAAACCAAATCAAAAGAGAATCATTAGAGACTCACTTGAAGCTTCCTAATCGCAGTGCCGTCTTTATTGAAATGCAACTGCTTAGCCGCATAGATCTTGGGAAACCTCCCTTTCCTCTGAGCAAAACTCACACTCTTTCCAAAAGAGTTCGATGAGACAAGAGATGACAATCTGTTGGAAGGTGGAGGAGCCAAGGATGAGCCCATTGAAGACGTTGCGCTGAAAGTTGAAGCCATGATTTTCCTTCCACTCTCTCTCTCTGCAAAAAACAATAAAAAATGATAACTTTTCGATTCAGTGATGTATGAAACAGTTAAAAGATCCAAACTTTGTAATCATCGAAGCAGAGCGATGAAAGCAAACAACTTTCTACCTAACTAACACTCGAGCATACATATACCGAAGATCAAACGATCATTAAAACTTCACACTTACTGTGTGTGAATGGATCTAGAGTTGGACCTCAAGGGTTTTAGCAAATGAGGGGTTTTGTCGTGTGATGGAATCGATATATGCGTCTGGAAAGTTATGTTTTATTACTATTTTGTTATTCGGTACTGCATAGTGCACGCTAGTACAGTGGATCTTCAGGGTTTGTGGTTGAATCTGACCCGTCGGATCGGTTTAATTTGGAAGTCTCCAGAACTTTAACCCTAAAAAATCTGAGCCGTCGGAGCTGGCTTAGTGTTAAGTTTAACAATGGTTTAATCATTTTCGACACGTGCGAAACCTTGAATACGACATCGTTTATCCTTGTTTGATAAAGCTGTTCTGGGCCTATCTTAGAAATATGGGCCATAAAAACAGTAACGTGTTTAAGCCCAACTCAGCCAATTATCTGCAAGTAGCCTTTTCCTTCGCTTTGTCTCCCTCTCTCCCTCCCTCCCTCTGTCACCGACCTAATAATTTCACCCTTCAGCTTCATACACTCCAATTTCAACGGTTACATATGGACATGATCAGTACACTGTCCGATGATTTGCTGTTAAAGATCCTGTCATCACTTCCTACCAAAGATGTCCTTTCCACTATGCTACTCTCGAAGCGGTGGAAGTCTCTATGGACGATGGTTCCAACTCTTTACTTTCAAAACGGTTTCGAAAGCTCTAAGGACGATTACGCCAAGTTTCGTCAGCACGTCTACTTGTTCATGGCCTTACACAAGTCTCCGACCCTCGAAACCCTGAAGCTCAGACTCGGCTGGCACTCCACCGCCGACGATATCGCCACGTGGATCAAAATCGCGATGGCTCGCTACCGCGTACGCAAACTCAAGATCCACCGCTGTTGTTCCGACGATGATTTGGTTTTGCCGAGGTGTCTCTACACGTACGATAACCTCGAGGTCTTGAAACTCCGCGACTCGATCGTTCTCGAGGTTCCTAGAGAGGTCCATCTTCCGTCCCTGAAAACTCTGCACCTTCTCTGCGTAGAGTTTCGTAGCGAGGAATCTGATTTCGCGCGTGGACTTTTGTCCGGCTGTCCTGTTCTCGAGGAGCTGGTGTTGGACAAGAGCGAGAACGTCTCTCCGCCGTGTTTCTACGTGGAAGTGCCTTCGTTGAAGAGATTGTCTATCGTCGATACGGATCATCGAGAGGAAAACGATTCTGATGTGAAAGTTGTGATAAAGACTCCGTCTTTGAAGTATTTGAACGTTGTGGATAGATGTGATTCTGGTCTCTTGTTTCTGAGCGAGAGCATGCCGGAGATGGTTGTGGCGAATGTTAATGTTGTTTACAAAAGGCCTGAGATGCTGATGAGATCTTTTACATCGGTTAAACGTCTCTCTTTGTGTTTGACCACCTCAATGGTAAAAAAAAAATGTATTATTGTGATTTAAATTAATTCATATTATTTTGCTCGTGTGCTTATGTTTTCTTTGTGCAGATTCAACATCGTATTGAGTTTAACCAGCTTGTTCATCTGGAACTATGCTCAAGTGTGGAAAAGTGGTGTGAACTACTTAATTGGATGCTTGAGAGATCTCCTAAACTACAAGTTCTAAAGCTCATCAAGGTACATTTATATAATGGATTTTAGTTTCAAGCTTTAATTAATGATCTAAAACACCTTTTTCTTTTCTTTTTATGATGTTAGTGTAAAGCACATAGATTTGTTTATGCAAAGGACATTGAATTTCCTTGGGGAAAACCGAGATCAGTTCCTGAATGCTTGATGTTCCATCTCAATACATTTGAGTGGAACTATTACAATGGGTGCCGGGAAGAGAAGAAAATGGTGGCTTACATCCTAAGACATGCAAAACTGTTGAAGACTGCTAAAATATCGATGTGGGATTTGGATTGTGAAGCTGAACCTCATATATTCAAGGAGTGGCGTTCTTTTCATATGGCTTCAAAGTCATGTCAGCTTCTGTCTGAACATGAACCTAAAGGCATTTGGTCTTGAAAGTTAGATGTGCTGGAAAGCTGTTATATATTGTTATATCTAGCAAATGTATATTATTGCTCTTACAATCCAAAAAGATGGAAAGAAAATGGTTGGCTACTCTTTTTTAACATATACAGCCTTTACATAGTAATTAAACAGAAGACTTTACATTGTTCTAATTAAGTGGTCATTCCTTTTGCATTAGTCTAAGATCATGTTTGAGGGAGAACATAAGATTTTGACGAAAATGGGCCATGATTAAATACTGATACTCCCAACTTACAAAACATGGCTCCTTCTTCATCTAAGGACGCATAACCTTATAATCATCAGCAGCAACAACAATGTCCATCATGAAAAAGTGCTAATCCAGATTAAGAACAAGCTATATATCATATGGTATCAGATTAAGAACAAGCCATCATCCAAAGTGCATCTTCTCGTTTGGGCCGTTAAACATTAAGCCCAAGTCCATACTCTCAATTGTCAACCTGATTCTACTATATTTTGCAACCTTTCACTGTTACGTCGTCTCCCTTTGATCTCGCCGTCGTGGCTAGAGCTCGAATCCACGCAAGAGAGCCGAATCAATCTCCAACCCACTTCGTAATTTCACCAAAGTTTCCGTTTTTCTCTGAAAAGATCGAGACTTGACTGCAGTTTTTAGATGGGCATTTCGAGTAGAGAAGACGACGGCGGCGACAAAGATCCCGGTGGTCCATCGATTCGCAGACTCCGAAACATTTCCACAGAGATTTACTCGCCGCTGCGGTAATGGGAGGCGTCGTTCACACCATCGTAGCACCAATCGAGGGAGCCAAGCTTCTACTCCAAGGTTGAAAGGAATGCTCGATTTCATCCACCGTACGGTTTTAGAGAAGAAGGTGTTTTGTCCTTATGGAGAGGCAACGGAAGCAGCGTGCTTCGTTATTACCCTTCCCATCGCTCTCAACTTCTCTCTCAAGGGTCTATACAGAACCATTCTCTGAAACAGCAGCTCTCGTGAGGAACACATCTTCTCTGGCGCCTTAGCTAACTTCATTATCTGCAGCTGGATGAACGGCTCTGGTTGTAGTTTGGTGGGTTTGATACTGTTTAAAGGAGGTTTTGTCTGAAGATAAATGTACGAAACACCAAATACGACATCGTTTTTCCTCGTTTGATAATGCTGTTGTGGGCCTTTCTTAGAAATATGGGCCATAATACACGTGTTGGGCAATATAAGATGAGCCCAACTCCCCAAATCATCTGCAAGAGCTTTCCTTTCGCTTGTCTCCCTCTCTCTCTCCCCACCAGATTCTGTCACCCACCTAAATTTCACCTCTCAACAGCCCTTGAGATCGTGCTCCATACACTCCAATTTCTTGGGGTTACACATGGACATGATCAGTACACTGACAGATGATCTACTCTTAAAGATCCTGTCATCACTTCCAACTAAAGATGTCCTTTCCACTATGCTACTGTCCAAGCGGTGGAAGTTTCTTTGGACAATGGTTCCATCTCTCGACTTCCAAAACGATTTCGAAAGCTCCAAGGACGATTATAGACTTAGAATATTCGCTTATAGACTTATTTTTACCGATTTTTTTTTTTGTCTTAGACACTATTTATTGTACCTTTTTCTTTTGTTGATAAATAAATTTTACACTTGGAATAAAAAAAGCTGTGAAGAAACATTCTACATTTGTAGTACAATATTGCCGAAAATATAGGGTCTGTAACGTTGTATGATGTCATCACCTACTTCTACTTGTGTTTAACATAATGCGCCGTATTTTGATCAATTTTGATATATTTACTTGACCCAATTTGTAGACTCGGCCAATGAGAGAACAAAACTGTTGTTATTTATTTCAGACGTGGCTTCATACACTTTTGATTATGGATTACAATAATGTCACACTTGCTTGATTAGGAAACAAGACCCTGACTCAGTCATTGCTCCTTCCTTATTTATACCCAATTGAGCAAACTCTAGTCTCTACCTCAACTTTTCCGTGTCTAGAAATGGTTTCCTCGAATGAAAACGACAAGATTCAAATGCTTCCGATTTCAGACGCATCGTCATCTTCATCTCGGACTAGGGCTTTCACTTCCAGGACTAGTAGCATTCCTCTCTCAAACCCTACTGACGAAACTGTCAACTCGAGTGCTGTGACTTTAGGTCCTCCTTTAGTGTCAATGGCGGGCCCTCTTTCCTCCTCTACTCGTAGACCTGAACCTCTCTTACCTCGTCCTGCTTCTCCTCTTACTCGAAGATCTTCTGGCTATTTTGGTGACCTGGAAGAGGTAAACTCCTCAGACAACGATGAGTTTTTGAAACACGCGCATCTCCGGAGATCTGGAAAGTTGGGGATGTGTAATGACCCTTGTTGTACTACTTGTCCTTCTAAGTACAACCCCAAAGCATCCCGGCTTCCCAGTCCAACCGTTTCTGCTTCCACGGTATGTTTGCTTTTTTTTACCCTATTAGCACTGAATAGGCTTGAGACGCGAGAAATTTCTGCTGACATGGAGTTTTTTCTTCTTTTCATATTAGTTCCATAATGCCTTGTATGATGATGCTAGAAGTTGGGCTAGGCGATTTGCTTCTTCTGTTAATAGATGCTTACCTGGAATCATGAATCCTCATTCCAAAGTCGTTCAAATATGGACCAAGTTCTTTACTGTCTCAAGCTTGTTAGCCATTTTTATAGACCCCCTCTTCTTCATCATATTAGTCCAAAAGGTACATATGTTTCTGCTTGTATCTCTTTCTTCCGTTTGAATACCTTTTTGACCATCTTTCTGACTGCAGAACAACAAATGCATAGTGATTGATTGGCCGATAGCCACCACATTTGTTATTGTTAGAACTCTGACGGATCTTATATTCTTTGTTAACATGCTGCTTCAGGTGTGTTTCCTTTTACTCCATTTCTTATAAGCAAAGTCGGTACTTGACATAGCGAGATAAAATTCTAAATTTAAGTGGCTCATATGTTTTAGATTATTCGTCTTTCAAACTGATTAAGAAAAATATATGTAGTCATCATTTACAGGCCCGCCCCGGTACACATCATTGCACAACCACTAGACTATAATAATTTTTTACTATTGGTTATGTCTGTAAAATCTTAATATAATTTGGCGCATAAAGAACTAGATTCCGAGCTTTAGATCAGGGCTGACCCTAATCATTTAGTTTTCAATCCGTAATTGTCTCAAACCTCATAGATCTTAGGCCTGACTCTCCTTACAAATAAATATTGGTTTTCATTTAATACTAATTTTACTTTATATTTTTGTTGCAGTTCCGACTGGCCTATGTAGCTCGTGAGTCTACGGTAGTTGGTGCTGGCCAGTTGGTTGATCGTCCCAAAAAAATTGCTCTCCATTACCTTCGAGGATATTTTATCGTAGACATGATCATAGTGATACCATTTCCACAGGTTTTGTAATGTTAAATACTCAATACTACCAGTGGCAGATCTAGAAACAACTTTTATCCCGAACGAAACTAAAAAAAAAAATACTACAACTATATTTACAAAATTACACTAACTAAAAAAATTCATGGTGACCAACTGCCCCACCCACTAACCACATAGCTTCTCCCCTGAATACTACTGTTCTAGTTTTGAGTACTGGTTGTTGGAAAATGTTCATCTACCACAAATCTCTCCTTTTCATTTTTTTTTTCTTTTTGCCTTACAGATATTGGTACTATCGGTAATACCAGCACAGTTAGCCATATCCGGGACAAACTATGCGAAAAACCTTTTACGCGCTGGAATTCTTGTCCAATACATTCCAAAGCTATATAGACTTCTACCTCTGCTTGCTGGACAAACACCAACAGGCCTCATATTTGAGTCAGCTTGGGCTAACTTTGTTATTAATCTTCTCACCTTCGTGCTTGCTGGACATGTTGTCGGCTCTTGCTGGTATCTTTTTGGTCTGCAGGTACATTCACTTTAATGCATGTCTTGTCGAAATTCAACAGAAGATTATTGTATATATTTCAAGTGGTTTATTGATTCTTCTCATTGACTTCTACTCCTCCTTTTGTTGTTGTTTGGTCTTTTTAGAGAATTAACCAATGCCTTCGAAATGCTTGTCGTAATTCTGGGCTTGAATGTAGAGGTCTTATTGATTGTGGCCATGGAAAAAGTAATATATCAGCATCCATACAAGCTATCTGGAGAAATAGTGCGAGTGCAAATGCTTGTTTCCAAGAAGATGGGTTTGCTTACGGAATATATTTGAAAATGGTCAATCTTACAACTCATACTAGTCTATTGACAAGATATAGCTACTCTTTGCTTTGGGGATTTCAGGTAACGGTTCACTCAAACACTGACTGTCCTAGCTACAAAATTGCTATCCATCGCCTACTTAATTAGCTGCTATTGTGTCCCATAGCTACAAACTATGCTGGTAAATTCTAGTGGTGGTGGAATTCTTAAACTGATGTCATGTTGTTATAACGTTTAAAAGCAAATCAGCACGCTTGCTGGAAACCAAGTCCCAAGCTACTTTTTCCCTGAGGTTGTTTTTACTATGGGTATCATTGGACTCGGACTTTTGCTTTTCGCGCTTCTTATTGGTAATATGCAAAACTTCCTTCAATCTCTCGGTAAAAGGTTAGAAAATAAACCCATCATTACATACATCATCAATGTATATAATAAGATATTTTGAGACATAATGGATGGTCTATAAATCAACTTGTGCTCTGGTGATTGTGCTTTGTGCACGGTAGGAGCTTGGAAATGACGCTAAGACGGCGTGATGTTGAGCAATGGATGAGCCATAGACGGTTGCCAGAAGGGATTAGAAAGTATGTGGACTATCTATTCCAAATCATTTAAACTTTGTCCAGTTTTAGTAAAAAACTTAACTCACATACTAACTCAATACGGAGGATTGTCACCTCACTTATAAATTGCTTGAATTTTATTTTGTCTAAGCGATTCGTGACTTTAATAAATCATATCTCAAAATGTGGGTGGGAAATAAGGGAAATGGACCAAACCGACATCTTAGATATACCACAACAAGATGAGCTAACTAGTTATACATACTACATAGGTAAAAAATTGTTTATGTCCAAACGTCATTTTTGGCTTTTACGTTTTACCATTGGCTCTGGTATTAGTAACATAACTAATTTAGGGCATCTCCATCCCCACTCCATATTTTACTCTATTTATACAGTAAATGGAGTGGAAAATGGAGTAAAGAACAAAAAAATAAAAACATTACTCTATAAATGAAGTAATGCTTTTATTTTTTGTTCACTACTCCATTTTCCACTCCATTTAATCTAAAAATAAAGTAAAATATGGAATGTGGATGGAGATACTCTTACATCCAAAAACTAATTCCAGGTGTATGATTGTTACATCACGTATACATATATTGCACAAATACCTTTGACGTACACATATGTATATTGCACAGATACCTTTTGTCCACGGGATTTGTGACTTTAATACTTTGTTTCTATGTTTCCTTAAGAGTTCCATTTTCTCAGGCTATGTATTGTCATAACCAAAATGTTAAAACGTTTCAGGAGGGTGCGAGAGGCAGAGCGTTTCAATTGGGCTGCTACCAGAGGGGTTAACGAAGAGTTGCTCTTTGAGAAAATGCCTGATGACCTTCAAGGAGATATAAGAAGACACCTCTTCATATTTCTCAAGAAAGTAAACATCAGAATCCATTTCTCTCTGTTGGAGTTATATGTACTTAGATCCCAATTCCTTAGTGCTTCTGCATAGTGACTATCAGTGAAACTGAAGTCTGAAGTAAGATATGGGGATCACAGTATAAGCATTGAAGGATATGGACTAAAGAGGTTGATGGGTTTACTTTACAGGTAAGAATATTTTCGTTGATGGATGAATCAATTTTAGACTCAATACGTGAGAGGCTGAGACAGAGGACATACATAAGTGGTAGCACAGTCTTGCACCGTTGGGGTCCAGTCGAGAAAATGGTTTTCATAGTGAGAGGTGAGATGGAGAGCATTGGAGAAGATGGTTCTGCTCTTCCTTTATCAGAAGGAGACGTTTGTGGTGAAGAACTTCTCACTTGGTGCCTTGAACGCTCTGCTGTAAACCCCGGTATGTCTCTTTCACTGTCAAGATCTTGGCGTTTAGCCAGTATATATATATTATATATTCATGAACTTGATTGAGCCAGATGATTAAAAACCTTGATCGTGATAAATCTGTAGATGGGAGGATGCCATCCAAGGGATTGCTTAGCAGCAGAAATGTTAAGTGCGTGACAAACGTGGAGGCTTTTTCACTTAGTGTAGCAGACCTTGAGGATGTAACGAGCTTGTACTCGAGATTCTTAAGGAGCCATAGAGTCCAAGGAGCCATAAGGTACGAGTCTCCTTACTGTAGGCTACGAGCAGCTACGCATATTCAAGTAGCTTGGAGATACAGAAAGAGACGGCTCCAGAAGTTAAACGCTACCCAAAAAGAAACAACAATCGTCTGAGTTAATCAAAAGACACGGCGAAGACATAGAAAGAGACGCAAGATGACTGCTTTATTTAATTGACTCGATTTGTATTTCATTTTGCCTCTAAAGTATTAGATTTGAACCAAACTTGGAACATAATGGTACATAAGTGGCATAGCAGCTGTTCTCCATTAAGAGAACTCCCACGCACGAGGATCTAAGTGCGTTTGTTTATGGATGCATATAGACACTGAGATTTCAAGCACTTGGAAGTCATGACACTTATTACCTATTATAAATTTATAACCAAGATCACGATACCATCAACACTGCAAAAAGCGGATTTGCTAGAGAGCTTGCGATGTTTCTTCCTTAAAAGCAAACAGATAAAAGTTCGAAAAACCAACAACACCGTTTATAATTCTCTAGAAGAAAAAAAAGGCAGAAAAACCAGAAGAAAGAGTTTCGAAGACAGAAAGCGCGACAATAGAAAAATTATTAGCTGCAGACATTTTAGTCGACTTCCTCCATCTTGCTACCTTCAGCATCGGCATCATCCTCAAGTGGAGGCATCTCTGCATCAGCTTCCACGGCATCATCTTCGTCAATGCTCAACCCCAGCTTCAACATCCTGTGGATTCTGCTCCCGAAAGTGTTTGGCTCGTCTAGGCTGAATCCAGAAGTGAGAAGGGCAGTCTCAAAGAGGAGCAGAACAAGATCTTTCACAGACTTGTCATTCTTGTCAGCTTCAGCTCTCTTCCTCAGCTCGTCCATGATTGCATTCTCTGGGTTGATCTCCATGGTCTTCTTGGAAGACATGTAACCAGCCATGCTGCTGTCTCTCAAGGCCTGCGCTTTCATGATCCTCTCCATGTTTGCAGTCCAGCCGTATTCACCTGTTACCAGACAGCAAGGCGAGTCCACAACACGGTCAGAGACGATGACCTTCTCGACCTTGTCTCCAAGAACATCCTTGATCACTTTGCAGAGTCCTTCAAACTTCTCCTTCAGCTCCTCCTTTTTCTTCTTCTCGTCCTCTGTCTCTCCCAGTTTCAAACCTTCCTTGGTTGCAGAGACGAGCTTCTTTCCCTCAAATTCCTTAAGCTGGCCAATGGCATACTCATCGATCGCATCAACCATGTAAAGAACTTCATACCCTTTCTTTTTGAGTTTCTCAAGGAATGGAGAGTTCTCCACAGCCTTTTTGCTCTCACCGGTGATGTAGAAGATGTCCTCCTGACCTTCCTTCATCCTTGTCACGTAATCCTTGAGGCTAGTCAGATCATCGCCGCTCTTGGTCGAGTGGTAACGGAGCAACTCAGCGATCTTGGTTCTGTTCTGAGAGTCCTCGTGGATACCGAGCTTCAGATTCTTAGAGAAAGCTTCGTAGAACTTGTTGTAGTCTTCCTTGTTCTCAGCAACCTCAAAGAAGAGCTCAAGGCACTTCTTCACGAGGTTCTTGCGGATGACCTTAAGGATCTTGTTCTGCTGCAACGTCTCTCTTGAGATGTTCAGAGGAAGATCTTCAGAGTCGACAATACCCTTGACAAAGCCTAGCCACTCGGGAATGATGTCCTCACAGTTGTCCATGATAAAGACACCGGACGTAGAGCTTGATGTTGTTGGGCTTCTTCTTGTGTCAAAGAGATCAAAGGAGCTCTCTTGGGAACAAAGAGAACAGCCTTGAATTCGAGCTGTCCTTCCACAGAGAAGTGCTTCACGGCCAAGTGCTCTTCCCAGTCGTTGCTCAGACTCTTGTAGAAGGCAGCGTACTCCTCCTTGGTGATCTCCTCAGGCTTCCTCATCCAAATAGGCTTCTGCTTGTTCACCAAGTCCCACTCGTGAGAAACCTCTTTAATCTTCTTCTTTTCTTCTCCTCCTTTTCTTCTCCTCGTCTACTTCCTCAACCTTGCCTTCCTCGTCCTTCTTCTCTTCTTCATCCTCGTCATCAGAGATCTCCTTCTCAATGGTCTTCTCAATCCACAACGAGATTGATGAAGATTAGACTATTCGACAATCTCCAAGTGATTGCGAACACAAACCTAGAACTTCCGGTATATTATCATATTGCATCACGGGTTTATATTATGTTTCGATATCATAACGATATTTAAACTCGAGATGTGGTTGGAAAAATCCGTTCGTTGAGGCTCGACCTCACCAAAGAATCAACTCGAAGTCGTTATCCGCCTCCTCATTGATCCGTAAGAAACAATCAACACATAATTCCCTTTATATTACTGCATATTGTGCTAACATCAATAATCAAAATATTTCCTACCCAAGATTTGTGGTAGCCTCTTTATCTGTTACTTATCAATCTAATTTTACATAAATCTTTATTTTACAGCTTAAAAGAAACCACAATAACCCAAACAATCAAATCACCAAAACTAGAATCCAAAAAGGCGAATCATTAATGATCACCTCTCTTTGTCTAATCTTACAAATAAACTTCAAAACAAATATACCAGACCAATCAACTCAACTAAAACTCAACGACACATACATTGAGTCAGCGAAACAAATACAAACTACACGGCTATTAACAATTTACAAACTTACTTTCGCAGATACTTACGAAGAAGGCGACAACCAAGATCGAGAAATTACCTAAATAAAAAGCGAGTAAGTTACAAACTCGATAAATACAACTAACAATGATTTTTATTTACATATTACCCATCAAATAAAGAGAAACAAACACAATCACACCGGAGATACAAGAGACTATCCCCAGACACAAAGTGATAACATCTCCACTGCTCCCCTCTTGTCTTATGAAAATAGCTTACATGTTCAATGTCAACAGGCCAATGCTATTGTTTTCTTATAAGAAATACATATATTAGTTTAAAACTCATTAAGACCCAAATACTAACTGTCACTCATTTTATAGTTATTTCTACAAGTCTTCGTGTATTTGTTTTAAAGGTCCGTAAAAGCAACAAGTTTAAAAATAAAAAAAGACATATAACCAACATAATAAGAATAAAAAATTATTACTTAATAATACACACAACTAAACCGGAGAAAAATATCCAAAACAAAAGGTAGTCTCAACAACATTAATATAATTTATGTAATCTCAACAAGTACAAGTAACAAATTAAAAGACAAACAAACAATAAGTCTCGGTGACACATCAAGCAACACCACAAACTATTTCAATCACATTACTAACACGGTTTAGTCTTTCATAAAAAGCAGTGCATACACATTTCATCATCACAATTCTAACCCTATAACAATAAAAACTTGAAAACAATGATCAACCCAAAACGCAAAATTCAAAGCAACCCTAACAAATATTGAGATGAAGCAAGAACTCTGTTCATAACTCCACGCTTACGCGGGACAATACCCTAGTATTTAAATATGAGGCTACGCAAAGTTTCATCCATTTTTCCTATGATGAACTGTGTGATCTATAGTTGCTGGAATGGTCATTTCTTTTAGTACAACTCTTGGTTTTCGATTAAACAGTCCAAATGCTAAAAGAAATTATTTGATTTTCTAAGGATCAATACTTTTAATTTTTATAATAAAAATATTTAGTTAGCATTCGTAAATTATTTGCCGTTCCGCTTGGTATTATTGCTTGCCTCAATTCAAACTATTCTAGTCATTTCAGTTTCTGAATGTCTTGGTGTCATAACGTAGATTGTTGAGCACTACAGAACCAGAAGTTTCTAGGAAGACACGAAACTGTTGTTTTTACCTTAAAATTCATTGTCAACATGGAGCGTCTTTACTTGCAGTGTTTCTTTTTCGAGTAACAATACAATTTTCTTTTTCGAGTAACAATATAATTTTGATGAATTCGTAAGTTTGCAAAACAAAATAATAATAACCATTCCAATAATATATATATACATTGAAGCATTGAAGCCTTCAGAAAACCATTTGTCTTGTAAATTGGTTGAGGTAATAACTCAGGAATTTACTAGCCTACGAGAAAATACTCTTACAATTAACAATATGATCATGGGTACATATTCTTTAAAGCAAGTAATTAAATATATAGCTTCCTTCAAATAATATCAGTTAAACAATAATCAAATAATTTAGCCGTAAAAATATTCCCTTCTTGAAAATCAAAATGATAGCGAACGGTGACAAGCACCGCTGGAAGTTTGGAACCCTAATCTGCATAGCTCACAGTCTATCAATTTAGTGCAATCAAACATCTTCTCCATTATCACGTGATATGTACAACTAAAAATGTTCTATTCAATTCTTAAGATCAAAGATCACTTGTTTCGATCTGGAGAACACGATCAAACTATTTATTTGTCGAGCCAATCAGATTCTAACTCTCCCCAAATCACCAAAGAAACATATATGCGTTCACATTGAGAGGTAAGTGTTTAGTTTTAGACCGACCATTATAAACTTTATTTAACAACCGTCACATTTGTGCTTTCATAGTGAAGAAAAACATCAATCCAATTCCGAGTAAACCCTTTATAGTACTCCAAATCATAATGCATTAGACAAATGAAACATAAAAAGCAAGAAAAAAATCAAATCTAATAGTTTCATGTGTGAATTCTCTTCTTATTCTTCGTTTTGAGGTTTGCTATGCATAATGTAGATTTTTCCACACGCATACTCTGTTCTATAGAGAAAATGAACACATTTTTATTCATGATTAGATCATTCATATTAACAACAAAATTATGCAAGAACAAGAACCCAAAAAGGTTAGGAAGGATCCATGTTCAGAACTACGCTAGGCGGTAGTGGGCAAGAACCCGGATCTAGTTATCGAAAAATCGGGAGTACTCGGAATTACGCGGATCCTAGTTTTAAATACAATTTAATATATTTAGCTAATTTTAAACATGATGATACAAGTTCTTAGATATAATTATATAATTTTTATATATAATTTTAAACAGTTTCTTTTGATTAAGTAAATGGTGGGTTTGGTAAAAAAAATCCTTAAATGTAATATGTATGTGTTTGTTTTGATTTGATAGCTAATTATAATTATTTAGTAATGAATAATTACACAAAATCTGTCAATAATGAGTAAAGTAATCAACCGGTGTTTGGACTGAAAAAACTTAGGCGGTCCGCCGGGATTAGGCGGTCAACGCAGAAATTAGACGGTCTTCGGGTCAACGCCAATTTGAGCATAATCGCCATAATCGCGGTTAATCTCGAACAGCGCCAGTGGCGCGTTGAAGGATATTAATCACAGTGGAACTCACTTGCAACTTTTGAAATCAGATTGACTTTGAAAATACTCATAAAGGTGTAAGAATTTTTCTCATCTGTAAATTCGTGTTGCTAGATTAAATAATAAACCAAAATAGCAAAAGAAGCTTAAAGGAAGGAAGGAAAACTAAAATTAGCTCTCTTTTGTTTGAACATGCTATCAACTTCCAAATTCTAAATTGTGATATCATAGTGGAAGTCCCCTTAGTCCAGTGGTTTGATTAAGGGTTCATTATGGTTACAAGAGGTCTTCAGCATGGTGCAAAGACGTATCATCGAACATGGATCTCATAGGGCGACTCGGAACGATGCAGTTAGACGTGCATTCTCATATGATGGTAGAATCGTCAGCTGTAGAATCGTCTATGTAATATTTCTCATTGTTGTAATAACATAATTAATCAGACGTTAAAAAAAAATTGTGATGTCATAAAATATTACGAAGAAACCCCCAAGCTGTAGGTCATGAAAGATACGAGTCCCACTAACTTTTCAAGGAAGGATATGATTAACTTTGAAATTACTCTAAAAGTTGTGTGTTCTAATCAATAATACTCTTCTCCTCAGGTTTGTAAAACTGATTGTGAACAAACCCAAAAAGGCTACTAAAAGATATGAATCACACCACTCTGCGACTGTCGAGTTTGAAAATGAAATTGTTTACATCAGTTCAAAGACGTTTCAGATTTAATAACTAAAGAACTTGGCCGTAGCTTTTGCTTCCTCTATTCTCTCATTGATAACTTAGAAGCCATAACCTGAATATCAACAGAGAATCAGAAAAAAAAGTTGCATATTATTCGCTGATACAGTGATATTTAAGAGGATTCAAGAAAAAAACTTAAAAGACAAACCTGAGTTGCCCATAGGGTTACCAGCAGGAGCTGCTGATTCAGGCTCATTGATCTCCACAACCACACAATCAGACATCAAGAATGTCTTAGCCACTGATGAAGCATGCTCTAAGCAACATCTCACAACCTTTAACAACAACAAACAAAACACTTGATTAGCAATGCGAAACAGAAAGTTTCAGTCTATGAGAATATAAAAGATCTTTTCTCACTTTGGTTGGATCAATGATTCCTGCAGCCATCAGATCTTCAGATTTGCCTGTTGCAGCGTTGTAACCATGCTTTGGGTCGCCGCTAGAGAGTACCTGTCAACCAAAAACAGCCACCATTCACTTAAGTCTCTATACCAAAGACTCAAAACTTGCAAACCTTCATATTGTTGATTACCTTTTCGCTGACAACACTGCCATTAACACCAGCATTCTTGGCGATTAACTTCAATGGGTAGCTCAATGCTTTCTTAACAATGTCAGCTCCAACCTGAAGGTTATAATGATACCCAAATAAACAGAGTTATGACCCGAGAGTCCACTAACACTGTTAAACTCGTATAGACTAACCTTTTCTTCATCATTGAGACTCTCTTTAATAGCATCCACTTTGGATGCAAGTCTTAGCAGAGTGCATCCACCTCCAACAACAATACCTTCTTCCACAGCCGCCTAATTTATTAAAAGGTTCAATAAATTAATCTCACAAAATGAAGCATTTAAAGTTTCTTTGCTTATAGATTATAATGTTACCTTTGTAGCATTAAGAGCATCTTCAACTCTCAGTTTCTTCTCCTTAAGCTCTGTCTCAGTTTGTGCTCCAACCTAAAGACATGTTAAACCATTGGTGTAGTTACGCGTTTTGTTGTACCAATGTGAATCACTTCCTAGTAATCTCACCTGAATCACAGCAACACCGCCTGATAATTTAGCGATTCTCTCATTAAGCTTTTCCTTCTCATAATCTTGCTCAGCAGCCTACACAAACCCAGAGACTTGAATTAACAAAACAAACAAACAAGCGACAGAACTTCATTGCTTTTGAGATATATACCTCGATAAGATTCTTGATCTGTTCAACTCTCTTCTTCACAACCTCTTCAGTACTTCCATCACCAACTATGGTCGTAGTGTCTTTTGTGAGAACCACTTTACCAGCATTACCCAAAACTTCTGCTCCAACTTTCTCCAGCTGTAGTCCAACTTCTTCCCTAATCACAGTAGCTACAAAGAGAAAAACAAACACCGCAACTTTAGAACTAAACATTAGTGAAAAGGTTTAGTAATTTTTGGTCTCACCTCCTGTAAGAGCAGCAATGTCATCAAGGTACTGACTCTTCCTCTCTCCAAATCCGGGAGCTTTCAGAGCAGCAACTTTGATAGTACCACGAAGCTTATTAACAACAAGAGTCGCCAACGCCTCTTGCTCGATATCTTCAGCAATGATCAGAAGCGGGTAACCACCTTTGATAGCATCTTCCAGGATACTGATAATGTCTCTAGCGTTCGTTATTTTCTTGTCAACAAGAAACATCTGCACCAATCAAGAACAAAGAGAGTTTTCAAAATAAGATTTTCCTTATCAGCTTAACTAATAAAGAGTAATTATACCTTGCAGTTTCGTTATTCTGCGCACATCTTCTCACTGTCAGTGACAAAGTAAGGAGAAATGTAGCCACGGTCAAACTGCATCCCTTCAACGACGTAGAGACTGTTCTCAGCGCTTTTGCCTTCTTCGAGAGTGACCACACCTTTGCGTCCAACTTTAGCCATTGCTTCCGCAATCATGTTGCCTACTTCGTAGTTGTTTCCTGCACTAACCGCTGCCACATCTGCAAGCTCACTATCTTCCACCTGCAACCCAAAAACATAACAATCATTCTAATGATAATGAAACAGAGCAATGAACACGAGAATTTGATTAGTGTAATAATACAGTACCTCTTTTGACATCTTCTTTAACTCGGCAACAAGAGCTTTGGTGGTTTTCTCGATTCCTCTGGTGATCAACACCGGGTTTGCACCAGCAGCCACCACCTTTACACCTTCAGTGATGAGACCTTGCGCAAGAACAACGGAAGTGGTTGTTCCATCACCGGCTAAGTCATTGGTTTTGGAAGCAGCTTGCCTCACTAGCTTAGCACCAATGTTCTCAACTGGATCCTCAAGCTCAACCTTTAACAGAAACATAAGAATCTTAAAATCAACAAAACCAAAGGCTACTAGCTCTACTAATCATTACCTCTCTAGCGACTGTAACACCGTCGTTAACGATTCTTGGTGAGCCGTACTTGCTCTCGAGAACAACGTTCCTGCCTTTAGGACCTAGAGTGACTCCAACAAGATCCGCAAGCTTGTTCACACCAGCCTTAACACAAGGAAAAACGAGACTCATTAGAAAACAGCTGGTGAAAATCGAAAAGTATTATCATCATTAGAGAGTCTCACTTGAAGCTTCCTAATGGCAGTGCCGTCTTTATTGAAATGCAACTGCTTAGCCGCGTAGATCTTGGGGAACCTCGCTTTCCTCTGAGCAAAAGCTTGACTCTTTCCAAAAGAGTTTGATGAGACGAGAGATGATAATCTGCTCGCAGGAGGAGCTAAGGATGAGCCCATTGAAGACGTTGCGCTGAACGTTGAAGCCATGATTCCACTTTCTCTGCGAAACTCAAACAATAACGAAGAAACAATAATAAAAAAAATGATAACTTTACGATTCAGTGATCTAAGAAAGCGTTAAAAGATCCAAACTTTGTAATCATCGAAGAGCAAAAACGAAAAAGGGTATCTGAAAGCAAACAACTTTCTACCTAATAACACTCGAACAAATAGTTATTGAAAAATCAAAAGACGATTACAACTTCAACACTTACTGAGAATTGATCGAGAGAGGGAGGATGGGTCAAGGGTTTTAGCAAAAGGAGGGGGGTTATGTCTTGAAGAAATTGATTTATGCAATTGTAGAAGTTACTTATATAGTACACACTCTAGTCGAATCCAAGTGTGTGTAGTTCTTCGACGATCGCGTCTTCAAGGATTCTGATTGAATCTGAGCCGTTAATTTGGAAGTCTCTTGAACTTAAAACCCTAAAAAACTCCACCAACTCTATTCTACACGTACGAGCGAGATTGCTGTAATCATTTTTTTTGACACGTGCGAAGCACCAAATACGGCATCGTTCTCCCTTTCTTAGAAAAAAAAACTTCTTTCTCCCAGTTTCAGCCCACTGGTTTTATATAATTTCGGTTAATTTAGTGTTTTATAATTTAATATGGGCCCATAATAACGTTTTGGGGACATAATCTCGTCTCCCTCTCTCTCTCTCTCTCCATCTGATTCTGTCATTGTGTAGGGTTACAGATGGACATGATTAGTAGACTGTCCGATGATCTACTGTTGAAGATCCTGTCATCACTTCCTACCAAAGATGTCGTTTCCACTATGCTACTGTCCAAGCGGTGGAAGTTTCTTTGGACGATGGTTCCAGCTCTTTACTTTCAAAGCGATTTCGAAAGCTCTAAGGACGAGTACGCCAAGTTTCGGCAACACGTCTACTTGTTCATGGTTCTGCACAATTCTCCCGTTCTCGAAACTTTCAAGTTGAGACTTGGTTGGCATTCCACCACCGATGATATCACAACGTGGATCAAAATCGCAGTGGCTCGCCGTGTTCGTAAACTCAAGATTCACTGTTATACCGATGATGATGATATATTTTGCCGAGTTGTCTTTATACGTATAACAACCTCGAGGTCTTGAAACTTGGCAACTCCATTGTTCTCGATGTTCCTGAAGATGTTCGTCTCCTCCTTGAAAACTCTGCACTTGCTGTGTGTAGAGTTTCGAAACGAAGAATCTGCACGTAGGCTTTTAACTGGTGGCTGTCCTCTACTTGAAGAGTTCGTTTTGGACAAAAGTGAGAACGTCTCTCCGCCTTGTTTCTATCTGGAAGCGCCTTCCTTGCAGAGATTGTCTATTCTTGATACGTATCGAGAGGGAAACGATTCCGACGTGAAAGTTGTGATCAAGACTCCTCTCTGAGGTACTTGAACGTTGTAGATAAATGTGATTCTGGTCTCTTGTTTCTGAGCGAGAACATGCCGGATATGGTTGTGGCAAATGTTAGTGTTGTTTACAAAATCCTGAGATGCTAATGAGATCTTTTACATCGGTTAAACGTCTCTCTTTATGTTTAGCCACCTCAGTGGTAAGCAAAACTATAAAAGAACCAGTGTATTATTGTGATTTAAATTCGTATTATTTATTTGCTCATGTGCTCATTATGTTTTAGTTGGTTTCTCTGTGCAGATTCAACATCGTGTTGAGTTTAACCAGCTTGTTCATCTAGAACTATGCTCAAGTGTGGAAAAGTGGTGTGAACTACTTAATTGGATGCTTGAAAGTTCTCCTAAGCTAAAGGTTCTCAAGCTCAACAAGGTATACATTTAAACTCAACCCTATAATTGATTCAGTTTTCAAGCTTTAATTAATGATCTAAAACATTCTTTTGTGATGTTAGTGTAAACCACATAGATTTGTTTATGCAAAGCACATTGAATATCCTGGGGGAAAACCGAGTTCGGTTCCTGAGTGTTTGTTGTTCCATCTCAATACTTTTGAATGGAACTTTTACAATGGGTGCCGGGAAGAGAAGAAAATGGTGGCTTACATCCTAAGACATGCAAAACGGTTGAAGAGTGCGAAAATATCTCTGTGGGATTTGGATTGTGAAGATGAACCTCAGTGGCGTTCTTTCCATAGGGCTTCAAAGTTATGTCAGCTTCTGTCTGAACGTGAACCTAGAAGTAATTGGTATGAAAGTTAGATAGTGTTGGAAAGCTGTTATATGTTGTTATATCTATTTTATTTCTCTTACACTCTAGGTGATAATATTGGTTGTACCGTAGTCCCTTTTGAGGATTTGGCTGGAACACTATGCATCTTGATTCTTTTCTTCTTGTTATAGAATGTATGAGAAGGAATCTAATTTGCAGATAAAAAAAGAACATGGTTTGTGAGCCAGAGTTTTCGTCTTTTCTTTTCGGAAATTTGTAATCCATCTGAGTTTTCATTATGGATAAAGATTACAACGGTTCCAAGAGATGGTCAAAGAACTTTGAGCCTGAAATATAAGAGTGCGAAAGTGTCAGGCTTTTTACCACGGGTAGATAATGTTGAGTTTATCGACTTGCTGCAAGCTTTTAGGTGTTCTTGCCATTATCTAACACGGAGGAGATACTGTCAAGGCAATTCCCACAGTGTTCAGAGGACGTTCTGCTTATGGACCCGAACATAGCTAGCTGATCATCCCCTGTTTAGTAATGCGCTGCTATTACTTAAAACCGTAGTACTTGTATTACGGAGTTGACGACATTTTTTTTACTTTTTGACAAATTGAATCATTCTTCTAGCTCTCTCGTTCTCTTTTTGATCACAAGACTCATAACCTCCTACTTTACTTGTGTCTCATGAAACCAAGACTTGGGTTACTTATATCTTGTCCAAGCGTAGTTTCTTCCGCTTATACAATATCTAATTTGCAAAATATAATCAAGATTTGGGTACTATTAACCCTGCACAAGGCGGTCTGGATATTGCTAGAAACACTGCAAAGTTTCTTATAAGCAAACAGAAAATAAGTTCGGGGAAAAACCAACACAGGTTAATACTCTAGAAGATAAAAAAGGCAAAAACCAATAGAAATAGTTTTAAGGACAGAACGCGACAACAGAAAAGCCAAGAAAAATCATTAGCTGCAGACATTTTAGTCGACCTCCTCCATCTTGCTACCTTCAGCATCGGCATCATCCTCAAGTGGAGGCATCTCTGCATCAGCTTCCACGGCATCATCTTCGTCAATGCTCAACCCCAGCTTCAACATCCTGTGGATTCTGCTTCCGAAAGTGTTTGGCTCGTCTAGGCTGAATCCAGAAGTGAGAAGGGCAGTCTCAAAGAGGAGCAGAACAAGATCTTTCACAGACTTGTCATTCTTGTCAGCTTCAGCTCTCTTCCTCAGCTCGTCCATGATTGCATTCTCTGGGTTGATCTCCATGGTCTTCTTGGAAGACATGTAACCAGCCATGCTGCTGTCTCTCAAGGCCTGCGCTTTCATGATCCTCTCCATGTTTGCAGTCCAGCCGTATTCACCTGTTACCAGACAGCAAGGCGAGTCCACAACACGGTCAGAGACGATGACCTTCTCGACCTTGTCTCCAAGAACATCCTTGATCACTTTGCAGAGTCCTTCAAACTTCTCCTTCAGCTCCTCCTTTTTCTTCTTCTCGTCCTCTGTCTCTCCCAGTTTCAAACCTTCCTTGGTTGCAGAGACGAGCTTCTTTCCCTCAAATTCCTTAAGCTGGCCAATGGCATACTCATCGATCGCATCAACCATGTAAAGAACTTCATACCCTTTCTTTTTGAGTTTCTCAAGGAATGGAGAGTTCTCCACAGCCTTTTTGCTCTCACCGGTGATGTAGAAGATGTCCTCCTGACCTTCCTTCATCCTTGTCACGTAATCCTTGAGGCTAGTCAGATCATCGCCGCTCTTGGTCGAGTGGTAACGGAGCAACTCAGCGATCTTGGTTCTGTTCTGAGAGTCCTCGTGGATACCGAGCTTCAGATTCTTAGAGAAAGCTTCGTAGAACTTGTTGTAGTCTTCCTTGTTCTCAGCAACCTCAAAGAAGAGCTCAAGGCACTTCTTCACGAGGTTCTTGCGGATGACCTTAAGGATCTTGTTCTGCTGCAACGTCTCTCTTGAGATGTTCAGAGGAAGATCTTCAGAGTCGACAATACCCTTGACAAAGCCTAGCCACTCGGGAATGATGTCCTCACAGTTGTCCATGATAAAGACACGACGGACGTAGAGCTTGATGTTGTTGGGCTTCTTCTTGGTGTCAAAGAGATCAAAAGGAGCTCTCTTGGGAACAAAGAGAACAGCCTTGAATTCGAGCTGTCCTTCCACAGAGAAGTGCTTCACGGCCAAGTGCTCTTCCCAGTCGTTGCTCAGACTCTTGTAGAAGGCAGCGTACTCCTCCTTGGTGATCTCCTCAGGCTTCCTCATCCAAATAGGCTTCTGCTTGTTCACCAAGTCCCACTCGTGAGAAACCTCTTTAATCTTCTTCTTTTTCTTCTCCTCCTTTTCTTTCTCCTCGTCTACTTCCTCAACCTTGCCTTCCTCGTCCTTCTTCTCTTCTTCATCCTCGTCATCAGAGATCTCCTTCTCAATGGTCTTCTCAATCCACAACGAGATTGGGTAGCTGATGAACTCAGAGTGCTTCTTGACCAAATCCTTAAGCCTCCTCTCCTCAAGGTATTCCAACTGGTCCTCCTTAAGGTGAAGAACCATCTTAGTACCCCTACCAAGACTCTCGCCAGAGGTGTCTCTTGTCACGGTGAAAGATCCACCAGCCTGAGACTCCCACACATACTGCTCGTCGTCATTGTGCTTGGTGGTGACGATAACCTTGTCAGCAACCAAGTAAGCAGAGTAGAAACCAACACCAAACTGACCAATCATGCTAACATCAGCTCCAGCAGCCAACGCCTCCATGAACTCCTTGGTACCAGACCTCGCAATGGTTCCAAGGTTGTTGACCAAATCAGCCTTGGTCATACCGATACCACTATCGATGATGGTTAAGGTGTTGTTAGTCTTGTCAGGAATGATGTGAATGAAAAGCTCTGGCTGTCCATCGAGCTTGCTCTTATCGGTCAATGACTCGAACCTAATCTTGTCCAACGCCTGTTAAACCATAATAATATCAGAACCAATAAGTAACAAACGCATCGAACGAAATTCAATCTAACTCGCAAGAATCAATCCAAAACTAAATCATCTCAAATCGGCCGCAACACTATAACTCAGAGTTCCCTATTTCAATCGGAGATAATAACAACACTAATCAAAACTTAATCTACAGATCGATCCACAAAACAGAAGAGAGGAAGCAAGAGATAGACTTACATCGGAGGAGTTACTGATGAGCTCACGAAGGAAGATCTCCTTGTTGCTGTAAAAGGTGTTGATGATGAGGGAGAGCAACTGGTTGATCTCCGCCTGGAAGGCAAAAGTCTCGGCGTCTGCCATCGTTGCGGCTAATCGGGAGAGATCGAAGGTTTATCTAAGGAGACGCGATAAAGAGAGAGAGAGAGTGGAGAAGGTGCGGAGTAAAGAGGGGGAGAAGTTACATATATATAGCCCACACATAATAGGGTTTCTAGATCCTTCTGTGAGAGGTCCATTATGTTAATTTGCTGATTTTAAACCAGCTGGGCGGCTTGGGCCCAATGATCAGATTGAGGGTGTAATTTACTTTTAATTTCTGTGGGACTTAAAAAAAAGTTGATATATAACTAAATATGGAAATATAATTTATATTCAAAATAAACATAGTTTAATTTGAAAAGTATAACGACAATGATCATAATTATCAGATTATCAATATAAATTCCTCATATTTTTTTCTCTATATGATATTTTTTCTCTATATGATATATATAATAATGATAATAAATATCAATGTCAATTTTTTTTTTAAATCATATTTTCTTAGTGGTCCATAAAAATTATATATATTTATAAAAATAAAATTACATTTTTATTTTTTAATCTATTTTGTGATTTAATTTTTAATTCAAAATTCTATAATTTAAAAATCAAAGCTTAAAAAACTTTTCTTTAACACCTCTTAAAAAATCCTATTGTAAAACCTAAGCTTAAAACTCCTAATCCCAATTTGTAAAACTATTCAACTAAATATAAAAGTAGAACTTCAAATTAATTAATAAATAATGGAAAATCACCAAAACTCTTAATATAAAGTATCCTAAATCAATAATGTTATGGTTTATTGGTTTGAATTTAGACTAGTGCGTTTTTGTTTTAATCTTTGCTAGGGTTTATATACTCTCTGACTGCGAGATTGCGACGGCCGACTGACTTGACAAAAGCAAGACAACAAGATCAACTGAGACGACAAACTTTTTTGGGTTTATTGAAGGGTTTCTCTTACAATAATGGATAGGATCAGTCCATTGTCGGATGATTTGATCTTGAAGATATTGTCAATCCCTCCAACAACAGTTGCTATAACCACAAGCCTTTTGTCGAAACGTTGGCGTCATGTTTGGAAACATGTTCCGAAGCTTGAGTATTATGCTCCACGATCTTCTACCACTTTCATTCACAACTTTTTTCTGTTTCACAAGGCTCCTGTCCTACAAACCATGAATGTCCAACTTGCCCAACTTCATCGTCCTACAGATATTGAAATCTGGTTTAGAGTTGCAATTCCTCGTGGTGTGCGCAATCTTCAATTTCACCAGTATCCACAAGGTTCAAAGGAGGCCATACGGTTGCCTTGGAGTCTGTATACATGTCAAACCCTTGTGACGTTATGCCTAGTCGATACGTTCATCGTGGATGTTCCTTTGACAATGCGTTTCCCGTCACTCAAGGCTTTGACTCTTACACGTGTGGATTTTTCAAGCGATGAAATCGTTCCTAGGATTCTATCTGGTTGCCCTGTTCTTGAAGACCTAAGTATAGTTAGAGTGAACAACGGAAACGTGAAAACCTTCACAATCATGGTTCCTTCATTGCTGAGATTAACAGTTTGGGACTCGAATTATGGTTCTCATGTTCCGGGGAATGATATTGGGTTTGTGATTAAAGCTCCTTCTTTAACGTCGTTAACTGTTGTTAACCGTGTAAGTTGGGTTTGTTCATTAGTGGATATGCCAAACCTCGTGAAGGCTGACATCAAGCTTCCTCCACCTGGTGATTCTATGAAGCTTCTAGAATGTCTTACCTCAGCTAAACACATTTCCTTATGTGCAGGTGCAGTGCCATCAAAGGTATCTATGCATTTTTGTGAGCATATATATACCATCTTTTTTAACTAATAGTTACATTTAACTTGTGATGATGCCATTTGCAGGTTTCATATCGTACAAGCGTCTTCCATCATCTCGTGTCTCTAGAACTATGTACATTCTGTTCAGTTTGGTTCTGTTTTGTACTCAGACAAACCCCTAAACTCAGAGTTCTCAGATTCCAACCAATTCACAGATGTTGCCGTTATATCCAGATTCAGTGGGAGCTAACAAGTCCTATTCTTCAATGTTTGATCTCAAGTTTGGAAACTGTTGAGTGGATTGATTACCAAGGAAGAGAATCAGAGAAAAAATTGGTGATGTATTTGCTTGAGAACTCTGGACGGCTAAAGAAGATGGCTATTAAAGCCTTACCATCAATCAATTTGGGAGAGAAATACAAGATGCTGCAAGAGCTGTCGTCTATGCTGAGGAGTTCTAAACAATGTCAGTTTTCATTCACCTGAAGTTTTTGTCGGATCTCAGAGATATACAACTCTCTCTCTCTCTCTCTCTCTATATATATATATATAGTCCTTTTGATTCTTGGAGCGTCATTAGTAGTTATCATTATTGTATTGGATTTGAAGGATTTGGCTGGAACTATACATTTTGGTTTAAGCTCACCGAGATGTCCCACTAGAGTGGAAACTTGTATATCTCCTATATCGGTTATTTCGTTTCCTGCACAAACACTATATGATAGTATTAATTTTTATATAGCATATTAGGCATCTAAATTCTAAAAAAGAGGATATTTGGCATCTAGAATTATTGTGGGAAACCAGTGATTTTCTTGTTTTCCTCATATCTTACAATCGATTTTTGGAATAAACGTTCGTTTTACATCTAAAATTTGTGCCAAGTCCTTAAACGTCGTACGGTGACCGATTAAACGCGTTTTTCACTTCTCCAACTCGGACAAAATATAAAAGAAAAAAAACTATATAAACGATATAACACAAGATTTAATTAGGGTTTCTTGTTTTTCTTTGGGGCGAAGAAAAGACGAGGCTATTTAAAAGGTTAAGACCTCACCTTTTCTCTCCTCTCAACTTTCTTGGTATACTGTACTTTGTGATTTGTTTGGAAAACGTATGCGTTCTCATTATTTCTAAGGCTTGAAAACAATGGATAGGATCAGTCTTTGCCAGAAGACTTGATCTTGAAAATACTATCATCCGTTCCAACAAAAGTTGCTGTAACCATAAAAGATGGTGTGATCTTTGGAAACATGTGCCGAAACTCTCGTATCGGGCTCACTCTGACTACCAGAGAGCTTCCCATTTTGTTTCCACGTTTTTGTTACTAAACAAGGCTAATGTCCTAGAATCACTGCATCTCTCACTTGGTGTAAAAGATTCTCCTGAAGACATTGAAACATGGACTAGTATTGCAATTTCTTGTGGTGTGCGCCATCTTGTATATTCTCGAGTTTTAACGACCCTACGGCTACGGGTGCCTAAGAGTCTGTATACGTGCGAAACCCTAGTGACTTTAGCCTTAAGTTCAGCTGTCATTGTGGATGTTCCTTTGAAAATTTGTTTACCGTCACTCAAGGCTTTGCTTCTTGCGTTTGTTGATTTCTTAAGCGATGAAATCTTTGGGAGTCTTTTATCTGGTTGCCCTGTCCTTACAGAACTGAACATGGTGGCCAGCGATGCTAGAGTGAAAACTTTCACAAGATGGCTTGGATCGCTTGGCCGGAACTATCTAAACCAAAAGCATTGGGAGGCCTAGGTTTCAAAGATTTTCAGAAGTTTAATGAAGCTACCCTAGCTAAACTCAGTTGGAGAATTTTTGAACACCCAGAATCTCTGCTCAGCAGAACATTGAAAGGAAAATACTTCCCGGAAAGCGATATCTTAACCTGTGAAGTAGGGTCCGCAATTTCACATGGTTGGCGAAGTGTCCTAGTAGGTAGAAACTTACTGATGCAAAACTTAGGCTGGGTTGTAGGTGATGGAAGGAGCATTAATATCTGGAATGACCCCTGGCTGGATCAGATGCAGCAGAAGCGCCCTGTTGGTCCACCTCCTGAGTCGTTTGCAGAGCTTTCTGTGGAGGACCTGAGAACTCACCCACAAGGAGATTGGGACTTGAGGAAAATTCGCCTAATCCTCCCACAATACGAAGAAGAGATTCTGACCATCAAGCCAAGCATCGCTAACGCCCCAGATAGAAAAGTTTGGCTGGGAACTATCTCTGGTTCCTATACTACCAAGTCAGGGTATTTCTTTGCAACAGCGCTTGCAGAAAGTGAGGAAGATTCAAGAACTAATGCACTCAGACCCTGGTACAAGAACGTTTGGAATCTAAAGGTGGCGCCAAAAGTTAAAATGTTTGCTTGGAAAGCGCTTAAAAGAGCTGTACCTGTAGGCGAGCGACTAGTGGAGCGTCATATTGACGTGGACCCTCGGTGTAAACGCTGCGGAGAATCTGAATCTATTATTCATCTGTTATTTCATTGTCCTTTTGCTCAACAGGTCTGGCGAGATGCCCCCTTAGCTTTGGACTTTGACCCTAGAGGAATGGTAGATTTAGGAAATAGATGGAGCTCCCTGTGTGTCACTACTTGCCTGCCTCCTACAGGAGTTACTACCAGCCAACTAGTTCCATGGATCCTCTGGACCATGTGGAAAGAGCGAAACAGATTTGTCTTCAATGGCCATTCGGCCTCACCGGAGGACGCTCTAGCTACCGCGATTAAAGCGGCGAAAGAATGGGAGCAGGGACAGAAGAAAGAAATGAGCGCTCCCACCCCTTCAATCCAGAGAACTGTGGAGCCTCACCCCGCATCTAATATTGTGCGCACTGATGCGGCTTGGAGAAAGGAGGACAAGAAAGCTGGACTTGGATGGATTGTGAGTACAGCAAGATTTGAGATCCGTCGGAAGAAGCCCCAATGGCACGTTCCATCAGCATTGGTCGCTGAGGGACTAGCTATCCGGGAAGCTCTTCTGTTCTGCAAGGAGCATGGGATTCAGAACATTCACCTAGAGTCAGACTCTTCCCAGCTAATCAGAGCTATAAAAAGCAAGGAACCGCTACCCGCATTGCATGGGATCCTCTCAGATATCCTCCAGCTAGGCTGCTCCCCTGAAAATTCGGTCTCTTTCTCTTGGATTCCTAGAATCAAAAACCTTGTTGCTGATTCCTTACCAAAGGAAGCTTTATGTATGGTTGAGGCTTTATTGCCTCTACCTAACTTTTAGTTTGAAGTTAATGAAAGTAGTGTTCAAAAAAAAGAAGACATCAGATATATATGGTTATAAAGTTCCTGGAGATTTTGGGTTTGTGATCAAAGCTTCTTCTTTAAATTTGTTAGCTGTTTCTAGCGAGTTTAGTTGGTTTTGTTCATTAGTGAAAATGCCCTACCTCGTTAAGGCTAGTGTCAAGCTTCCGCATGGTGAATTTAAGAAGTTTAGGGGTTGTCTTACCTCAGCCAAGCACCTTTCCTTGTGTTTACAACCACCACTGGTAAAACCTATATGCTTTAACTAGTGATAATATATTTTATTTGTTTGTCAATACGTATTAATTTAGTTTGTGATTATATTTTATTTGTGTTTGTATTATTGTCTTTGGTAGACTTGATTGAATAAAAGAAGTTAAGACGGAAAAATACATATTAATTAGCTCCATTCACTTATGATGCAACTGGCAGGATCCATCTAATATAGGCGTCTTCGACCAGCTCGTGTCTCTGAATCTTTGTACATGCTCTTTAGATTGGTGCGGTCTTATGCTCAGACATACGCCTAAACTCAGATGTATTCCTCATCACTTTTCTTTCTATTTATGTATTCAACAACATATACATACATTACAATCAAGTTTGATAAGTTCATAATATATTAACTTCTTCTTTTTGTTAAAAATATATTTGCTCATCTAAGTTATTTCATACATTCAGTCACATTTTCGAGGATCTATAGTAACCTAACATCATAAACTAGATACGTTATCAAATTTCACCACTAGAGCATAGCACAAATAATATAATTGTTAAAACCCTCAAACAACAGCATGTCAACTAAGGCTGGTTTTAAATTTTGGAGGTTGTAAGACGATTTACAAAAAAAAAAAAATATTTTTGAATAAAAATTCTGAAAAATATCATGTATGGCTTTAATAATGTTGGAATTTTTTTCATAATCTATGATTAATTAACTCATTTATTTTTATTCATTGACTTCGCATCACAAGTTCTGAAAAGTTGGCATATATAACCTTACTACTGGCATATGTTTTTTAAATCTCTATTTTAAATTTTGAATTTTTATTAATAACATATTAACATTTATAGAGCAAAATAATTTTGTAACACAATCTCTCAGAGGCTGTTAAATGTCACTTTATTTTTGGACATTTTTCAAATATACAATTAATTCACTTAGTCTTTTATTTATTTATTGAGTTTGCATCACAAACTTCATG
Source organism: Brassica carinata (assembly GCA_016771965.1). Lineage (NCBI taxonomy): Eukaryota > Viridiplantae > Streptophyta > Magnoliopsida > Brassicales > Brassicaceae > Brassica > Brassica carinata. Next base: position 61,240,021 of record CM028687.1, on the reverse strand, counting down.
GTCAAACAAAGACGAAATCAGTAGCCCGGCGTCCCTCTATGGGCTTATTTTTCTCTCTCAATTAAGTGGAATGTGGGCCCCGAAGTTAGCAAGAAAAACACGTTTTCTTTGAAGATTTCAACCTTTCTGTGGTACTTTTCAACAACTCTTTCGCAAAAGTCAAGATAAGATCTAGGGTTCCTCAATCTCTTTGGAAAAACTGGGAAAAATTCGAGTCCAGATTCGGTGGAATAGCTTGCAAGTAGTTTGATTTGAAGATTAACTTGGCCGCAAGTATGTCGGTTGCTATGGATAGAGCATTGATGGCTCTCTCTCTTGAAGAAGAAGATGAACCCTTTGAGATGCCGGATCTCCCCGGGTTCTGTTCGAATGAAAGGAATATTTTAAGCTTGGTGGGTAGAACTCTTAACCCGGAATGTCAGAAGATGTCAACACTCATTTGGAGAATGCCCAGGAAATGGGTGAAGGAAGGAAAATGCAGGGGAGTTGCGTTGTCTGAAGAGCGCTTCCAGTTTTTCTTCGATCATGAACACGACCTACTTGATGTGTTAGAGAAAGGAGTCCACACCTTCAATGAATGGGCTTTGGTGATTGAAAGGTGGGTCGAAGAACCGCCCGATGATTATTTGCAGTACATACCGTTGTGGGTTCGAATGAGCAAGATTCCAACCAATTACTACACCAAAGAAGCCTTAATGGCGCTTGGAGACTTGGTGGGTGAGGTAAAGGAGCTTATCTTTGATCCTTTAAAGCCTCAGTCACAACCTTTCATTAGAGTCCAAGTAAGGTTCAACGTGGCGAATCCCCTGAAGAGGATGAGAGAAATAAAACTCAAAGGAGGCAAGACGGCCACCATTCACTTCGATTACGAGAGAATTCAGAAACGCTGCTTCACATGCCAAAGATTAAACCATGAGCAAAAAATCTGTCCTTTGGTGGTTCAGAGAAGAAGGGATGATGCTTTGATAAGGAGGCAGAATATATCTCAGGAATTGGATCGGAAGAAGCCTACCTTACAAGAAGATGACCCACTCTTCGGGGTACTGAGTGAAGAACAAGTTGGGATTAACCAGGTAACGGGAAGGCCAAAGATTGTAAAAGAGGTACTTGATGAAATGCGGCAGTACCTACTGATGGCGTCGGATGAAGACAGATTGATTAGAGAAGAGAGAGTCAAGTCCTCGGTGGCAGCAGTTGAACAAGATCCTGTACTTCAACGTACAGTATTGCGGCTCGAACCCTCACCAAAGGTGTCTCAAGATCTAAATAAAGGGAAAGGAATTGTCTTCGCCTATGAGGAAAGTAATAAAATCAGAGAAGGACAAACCATCCCTGAGAAACTGATGGCGTCTGCGATCAGAGCGGGTACAGCTGGACAATGGAACGCAGACAATGTGTTGATGGCTGAGAGCGAAGACGCTAACTTTGGAGGCAACTTTGTGAATTCTTCTCTCGGTTCAACGGTATTTAGCACAGGTTTTTCGGAACCATGTGCTTCGTCCGGAACCAAGAAGAAAACGTATCAAAGAAAGCGGCCCCAAAAATCAAAGAGGAAGCCAAGACCTTTGCTTAATGTGGATAAGGTGGAAGGTGTTCTCTGGGACAAAGCAGCAGGAAAAACGGTGGCAGTAAGTAAGAAGAGGAAGGTAGAGACTGAAGTTGGGGATCTTCTAGTCTTGGAGAAGTCTAAAACCCTAAAGGTGATCCCAAGGGAGGGATCGCCCAATCCCCAATGAGCATATTGAGCTGGAATTGTCAGGGCTTGGGGCGTACACAAGACCTGACAATTCAACGTCTTCGAGAAATACGTCAAAAATATTTCCCGGAGATAATGTTCCTAATGGAGACGAAACATTGCAGAAACGACTTGGTGGATTTACAGGTGTGGTTAGGGTATGATAGGGTCTTCACGGTAAATCCGAGAGGGTTCAGTGGTGGCCTTGCTGTTTTTTGGAAGAGAAGTATTAAGCTGGACATCAAGTTTGCTGATAAGAACTTGATTGATATGCATGTTCAATTCGGGGAAGTTAGCTTTTTTCTTTCTTGTATATATGGGGATCCTGCGCCTAGTGGGAAGAGTAAGGTTTGGGAAAGGCTAAGCAGAATTGGTGTAAATAGGAAGGAGAAGTGGTGTATGATCGGTGACTTTAACGAGATCCTAAACAATAACGAAAAGCTAGGTGGACCAGCAAGATCTGAAGAATCTTTTAAACCTTTTGGTGACATGCTCAAATTGTGTGGGATGGAGGAGTTGGAATCTGTGGGAGACCGGTTCACGTGGTCAGGGAGCAGATGGAAAAAGTTCATCCGATGTTGTCTTGATAGAGCTTTTGGTAACACAGACTGGAGGAGCTTTTTTCCAGGATCAAACCAAAAATTCCTAGAGAAAAGAGGATCTGATCACAGGCCTATTCTTATGAAACTGCAAGCATCTCAGGTGGCTTATAGAGGACAGTTCCGTTTTGACAAGAAATTCCTATTCCATCCAGGGATTAAGAAGCGCATCATTGAGGCTTGGAATGGTTCTTTGAATGGAAGAGATAACAGAAGTGTAGCAAAAAGACTGAGGGATTGCAGAGGAGTTATGGGCGCATGGAAGAAAAGCAGAATCTTTTGCGCGAAAGACAAAATCCAGTTACTGGAACAGCGATTGGAATGGTTCCAATCAAGGAGTTTCCCTTGCTATCATGCCATTCGGGTGATTAAGAAACTGCTTTATAAGGCGTATCGAGAAGAAGAATGGTTTTGGAGACAAAAGAGTAGAGACCGATGGCTCAAACATGGTGACAGAAACTCTAAATTCTTCCATGACTCGGTTAAGGCCAACAGATCAAGAAGAAGGTTAGACAAGCTTCTCGATGAAAATGGTGTTGAGCAATGGTCTGAGGCAGCAAAGGCGCAGGTTGCGGTGGATTACTTTTCACAATTGTTCAGATCCTCGAACCCCCCGAACTTTACATTGTTGTTCCAGGACATGATGCCAAGGGTAACTGAAGCTATGAATCATAAACTGGCTTCTGAGGTATCTGCTGAAGAAATTCGACTGGCTGCCTTTAGTATCAAACCGTCAAGTGCACCTGGACCTGATGGCATGACGGGGCTCTTCTTTCAGCACTACTGGGAAACTGTGGGTCCAAAAGTAATAGCTGAAGTCCAGAAATTCTTCACCACGGGTAAAATGCCTGCGGATTGGAATTTTACTTACCTATGTCTCATCCCCAAAGTACAGGCACCGGAAGTTATGTCTGACCTGCGCCCTATCAGCTTATGCTCAGTGCTTTACAAAATCATTTCCCGTGTTATGGTTTCTAGGCTGCAACCTCTACTGCCAGACATTGTTTCCATCAATCAATCTGCATTTGTGGCGGAAAGATTGATCACAGACAACATCACCATCGCCCATGAAGCGGTTCATGCTCTTAGAACTCATAAGGAGATGGCAGTAGAGAATATGGTAGTAAAAACCGATATGTCAAAGGCTTATGACAAGATTGAGTGGAGTTATCTGAGAAGGCTTTTGGAAGCTCTGGGATTTGAGCAAAAATGGGTGGAGCTAGTCTTACAGTGTGTGTCTACCGTCTCGTTTGCGGTCCTAATCAACGACCAACCCTTTGGATTGATCAAACCGCAAAGAGGCTTAAGACAGGGAGACCCTCTTTCGCCATTCCTCTTCGTCTTGTGCACGGAAGGTCTCTCCCATTTACTCAATAAAGCGGAAAGAGAGGGAAGGCTAAATGGGTTGCAATTCTCGGAGTCAGGCCCTTCCATTCATCATTTGCTGTTTGCCGATGATAGCCTATTCCTATGTAAAGCGAAAGTTGATCAAGCTGCTACGCTAAATGAGGTCCTCAAAGAATATGGTAGAGCGACGGGTCAAACTATCAACCTGCAGAAGTCGGCTATTTCTTTTGGAAAGAAGATTAATCCAGAAACTAAAGCGCTGATACAAGTAAAGCTGGGTATCTTTAATGAAGGAGGTACTAGTAAATATTTAGGACTTCCCGGGTGTTTCAGTGGTTCAAAGGTGGAACTGTTGGGTTATCTGAAAGAGAATATGAAAGGAAGACTTAATGCCTGGTACCTCAGGAAACTATCTCAAGGGGGCAAGGAAACTCTGCTCAAAGCCATTGCCTCTGCGCTGCCGGTATTTCCTATGTCATGTTTCAAGATCCCCAAGACGGTCCTTCAGAATCTCTCCTCCGCCATGGCAGATTTCTGGTGGGGAGATGATGCGCACAAAAGAAAGATCCATTGGATAGCGTGGGATGCGCTATGCCTGCCTAAAGAGTTGGGTGGTATGGGGTTCCGAGACCTGGAGGCCTTCAACCAGGCCCTGCTGGCCAAGCAGGCTTGGAAACTCCTAACCTCGCCTCATTGTATGATGGCTCGCCTCCTGAAAAGTCGATACTTCCCTAATGTTGATTTCCTTGAAGCTAAGCTGGGAGACAGACCATCTTATGCTTGGCGTAGCTTGCTTTATGGAAAGGAACTGCTGCTGAAAGGATTGAAAAAGAGAGTTGGAGATGGTAATTCTATTCTTGTCTGGATCGATAAATGGATAGAAGATGAAGCCGATGGTTATGGTTTGAGAGCTCCGTGGATCAAAAATTGTACTTTTGATGTCAATCTTAAAGCTAGAGCTATAATCGATTTCCAAGCCAGAAGATGGTCTACAGAAAAGCTAGAAGAGTTATTTGTTCCATCGGATGTAAAGATTCTGATGAAGTATCAACCGGTGATCAACAGAGAAGATTTCTGGTCTTGGAAATTCAATAAGTCTGGTGCTTACTCTGTCAAATCGGGTTATTGGCTGGCAACAAAGGAGAAAAATGTGGAGATGAGAAGAAGGGCAGAAGAGCTTCCCTCTGTAAACTGTTTGAAAACCAAGATTTGGAAGGTACACTCAACACCAAAAATCAGGCTTTTCTTATGGAAGGCTCTATCTGATGCCTTACCGGTGGTTGATTTGATCCGTTCAAGAGGGATTAACTGCGATGAGAGATGTCAAATTTGTGGCTTCGAGGGTGAATCAATTAATCATGTGCTGTTCCTGTGTGATATTGCGAGGCAGTGCTGGGCACATTCCAACATTCCTCACCCTAACCAGGGGTTCAATGTCACCTCCATATTTCAAAACTTCCATTACCTTCTCTTGATGAGTAAAAATGTTCAGGTTGATCTTAATGTCTCTCGAGTTTGGCCTTGGATATTGTGGTACTTATGGAAGAACAGAAACGCCTTTCTGTTTGAAGGAAAATTGTGGGAACCTTTGGATATAGTCTGCAAAGCAAGAGAGGAAGCAGATTCTTGGTTTTTAGCTCAACAGGTAGAAAGAGTTATGGACCAGGAAGAGTCAAGGGATCCAAGGGAGGACTGTTGTGAATGTATTCAGCTACCTGTGGATTGGACCCAATGTGAGATTGGTTTGGAATGGGATAAAGTGTCGGGTTTAACTGGGGCTTCATGGATCGCTAGAGACTCTTGTGGAAGGGTAACTCAACACAGTCGCTGGTCCTTGGTGGATATAGCGTCGGAGATGGAGGCAAAAATGCAGGTTTTATTGTGGGCTCTTGAAAGCATGATTAGTTTGAAAAAACAAAAGGTGCTATTTCTAGCAGCTTTCCAGGATCTCTTTGAAGCAGTCATGAGGCCAAGATTGAGGCCTGCACTCCAATTTGAGGCAGAAGAGATCAAAGCAAAGCTTCGGGCTTTTGTGGATTGGGATGTGAAGACTGTTCCGGTGACGTCTCTTAGATGTGTCTATTTCATTGCCCAGAGTGTGCTTTCTCTTGGCTTCACTCAGTCGTATGTGGCGGCAGGCCACCCCCGTTGGTTGGATCCTTTCTTTGTCAATGAAATAGCTGCATCTACTGGCTAGATGGATCAGAGTTTTTTACTCTTGTCAGTCTGTAGGATGAGAAGATTGTTTTTTTTTGGGTTTCCTCGTAGGCTTTTGATTGTGATGTGGTTATAATTTTTTGGGGAGAGGCATGATGATGTCGTCTCTCGTACGAGGTTGGATAGTATTCATTTGTTTGTATCTGACCTTGAAGTAGTATATATAATCTCAATTTGGGAAAAAAAAAAAAGAGTTTGCATCACAAACTTTGAGAAGTTGTCATGTATCACTATATTATTCGACATATATTTTATACAGACATTTAGACACCAAAAAATTAATACATGTTTTTAAATATTATTTTTATTAAACGTTATAGTTTGACAAAAATTAAATGTTATAGTAGTAAAAGTTGAGTTTTATCTTAGATAATTCAGGATACGCAGATAAGGCATGTTTACTGTTGATACAAAAAAGTACGGCCAGACTTTTGCTTGTACAAATCCCAAGTGTGTTAGGAAAAAGAGTTTTTTTACCTTGTTAAAAATTATAAATAGTCTCGTAAACAACGTGTTTTGATCGACTATCAACTTGAGAGAGCTTTTCCCCAAAAAATTTCAAAGAATCACCGGCTATGTTATTTTGCTGCATTAGGTATTTTCTTAATTTTGAAATTTTATTCCGTTCTTCGTGTTACCTATTGATTTGAAACTCCAAAAAGATAACAGTTTTACTACTTGTTATTATCACTAAAAGCAAAACATATGTCAGAAGAATTCCTTCGAAATTGATTAGTTTGGAAGTTTTCTTTTAAAATTTCGGTATAGGTTTTAAAGTGACCTAATATTTAATATTCTCGTGTCTACCAAGGAAGAAGACTTTGAAGATAATCAAAGAGGAGTGGGATCATATGGATAGCATAAGTGAGTTGCCTGATGCGTTGCTCTTGGAAATATTGTCATATTTACCAACAAGAGAAGTTGTGACCACAATGGTGTTATCGAAACGATGGAAGTATCTCTATGCGTTTGTGCCAACACTTGAATATGATCATAATAGTTATCAAGATGGTGAGGACAGGAGCTTCTCGCGGTTTGTTTACAGTTCTTTGCTTTTACACGAGGCTCCAGTTCTAAAAGGGTTGACTATCCTACTTGGTCAAAACACTGGTGCTATAGATATTGGAGTCTGTGTTAGAACCGCTATTAAACGTCATACCCGTCACCTGGATATTGAGATTGATGATACTTGTTCTGCTGAAACCATCAATCCAGTGATACTTCCTACTAGCTTGTATACAGGTTGTACAATGCTTGTGAGTTTGTGGCTAACCAATGTGGTTCTTATGGATTCATCTTCCACGGTTTCCTTCCCATCCCTCAAACTGTTGGCCCTTCTATCAGTGAGGTGCCCAAATAATGAATTTGTCCCCAAGATTTTAGCTGGTTGTCCTGTTCTTGAAAATTTATTGGTGGACCGATGCACCGGTGACAATGTGAACCTTTTCGTAGTTAGAGTGCCCTCTTTGAAGATCCTATCGTTACAAAACGTATCGGACATCCATTCTGATGGGTTTTTAATAGATGCTCCTTGTTTGGAGCTCATGAGGATTAATGAAAATACGAAAGGATTTTGTGGTATTGAGCATAATATGCCTAAGATTGATGCGGCAAGTTTGTGTGTTACTTGTAATCGTACCGAACAGATTCTTTCTTCTCTTACATCACTCCAGCAACTTAGACTATGTTTAATGACCTCAAAGGTAACCTTTAAATGTTTTCTTCTTCTTTTAAAATACCTATCATTCCGACTGAACTTTTGTTTACTCATGTATCTTATGTAGGATGCATATCCTGAAGGAATAGCATTTAACCGGCTTGTAGAATTGACTCTGTGTACATCTGAACCGGAATGCTTGAATCTACTTATGCGTCTTCTCAAAGATTCCCCCAAACTAAGGGTCCTCAGACTAGAACAAGTAAATTTATTTCCTCTTAACCTAATTTGATTCAGATATTCATTTCTTTTATTTATATATATATATATATTCAGTATGGATCCTTGTGAATGTCAGGTCCACTCGCCTGAGGCTATGAATCCACGGCCGTGCTGGAACGAACCAACTCATGTTCCTAGCTGTTTATTGTCAAGTCTCGAAGCTTTTGAATGGTCACAATACGAAGGAAGAGAAGAAGAGATCAAAGTCGCGCAATTCATCATAAGAAACTCTGCTTGTTTGAAGAATGCAACTTTCTATCCTAAATCGACTGATCCTACTGAGAAGCTTGAGATGCTGATAGAATTATCAGCGTCACCAAGGAGTTCTTCAATATGTCAGCTTCATTTCGGTCGTGGGACTCCTACAGTTAGAGACATTTTTTGTGATCACCCATTGATAAAATGTTTAAAGGAGACATACAAGTAAATTGATAAAAAATGGTTTCTCTTATATACTATATATAAAGATGATTTCTCACTTTTTTTTGTTAAATGGATATATTGATTTGAGCCTATTTAGTTTTTTTTTTTCTTTCGCGTTCTGATATTGTATATTGTTCATTTGACTGTGGGGTTGAATTATGATTCAGTGGATCCATGAGTCGATGACTAGCTATCCCTTCCAGTATAACCCCAGTCATATACTTCCAAGGAGTTTATATACAGGCTCTAGAATGCTTGTTTACTTGGAACTAAAGAGTGTGACTCTTATGGATGTTTCTTCTTTGCCTTCTTTCCCGACCCTTAAAACTTTGAGCCTTGTATCTGTGAAGTACCCAGGCGAAGAGTTTGTCTTTTGTCCAGCTGTCATGTTGTTGAAATTTTGGTTGTGGAACAATGTGTGGACGACAACGTAACCATTTTCACAGTTAAGGTTCCTTCTCTCAAGGCTGCATGTTTGGTTAAATCATCAGAAAGATGTACAGAAGGTGAAGATGGGTTTGTAATAGATGCTCCTTCTTTGGAGTACTTGACCATTTGTTATAATCCGGTTGGATTTTGTGTCATTGAGAATGATATGCTTAATCTTGCTAAGGCAGATGTTTCCGCGGCTCATAGTTCTCCTGGGGTGACTCTGGCTTCTTTCAGTTCAGCAAAGCGTCTCTTTATATGTTTACCATACTCAAAGGTAATATCTCCCTAACTGTACATGCTGTTTTTTTGTATTCTTTTACCTTGTGCATACTGATTTTTCTCTTTTCAGAATCAGGTATTATCAAACGAGTGGGTATTTTAGACCATGATTATCGGCGTCCTTATAGACCGTCCTTAGCCAAACTCACAATTAATTTAAATAAAAAAAAGACAATTATCTAAGGACATATCTAAGTTAAGATGTTTTTTTTTGTCGTCGTTAGGAGATACGTGGCTTGGTGGGAGTTGCTTTTGTCTGAGAATGAAACTCACAGCTTTTGTCTGAGAATGAAACTCACGGCCACAAGTGATCTCTTCGCTTCTCAACCACCCCTTCACTGCCCCTGCCTCTCCTCCTTCTCCCGTCCTCGCCGCCATGGCCTTCATCTCCCGATCAAGAACAGTTCTCTATCCATCGTTGCTCTCTCAGATTCCGACTCTCCATCCTCAACCGCCTTCTCTCGCCGCGCTATTCTCCTCGCACCGCCACTCCTCTCCGCCGCCGCTTCCTTGTTTCTAAAGCCGTCTCTCTCTTTAGCTTCCGAGGAGAACTCTTCCGCCACCGTGACTTCTCCTGCGGAACCAGCAACTCCTCCTCCGGTTGTTACTCCTTCACCGCGGCCGCCAGTGAGCAAGGTAGAGACTATAACCTCCAGAATCTATGACGCAACAGCAATCGGTGAACCGATGGCTATGGGGAAAGACAAGAAGAAGGTGTGGGAGAAGCTGATGAACGCAAGAGTCGTCTATGACGCAACAGCAATCCGCGGTCTTTCAAAGTCTGAGCGCAAACTATACACTCCCCCCGCTGGCTCCGGTTTCATCTCAGGCTTATATATATGTTACTAGTTATTTACAAAAAAAAAAAAAAATTCTAAGGACCAAGAGTAAGTCCTTCACCGCGGCCGCCAGTGAGCAAGGTAGAGACTATAACCTCCAGAATCTATGACGCAACAGCAATCGGTGAACCGATGGCTATGGGGAAAGACAAGAAGAAGGTGTGGGAGAAGCTGATGAACGCAAGAGTCGTCTATGACGCAACAGCAATCCGCGGTCTTTCAAAGTCTGAGCGCAAGCTATACACTCCCCCCGCTGGCTCCGGTTTCATCTCAGGCTTATATATATGGTACTAGTTATTTACAAAAAAAAAAAAAAAAAATTCTAAGGACCAAGAGTAAGTCCCACCAATAATCATCATTTCAACAAAAAATCCTTACAATTGTCCTTAAGAAAAAATAACAATAAAAAATGCTAAGGACATCATTCTAAGGACAATGGATAATGATGCCCTAACACATTGCACCTGTTCTTTAATTATGTTTTGTATTACAGGATGCGTATTCTGTTGGTACTGTCTTCCACCGTCTTGTATATTTGAGAATATGCACATGTGAGACAGAGTGGTTGAATCTACTTATGCGTTTGCTCAACAATTCACCTAATTTACGGTATCTCAAACTTCAAAAGGTACATGTATATAGATACACACACACACATACATCTATTTTCTCGTCCTTATAATGTCAATTTATAGCAGTGCCATAAGATTGAAGGCACACGCCCCTGCTGGAATGACCCGAGCTCAGTTCCTGAATGTCTGTCATCGAGTCTAGAAACTCTTAAATGGGTAGGATATCAAGGGAGAAAAGAAGAGAAAGAAGTAGCAGCATTCATATTAAGAACCGGAAGCTGTTTGAAGAATGTAACTATAATTACCCCTAAGTCCAGTGACTCCGACGAGAAACTTGAGATGCTCAGGGAGTTGTCCTTGTCCTTCAGGCGTTCACCTACATGTCAGCTTGCATTCAACTGAAGTTACACTAAATAGTCAAGGTTGGGTTGTGCTTGATCCCGTATCTTATAAATGTTAAAAAAAAGGCTTAGAGGTTAGAGGACTTCTCTACGCTTTGTTTTGTGTTTGTGCAGAGATTGCTCCTAATCTATCATGTTTTAAAGCTGTTGTTGCAACCTGTTTCTTTGCTGTCTTGGCTTTGTTTGTTACCGTTTGTATGGAACCTCTACCCCACTTTTGGAGAGTAAAAAGTAGCTATAAAAGCTCTATGGAAGTAATGCTATCATGACCAAAATCATTATTATATTTTTTTTGCAATTTCAAATTTCAAGACATATATTTTGTGTTCTTATAGCTATATTTATACTCTGAATTTTGAATTTGCAAAAAATAATAATGATTTTGTCTTTTTTACTTATCATATTTATTTATCTATTTCCCGCATTATCTTCTTACGTTCATTATGGCATATAAATAATTTGTAATGGAGGAACATGACATTAGTTGCTTCTTTCCCATCCGAAGTTATTATGGAACCATATGCTCGCTCAATATCCAAGTAACATTTGGGCCGCAATTCGGTTCATGGGCCGACGTTAGATTCATCTTCCATATTAATACACTAAAATAACCTTTCTTATGCCCCACGTGTCTTCTAGATTCTGTTCTTCAGATTACAGTTTTTTCAAGCAGTGGATTTGCTGGAGAACGGAACTGATAATTTCCCAGGAATCGCCGTATAGATTAAGTGTATAAAGGTAATCGAAAATTCATTACTTCAGGTTTGGTTTATAGTGAACGGAAACTGTTCGACAAAAAGCCTGAACGAAAGTTTTGGTTTGTACAACTCTTCGTCTGAGCGCTGTCTATATGCTTTCTTGAGATTATAAGAGTTCAGTGTGTCTGCCAGTATGAGATGCGGTTAGGTGTTTTGTTAGTACTCTCTTATTTGTTTTTTGAACTACATTAACTATATTCTTACGTTATGGTTTGCTTTGACTTTTGTCTGGTTTCTTATGACTTTTTGTTTGTTTGTTTTCTAAGTGTCTGGTTTGAGGATTCTGGCCTTATAGGGGAATTGGAAAAGGGGAAGATGGCTCATGTGGATAGGATAAGTCATCTGCCTGAAGCGCTACTCTTGAGAATACTGTCAAAACTGCCTACTACTAAAGATGTTTTGGCCACAATGGTTTTGTCAAAACGATGGGAGCATCTTTGGAAGTCAGTGCCGAAACTTGTATTCAACGATAGCTGTCAGAATATTGATTCTGGAACTGGAAGGTTTTCTCGCTTTGTGGAGAGGTCTTTGATTCTGCACGAGGCACCAGTGGAAACTTTGCATTTCAAACTAACTCAGAAGTCTCTTGCTGTTAATGATATTGGAGTATGGATTACGATTGCAGTTAAGTGCGGTGTGCGTGACATGAGTATCGATATCGACCTTTCTTCCTCTTCAACTCCAGTCATACTTCCAAGGAGTTTATACACAGCAGGCTCTAGAATGCTTGTCTTCTTGAAACTAAAGAGTGTGACTCTTATGGATGTTTCTTCTTTGCCTTCTTTCCCGGCACTTAAAAAGTTGGGCCTTGTATCCGTCAAGTACCCAGGTGATGAGTTTGTCAGGAGGCTTTTGTCCAGCTGTCATGTTCTTGAAGATTTGGTTGTGAAACAACGTCCCGATGACAATGTAACCATTTTCACAGTTAAGGTTCCTTCTCTCAAGCGTGCATCTCTGAATAAATCATCAAAAAGACGTACAGAAGGTGAAGATGGATTTGTTATAGATGCTCCTTCTTTGGAGTACTTGGGCATTAGTTTTGGTCCGGTTGGATCTTGTGTCATTGAGAATGATATGCCTAAAATTGTTAAGGCAAATGTTGTGGCTGCTCAAAGTTCATCTGGGGTGACTCTGACTTCTTTCACTTCAGCAAAGCGTCTCTACATATGTTTACCATACTCAAAGGTAAATATCCGCCTAAATATAAATGCTGTATACTTCAGGATGCACAAAGGTTTGTATTCTTTGACCTTTGTGCATCCGGATCTGAGAATCAAATATTCGAGAAGATTTGTGTATTCTTGTGAGCAAGCCTGTTTGCCTCTATTGCACCTGTTCTTTAATTATCTTTGTATTGCAGGATGCATATTCTGTTGGTACTGTCTTCCACCGTCTTGTACGCTTGAGAATATGCACATGTAAGACAGAGTGGTTAAATCTACTTATGCGTTTACTCAATGATTCCCCTAATTTACGGTATCTCAAACTTGAAAAGGTACATGTAGACACACGTCAAACCAGTTCATTCATTTGTCTGCGGCCTTGGTGTTTTCCAGTCCTTATAATGTCAATTTATTGCAGTGCCATGAGATTGAACTCGAGCTCCCCTGCTGGAATGACCCGAGCTCAGTTCCTGAGTGTCTGTCATCGAGTCTACAAACTCTTGAATGGGTAGGATATGAAGGAAGTAAAGAAGAGAAAGAAGCGGCAGCATTCATGTTAAGAAGCGGAAGATGTTTGAAGAACGTAACTATCTCCACTAAATCCACTGACTCCGACAAGAAACTTGAGATGCTCAGGGAGCTGTCATTGTCCTTCAGGTGTTCACCTACATGCCAGCTTGCATTCAACTGAAGTTGCGCTCAGTAGTCAAAGTTGGGTTGTGTTAGACCCCATATCTTATATATGTTTTTTTTCTAAAAACGCTTAGAGCTTATGTTTTCTCTATCAAAATTTATTTAGTTCCCATGTTGGTCGAGTAATCGATTCTACGAATCAACTGCTCCTAGTGTTCAGTCTTTGGGGTTTATGGCATGGATAGAGATTTTTGTTGAAGTTGAGCTTTGGGATTGTAAGGATTAAAGAGTGCTTTCATATTTTAGGAGTTTTTTCTAATCATCTGGTCTTTACTAATTTGAATTGACAGCAAAATCCTCTGTTTCTTATGATTTCGGGTCTGTAGATGCGAAGTAAGTTTGATTGGGGTTGGATCGTAAGGATGATAAGTGAGTTGCCTGATATGCACTGTTCATAAAGATACTATCAATCGTTACTGCCTACAAAAAAGTTGTGTCACAACGGTATTGTCAAAACAATGGCAATTTCTTTGGATGTTATATGTGTCAGGAAGGTAAGATTCTTGCGGTTTCTTTACAGTTCTTTGCTGTTGCCCTGAGGCTCCGGTTTCACAGTTTTTCTTTACAACGTTCTGGTGCTATAGATCTTGGTGCATGTGTTTGTTGCACCTGCTGTTAAAGCATTGTGTGCGTGAGATAAATATCGAGATTCATACTTCTTATACTGAAACTCCAGCTCTATATACTTCCGAGGAGCTTGATATGGTCTGTAAAACGCTTGTGACAATGAAGTTGAAAAATGGGGGTTTGTTGGAGTTGTTAGGCATTGTTGATTATGCAGATGGCTCTTAAATTATGCTTAGATACTAAACAGAAAATCAGTTGGTGTTTCACAGTGTAGATAACCTAATGAATACATACACATCACACATGGATGCACACTTGGAAAATCTAAACAAATATTAAAATAGTTGGAATATTTTTCTAAACAAAAAATGGTTGAAAAGGAAAAAAAAAATAATATAAAAGGATCATTGACGTCGTCCTCACGATTCATTAGGGTTCATATATATACTGTCAATAAGACCATCGCCGTCCTCAAGATTCACTTGGAAAAATCTTACGGTCTATCTAATAGCTTTGTCTGGTTCTTTTTCGTATATATATAGAGATTTGTTTATGCCCTTTTACTTGCTTTCCCGATATAAATTCTAACAAACTCGAGATTGAACTAAGATTACTTTCGTAATGCCTCCTTTTTTGTCTTGTGCTAAATTCGTGTCTGGTTAACAGATTGATAATGGACATAATCAGTCACTTACCTGACGAAATCTTATCGAAGATATTGTCGTTTCTTCCGACCAAAGATGTGATGCGAACTATGTTTTTGTCTAAACGCTGGAAGTCTATCTGGATACTGGTACCAAGACTTGAGTTTGATGAGGTCACTCACTTTCCCTCATCTGGATTGCGAGGAGCTACCAGGCCTTTTGATTATGGAAACTTTCGGCGGGTTTTGGACAGATCGTTGATGTCACGCGCAGGTCAAGTTCTTCATAGTCTGTATCTCAGATTAAATCGAAATTCCAAACATGATGACGTCGAGATTTGGCTTGGAACCGCGGTGAAACTTGGTCTTAAGGAGCTGAAACTCGAATACGTTACGTGGAGTGGTAGCAGGGGCGAATCTAGGTTAGTCATTATGGGGGCAAGTGCACCCATAATAATTTGGCTATTCAAAATTTTGTATAAGGAATTTAATTATAATTTTCCAATATGGTAACTAAATTTGCTTTGTGCACCCATATCAATCCACGATTAACTCCATACTTCCTTTATTTTTTATCTTCTTGCCATTTGTGCACCCTGTTACAAGATTCTCTGGATTCGCCCCTGAGTGGTAGTCTTCCAAAAAGTCTATACACTTGTGAGACGCTTGTGATCTTGAGACTCGAGCTTGTACACATGTGGAACACTTGTGGTACTAAAATTACAAAACGTGTCGCTTGTGGATGTTCGGTTCCCGGTATGTTTCAAGTTGCTCAAAACGTTACACTTGGATGGGGTTATTTACTTAGACGATGAAACTCCGAAGAAGCTATTATCATGCTGCCCTATTCTTGAAGTATTGGACTTGGACCGAGCTGAAAATGACAACGTGAAGAGTTTCTCACTTAAGGTGCCTTCATTACAAAGGTTTGAGTATTATGGAGGAGGAGATGTGTAACATCCCGGTTCGGGCCTGGACTTTTTTTTTAAAAGGAGGATGGGAACTACCTACGGCGTTAACACAGGGTACTCTGCGGTTTCTTATAAATAGATCTGCAGCCCCTCCTTTCTTCTCATCCGAAACTTGTAGCTCTGCGGAAAATCTCAAAGACTGAAAACCCTAGCCGTCAGCTTCTCTTCTCCTTTTCTCTCTTTCTCTTTCAGCCTCCCTTTCTCTCTCTCTCCTTTCTCGTCGGATCTCTTCTTCTCTCCTCGCCGTGAGTCACCCGAGCAGCCCGGTGGTGTGTGTGGTGGTCGTTCAGTGGAGGTGGTGGTGGTCGTCCGAGTGGTGATGGTGGTGGCGGCCGTGTGGTGTTTTGGTGACGGATCTCGACTCTCTTGTTCTCCTTGTTCCAGATCTGTCGATCTCATCTCTCTTGCCTCTTGTTTCGAGATCCAGATCCAGATCTCGTTCCTCTTTCGTTCGTTGTCCCGGATCTGTTCAAATCTGATCTCGTGAGGTGTCTTGAACCCAGATCTGTCCTCATACTCTCTATACTCCTGTATGTTGGAATTAGGGTTTGGTTAGATCCTGTTTGAGAGTTAGGTTGGTAGTTCATAATGGATGTTAGGTTGATAGATGAATGGATCATGTTGCATAAGAACCTTCCTGCTTGTTAAATGGGACTTAATGGATGCCTTGTGTTGATGTGGATAATGATTGATGAATGATTGAGTGATTGATTGTGTGTCCCATGTGATGATGATGAATGAAAGCTAGGTTGTTAGAGAGAAATGAAAGATTGAATTTTAAATGGTACCGACTGTGATGAATGAAAATGTGTGGTGTATGTTTGAGACGATAGCGGGTGGCGTCTAGTGATCGAATGCAGTCTAAGTGTAAGAATGAGAATGAGAATGAGAATGAGAAATGGGAATGAGAATGAGAAAGGGAAATGAGTATGAGAATGAGAAGTAAAAATGAACGTGTCAATGAACTTGATTGATGTCTGTTTGGACCACCGAGAACGGGTGGCGTCTAGGGTCTAGGATGTGTCGGTCTGCGGGACAGTAGTCTAACAAGAGGTACCCGAGGTGGCCCACGGACAGTAGCCTAACATGAGGTACCGTGGGCGAAGAGATGGGCCTACCGCAAGATCGGGATGGCGGAAGGGTATGGCCTAGGATCGAGTCAATGCCGAAGTCGTGGCATAAGTATGGCGTTGTACGACCGGGGAGCGGACAGAGCCAGATGGGCCAACGTGCCGTAACTCGGACAGCCATTTAGGAAGCTGAAGAGGGGGGACGGTTTTCCTTAAAGGGCGCCCCATTCAGGATAGGCCGGCACGAGGTGGGACGTCCGTAAACGGCCATAGGTCCTTACGTCTAGGTTGATTGGTGTCAAGTCCGTTTGTTGATTGAAGTCGGTTGTTGACTCTTTGTGTAACATTGGCTGTGTCCAGTGAATTGATTGATCGCTAGGTTGCTAGAAGTGAATCGAAATGTGTTTGCCTAGAGATGAACTTGAAAGAATATAATGAAATGCACTGATTAATTGTAGTGGCTAGTCAGTCCTGACTCCCGCATAGAGTAGTATAGAGTGATGTGCGGGCAGGCTGGTCTAAAGCCACTTCACTGAGTAATTCGTTGCTCATTCCCTCCCTTTCCATTTCCCTGTTCGCAGGACTGTAAGTAGAAGAATGTGGATACGGGTGGATAGAATTTCAAGAAGGTTATGCGTCCGCGTCTCTTGGGACCAGTAGTATGGGCACGCAGGGTTGTCTAATTGAGTAGACACGTGCCCGTAACTCCCTGTCAGTAACTCCGGTCGGACGCCGGGGGACAGGGATGTTACAAGATGGTTCTGAGCTTGTGATGAATACGCCTTCTTTGAAGTATTTCAAGACTTTAGATTATGCTTACAAGTGTATGATTGAGTATTTGCCTGAGATCTTGGTAGCACATGTCGAGGTTACATGTGGCAACACTGATGATATCCTCAGATCTCTTGTATCAGTCAAACGCCTCCTGTTGTGTCTACCCGTAGAGGTGATATAAATGTATCCTTGATAACACCAGTAATTATGTCATTATTATGGTATCACCTAACTAGAGTCTCTCACGGCATATATAAATATTATTAAAGGAGAATTTTTCCAAACGCATGGTTTTTCAAAATTTTATAGATTCTCATATTATAATATTAATATTAATAGTGAATTTTTTTTTGAGAAATCGTTGATGCGAATGAACTAAGATTTCCTTAGTGACTGAATCAGTCTTACAGTACCTTATGTTTGTTTATGTTTTTCGTACTGCAGCCTGAGTTTCCTTCTGGTAGTATCTTCCACCAGCTTGAACAATTGGAGTTTTGCACATGTGAAACAGAGTGGGATCTACTCATGTCTTTGCTCCAACATTCACCGAAACTTCGTTCACTCAAGCTTAACGAGGTAAGTAAAGCCTTTTTGAACATTATGAAACGCCTTGAGTGTTCTCTTGTCTAAAACTTTGAATGGTCACATAATTATGCAATCAGACCCATGGCAATGTGTGTGGATATCGTACACTTCATTGGGATGAACCAAGCTCAGTCCCTGAGACGCTGTTGTTCGTTCTTGAGACTTTAGAGTGGAAAAACTACAGAGGATGGAATATAGAGAGAGAACTCGCAAGTTTTGTGTTGAAACATGCAAGGCGTCTAAAGGTTGCGACGTTTACTCCACAAGCCAGCACACTAGTGAGAATGGAACTGCGTACCACACTAAGAGATAAATACCGAATGATCACGGAGTTGGCGCGCTTGCCGAGGGGTTCTACTGAGTGTGAGCTTGTGTTTGGTTGAATAAGCTTCTGTATTGTGAGGAGGAAAGGTAGAACAATCGACAAACAAACGCTCTCACTGGATAATATTTGAAAAGCCATTTTTGTGATATGCATTTCTTGAAACATTGTTGCTTCTACATGGGAAATAAATTTGAGATTGCAGGACATAGAATTAGAGTAGAAATGATTTATTTGTCTCAGATTTGTTGCATTTCCTAAACCAGTTGCTCAGTTTTTTCAAAAAATTATGTTTCTATTTTGTATACATTAGAGTTAGAATTCTGATTCTGTATATTTCTTTAAAGATTTAATCATGTAAAAAACAAATTTAGGTAAATTCCTCAAAAAAAAAAATTTGAAATCAAGGTTTAAGGTTCGGAACTGAACCAAATCAAATGATTTTCAGATTTAATATTGTCGAGGATCGATGTAAATCACTGATAGGAATATGCACACACATCGATCGTTAGATAGTCAGTTACACCATTGGGCTTTAATCTATTACTAGATGATGGCCCGCACCTTGTGCGAAATACTATATATCAAACTAATTCAATTTTTAATATAATTTTTAACTTCAATCTAAATTATTAATAAGTTTCAAATATTAATGAATTAGAAGATATAATATACCTTTTTATTATAAGGCAACATGGATAATTTTTTGGCAAAACCTTTGTTTATTCTATCATCAAACCAAACATGTAAAAAATATCATCGTCATAATAACCTAATAAAACTGTATTAATATTTTAAAATAACATAACTATAAATTTACAAATTAAACCATAATTACCAATTATCAGGAAAACCTACGAAATTACATTTTATTTGAATTTTCATAGTCATCAGATTTTATAGTGCCACATATTAACAAAACATATAATAATCAAAAACTTATTTCTATTTAATTAAAATTTTCTAAACTAAAAGTAATAAATTATACATATCTAAAAAGCTAGATTTTTAAATTATAATATCAAGAATTACAATTCAAAAATTATTTATTAAACTAATAATTTAACCTTAATCATAGAATATAACAAATAAGCTTTTAACAATAATAACATATATGAAAATAAATAAAATAAATAAAATAACCTAAAATCATAGATAATATGACACTTAATCAAAACTAAAATTATTTTAAAATCATTTAAATAAATAAAATTACCAATTAAAATTATTAAGGTTACGATAAATATATAAATAACATATATTATAAATATAATAAATTAAAATTATTTCAAATATAATAAATAAGCAAATTAGCTAAAATTATGGAAAATATGATAAATAAACAATAAATAATGACAAATCATCAAAATTAGCTAAAATCTTGGAGAAACTGACACATAAGCCAAATCACTTCTTAAATAATAATATAGATGTCCTTATCCTCTTTCAAGATGGAGGTATTTCTTTGATATCAATTTTATTTAATGTTCAAAAATAGCTAGACAATAATTAGGCATTTTGTCAAGGACTAATGACTAAACGGATTATTCGAAGTTTATAACGTTAACGAATTATTAATTTATTTAAAATATTTTTTATATTTATATAAGAGATTTTTATTTATAGATTTAATTATGAAATTATTTTGATAAATTGTCAAAATTATATATACAAAAAAATTAGACAAATTAATGAATTATTACTAATATTATTATTTAGTTTAGCATATTTCTAATAATTTATATCGATTTCAAATGATCTAGAGCGGCTTAAACTGATTTTGAATAGTTTAACTAATTTTGATACTTATAAATTGGATTTTAGTAAAACCGTTTTGGTCACATGCGTCTCTACGTGTGTATGCGTCTCTACCTTGCCCACATTATCATATTTCTCGTTTATGAAGACTTTGAGTTCAAACTTTATGGTTGTTATAACCATACATCATTTGTATGTTTTTAGTATTTTAATTCGAAAGCCTTTTTACAAAAAAAAGACTTTGAGTTCATCGAGTTCTGTTACGTTTCAATTATTCTTGTCTACCGAAAAGAGTTTTTTACCACCATACATTATTTTACTGACGGAGACGTTTTTGGATTCTTTTCCACTAAATAATTTCAGCTTATATATCAGTTTGTCATTTTGTTAATATCTGTATGGATTCAGAAAATGCAATCAAGATTTTCTCAATTGTCCGACGACCTTGCTATAAAACTTTATCGACGCATTAAAATTTTGTCTTAAATTTACTATCACCTTCGTATAAAGAATTATTTTGCTTAACTTTTCTTTTCATTGTAGTTTATGTCTTTTGATAATTTCTTCTTTTTTAATAAAAAGTAGTACTAGAAAATCGGTTGTGTTTTAAAAGAAAAAAGAACATATTTTTTCTTTAGTTTGTAATTGCTTGTGTTTGCTAAATGTTTTAGATCGCTTCAAAAAAAACATAAATAAATAGTATTTTTTGGCGGCGGAGATCATCAAATATTGTAAGGAGGTATTGGAAATTTGATAGCCAAAACACATCCCTTTGTCATATAGAACATACATTCAAATACAATGCATAATATTCAAGTAATGTAGAACAAGAGAAGAGAACAAATTGGTTTCATCAAACAGCATAGATCTAACCATATGCAACTGGTTCTCTTACATTATTGAACATAAAATAAACAAACTTAACTGAGAGTTCCAAAAGGATAATTTGAACTGACAATAACATAAGACTGGCATGAACTCCAGTAGTTGAGAATGACGACCTTTAAATCTTGATTATTTCTCCTTAGACTCCGAGTCATCCTCAGCTTTCACCGCCTTCGAAACGAATGTAACTGGTTTCTTCGGGTGCTCATTTACAGTCAAGTTAAAAACATCGGGCTTCGAGTAATGTCCCACCAC
Source organism: Brassica carinata (assembly GCA_016771965.1). Taxonomy (NCBI): domain Eukaryota; kingdom Viridiplantae; phylum Streptophyta; class Magnoliopsida; order Brassicales; family Brassicaceae; genus Brassica; species Brassica carinata. The sequence goes on along the minus strand of CM028687.1, from coordinate 61,218,794 downwards.
ATCAAAGTATAACTTGGCTCTTGCTATATCACCAAGATCTAGATAAGAGGATGTTATAGATATTATTAGGCAAAGAAAGTTTAGATTTAATAAAGCCTATGATGAATAACAAATAAGAGTGTAATTGATATACCAAGATCAGCTGTGATGAGACCCTCTGATTCAAAGTTTGGTCCCGCGAGAACCTTTCCCAATGGTGAAATAATGACACTACCACCTTGGGAGACAATGGCTTCATCGTGTTGGTCATCGTACCAGTCGGTGAAAAGGTGATCAACACGCTCAGGGAAATCTTTACGCAGGCAGAACTGGCAAGCCGACAATCTGAAACATCCACCCTCCATGGCAATGTGCATCATCGACGATTGCCATTCCTTGGAACCATCAGCAGTAGGTGCACAATATAATTCAACTCCTGCATCCCGAATCCAAATTGTTAGGAGTCTTACATTGAAAAAGAGGTTAAAGCTGTGAATACTTGTAATAACGAGGACATCTAGGACTAACCCTTCCCGTACAGGGCAGTTCTGTAGAGGGGCATTCTATTTTCCCAGCAAATAGCAGCACCGAGTTTGCCAATGGGTGTGTCGTAAACAGGGATGGTTGATCCGTCCCCAAAACCCCAGATGCAACGTTCAGTAGTTGTTGGCATGACTTTACGGTGCTTACCCAAGAATCGACCTTCAGAACTGAAGAAAAGGGCTGTGCAGTAGAGTGTATAGCCTTCCTTCTCTATAGCCCCCATTACCAAGTACACATTGTTTTTCCTAGCTAGCTCCGCTAGTTTATCTACTTCAGGTCCTGTTTGTTTGTTGTAGATTCATCACCAAACCAAAAAAATGTACAAAAAAAAAAGAGTTAGTTGTGACCCAATTCATTCCAACACTCATGTAATGCCTATGAACGTATATCCCAAGATAATACTGATTTAAACATACACTAAAACAAAGGTTGAGAAACAATATACTTCATATTCACGAGTCACGACAAAGAAAACAATAGTTTAATATGTTTTAGTACAGATGGATTAAATCGTTTATTTTCTTTTTCGAAAGAAGGAAGTTTATGATTTTATTTTTTTGACAAAGAAAAAAGTAGTGAAGGAAGTTTATGTTACCAGGAACATGAATGGCAGAAGCATGATATTTGCGGAACTCATCACGACCATCTTCGTTGAAAATACCAACCGCTAAACCAAACCTAAACCCACGAGGATATCCACCGATAAATCCCTCCGGGAAGACCACAAGGTCGGACCCGTTGCTCGCCGCCTCCGCAATTAACTTCTCCGCCTTTTCTGCAAAAACTCAAGTAAACCATTTTGATATATTTTGACTTTTTTTTTTTGCTTGAGACGTACTCATTTCATAGTGGGCTTTCAGAAACTATATATGATATCGTTATAGATCGAAATAATGAAGAAAAACGAATAACCTATAGTTTTAGGAGTATCGTTATAGACGGTGGAGGCCTGGACGATTGTTGCTCGAACCATGGATGATGAGGAATCGGCGTTAACTTGAGTTGCGTTTTTGAGAGTCGACATTTTTTTCTATACCACAAAATAATCGCTTCAAGTGTTGTTTATATGTTGGTGACACATAGACAGTTGGGAGGCATGCAATGCTTCTTATATAGACTTTTTGTAATCTTTTACCAACTGGTGATATCATGGATCATATCTAGTATGTTATCCATATGAGATCTCTTTTCTTTTGACCAAAAAAAAGAGATCTCTTTCCTCTAATCCATGGTTAATAGATAAGAATGCAATCACTGAGATCTCTTTCCTTTAATCCATGGTTAACAGATAAGAATGCAATCACTTTGAGTTTGTCAGCATGATGCGGAGAGCTGTGCTTGAAATATTTTAAGCCCATATTACAAATATTTTACCATATATACTACAGAAATATAAACAGCTTACATTTATACAATAAACTAGATATGAGTCCGTTACAACTTTGTTTGATGTTTTAATTTAATAAAGAACACAAAATAACAAATCACATTATTATAGTCTTATGACTGATTTTGTATATGTCGTGTGAGATTTATTTAATAATTAAAAATCGTTTTCACACATAAGTTCAAGTTAATATTTATATTTTATAATTATGGTGCATAGATGAATTGTTATCAACTTTGTACTTATGGGTAGAGAAAACCCTATACGTAAAAGTTTAAATTGAATCCAACCCGAAATAAGAATTAAGATGAAATAAATAAATTGAAAATTAAATAACGCAATCGAGCCATTGATAACATTATACACTTTCTTATGTACTAAATTAATGTTTTATTAAATAAGTTTTAAAAATTTTAATTTTTCTAGGATTTTTTTTTAAAAAACATTCTATTTTATAAATCTCCTTTTTATTTAAAATTAGAAAATTTCATTAAATACTCTTTTACATCTTTTGTTGAGGATTTTAGAAAAAGAAAATACTGTCATATAACCTTTTACAATTATCTTCTCTTTACAATTTCAGAAAGTTAAATTGCGATCAAATAATTATTTCCAGTTATTAATAAAAAATTTAAATTATTATTTTTACAATTTGTACCAATACTATTTTTTACACTTATTTTGTTAATTAAATAACTTTTAGTATCATGTTCATCATCAAATTCTCTCTTAAATATTATCAAATACTATAACTTTTAACAATTCTCTTTTAGTTAGAACTTATAAAATATGATACAAATCTCCTTTGTTAGGATTTATTTTAAAATAAAAACAATTATCAAATATTCTTTTACAGTTTTTAGGGTTTTAGAAAAGGAAATTCATATTACATAATCTTTTACAATTATATTTTGTCTAGGATTTAGAAAAATAAAATTATATCATATAATTATTTCCAGTTAATATTAATTATTTCTAAGAGTTGCCATTTTCAAAATGCACTCTTTTCAATATCACTAATATTTTTACATTTTCTTATTAATTAAATAAATTTTTCGAAAAGTTAATTAAATAAATTTAGTATCATGTTTATCATTAAATTTTTAAAGTAAAAATTAATATTAAATTCTCTATGTTCAGGATTTAAAAAGAAAACAAAATCTTATTTGGTTAAGATTAAAAAGGAAAAAATATTTTACAAATCTCTTTTATTTAGGATTTTAGGAAAAAAAGTTATTTTCACATAATGACAGGTTTTTATTGACACATTCACAACTTTTTCTTACAATTCTCTTTTTGCTTAGGACTTAAAACATATGATACAATTCTTTTTTTAAGGAATTTTGTTTTTTTTTTAGGAATTTTGTTTTTTTTTTTTAAAAAAAAAAGAAAACTACTACCAAATCGAAATTCAAAACATGATGACGTCGAGATTTGGCTTGGAACTGCGGTGAAACTTGGTCTTAAGGAGCTGAAACTCGACTACTTTACGAGGAGTGGTGGTCTTCCAAAAATTTTATACACTTGTGAGACGCTTGTGATCTTGAGACTCGAAAACGTTAGTTTGGATGTTCCTGATCGCGTTTGCCTTACATCTCTGAAAGTATTATCCCTGAAATCTATCCGTAATTTCTCTAACCCCAATCCTCTCCTTAGACTGTTACCTAACTGCCCTGTTCTTGAAGACTTGTTCCTAGATCAAAGAGCCTTTCTGGTCATTTCCCTGAGTTATAAGATTATAGTGCCTTCTTTGAAGAGATTATCTTTGTTTTCCAAAGGCTCTATATTCACAGAAGTTGTGGTAGATGCTCCATTGTTGAAATCCTTGCAAATTATAGATCGTTCAGGTAGCCTTTCATTTAGCGAGCGCCAATGAACATCGGCGAGGTGCTCAAGGCTAATATTGATGTTATTCTCAAGCATCCCGAGAAGCTTCTGCATTCTCTTGCTTCAGTCGTGCATATTCGGTTATGTTTATCAGCTTCAGAGGTAGTTCTTTTTTTGTCTCTTATAACCAGCTATTCTTCTATTTCAGTAATGGAGCATGCATTACATTGCTATTATTTTCATGCAGGTGGTGTATCCTGATGGTTGTTGTTTCCATAGACTCAGTCACTTGGAGGTATGTACATGCAAATCAGAGTGGCTGTTATTATTTATGCGTCTGCTCCAAGATTCACCTGTCTTAAAGGTTATCAAAATTAACCAGGTGTGTTTTATTATTAGTTTCCTTGATCTCTATTTCTTTTTATTAAACCAATCAGTGATATAATGATGTTTTATCCATTGCAACGGTGCAACCTTTTTGTTTTACCAGTGTCATCCTGCTATAAATCCCCGGCCTCATGACTGGAACCAACCGGGCTCTGTTCCAAGATGTTTGTCCTCAAATCTTGAACATTTTGAGTGGATAAATTACGGAGGAACACAATACGAGAAACAACTTTCGACGTTCATCTTCAAAACCGCAGTTTTCTTAAAGAAGGCGAGCTTCACTGCTAGTTCCGGTGATTACAAGGAGAAACTGCAGATGCTTCAGGAGTTATCTTTTTCACGAAGGGTTTCATCCACTTGTGAGCTTGTTTTTAAGTAAAAGCTGATCTCTCTTAAGACCTAAACTCTATACGGATGCTTTCTCAACAAGTCAAACTTCTCGTGTTATTTTGAATAAAAATTTATCTGCAGCAATTTAAGTTATTTAGTGTCTGCAAGACTGCTATTGTCATCTCTTTTGGAGTTTTGAGGTTTTAGGTTTGATGTTAAACTCTGCAGAGTTGTTTTAGGAAGTAGGAAAAATGATGTTAATTTTCTCCATTTCTTTTAAAATTATTTTTTTTAACACATACTTCATTAAATAAAATAAAAAGTCTCAGGCCCAAGTTAGTCCAGAAATGGGTCCATTACAACAGAAGAAGAGAGGGCCTGTTTAGCCAAACGATATGCGTTCGTGTTAGACGACCTAGAGATGTGAAAAAGGTTTATCTTGACGAAAACATATGATATTGTTGAATTTTTGACAAATCTCCTTTATCTATAAGTGTCGTTGTTTATAGCCCTGATGAGCATTAAGTTGTTAGAAATTATCACGAGATTTGAAAGCTCGAGATTCACTGCAGAGATGTTACGGATCAGAGAGCCAGTGTTTCCGTTATTAGTGGTGAGGAGATCCTGTGTCATTGATGAATAATTCTGAACTCTTTAGAAACAATTCTAAACTTTTCAGATATTTAAGAAACTGAACCTTTTAAAAAATAATTATGAATCCTTCGGAAACAATTCTCAATCCTTCAGAAACAATTATGAACCTTTCAAAAACAATTATGTACCTTTTAGAAACAATTCTGAACCGTTCAGAAACAATCAGAATCCTCCATAAAAAATTCTTAACCATTCGGAAACAATTCAAAACCATTCAGAAATAATTATGAACCATTCAGAAACAATTATGAACTCTTCATAAACTTAATAAACAATTATGAACCCTTCAAAAATAATTATGAACTCTTTAGAAACAATTATAAACCCTTACAAAACAATTCTAAAAACTTAAGAAACAATTCTAAACTCTCCAGATACAATTTTGAACCCTTCAGAAACTTAAGAAACAATCTAACCCTTCATAAACAACTATGAACCCTGTATAAACAATTTTTAACCCTTCAGAAACAATTTTGAACCCTTCAGAAACGATTCTGAACCATTCAGAAACAATTCTGAATCCTTCATAAACAATTCTAAACACTTCATAAACAATTCTTAACTTTTCATAAACTTAAGAAATAATTTTGAACAATTCAGAAACAATTCTGAACCCTTAGAAACAATTTTGAACCTCAGAACAGTTATGTATCATTTTGAAAAAATTATGAACAATTTTGAACACTTCACAAAAAAAAATTGAATCCTTCAGAAACAATAATGAACCATTCAGAAACATTTCTGAATTATTCATAAACAATTATGAACTCTTCAGAAACTTAAGAAACAATTCTCGACCCTTTTGAAACAATTCTGGACTCTTCAGAAATAATTTTTAACTCTTCAGAAATAATTCTGAATCCTTCAAAAATAATTATGAACCCTTCAGAAACAAATTATGAACCCTAAAAACAATTATGTACCGTTCAGCAACAATTATGTACCATTCAGAAATAATTATGAACCCTTTAGAAACAATTTAGAATCCTTCATAAACAATTCAGAACCAGAAAACAATTCTTAACCATTCATAAACAATTATGAACCTTTCGGTAAATAAAAAAATAATTATGAACCTTTCAGAAACAATTATGAACCCTTCAGAAACTTAAGAAACAATTCTGAATCCTTTTGAAATAATTTTGTACCCTTCAAAACAATTATAATTTAGAAACAATTATGAACCCTTCAGAAACAATTTAGAACCCCTCAGAAACAATTCAGAACCTTTCAAAAACAAGGAAAATTTTCAGTTCTACCACAAGTTTGATACTACTTTTCAAATTGCCATTAATGAATGACTATTTTCTCAAATACCCTAAATTTGTGATAAAATAACACTTCAATTAATTTTTTAAATATTTCAAAAACATTTAGAAATCCAACCCTAACCCCATAATACTAAATCCTAAACAATAATCACTAAAGCTTAGTATATTTTTTGATTGGTGGTAGTTTTGAAAAGTGGTACTTATGTTGTGGTATTCCTATCAATTTCTCCAGAAACAATTCTTAACGATTCATAATTGATGAACCACTCAGAAACAATTATGAACCATTCAGAAACAATTATGAACCTTTCAGAAACAATTAAGAATCTTTTAGAAACTTAAGAAACAATTTTAAACCCTTCAGAAACTTAAGAAACAATTATGAACCCTTCAAAAACAATTATGAATGCTTGAGAAATAATTGTGAACCCTTGAGAAACAATTATGAACCCTTCAGAAACAATTCTGAATCTTTCAAAAATGATTTTGAACCCCTGAGAAATAATTTTGAACCATTCATAAACAATTCTAAACCCTTAAGAAACAATTTTGAACTCTTAAAAAATAATTATGAACCCTTCAGAAACTTAAGAAACAATTATGAACCCTTCATAAATAATTTTGAAACGTTTAGAAACAATTCTGAATCCTTCAGAAACAATTATGAATCCTTCAGAAACAATTCTGAATCCTTCAGAAATAATTCTGAATCATTCAGAAACAATTATGAACCCTTTAGAAACAATTCTGAACCATTCATAAATAATTATGAATCCTTTAGAAACAATTATGAACCATTCAGAAAAAATTATGAACACTTCAAAAACAATTGCGAACCCTTCAGAAACAATTATGAACCCTTAAAAAACAATTTTAAACCATTCAGAAACAATTTTGAACCTTTCAAAAATAATTCTGAACAATTCAGAAAAAATATGAACAATTTGGAAACAATTTTGAACCAATCAGAATTAATTCTATTGGAATTATTTTGAAAAAGAGTTAATTGCAAAGTGATATATAACTTTTTTTTGATAAAATTAATAATGTGTAGGCCTGAATCATCGAACAAAAAACATGGGCAAAAACCTAATTAGGGTACTTCAGTAACGACGGGTTCCTCTTCTTGCCTTTTTGTCGAGAAGCAACAGGTTAGCCGTTGTCTCTGACTAATTAGGGTTTTCTTCTCACTGTGCTGACAGCGATTACCTATTCGGTTAAAATCATAGAAGAGTATATGGACAGAATCAGTTTGCTTCCCAATGATTTCTTACTGCACATACTCTCATTGCTTCCTACTTATAAAGATGTCCTAACCTAACCACGAGTGTTCTCTCAAAACGATGGCTAAATCTATGGAAGCTGGTGTCTAAACTCAAGTACATCGAAAGGTACGACAATCCTGATCATGTGAGCTTTCTCCGGTTTGTGGACAGGTCTTTGCTTTCAAGCACGGCTCTAGTCTTAGAGAGCTTGCATCTCAAGTTAGATCAACAATGCAGCGATGTAGACGTTGGATTTTGGATTACAACTGCAGTCAAACGTGGTTTGCGTGAGCTCATTTTCGAGTACTGTTATACGATTGAGGAGCCTAGCAGATTGCCTCAGAGCTTGTACACATGTGGAACACTTGTGGTACTAAAATTACAAAACGTGTCGCTTGTGGATGTTCGGTTCCCAGTATGTTTCAAGTTGCTTAAAACGTTACACTTGGATGGGGTTATTTACTTAGACGATGAAACTCCGAAGAAGCTATTATCATGCTGCCCTATTCTTGAAGTATTGGACTTGGACCGAGCTGAAAATGACAACGTGAAGTGTTTCTCACTAACTCACTAAGGGTGCCTTCATTACAAAAATTTGAGTGTTATGGAGGAGGAGATGGTTCTGAGCTTGTGATGAATACGCCTTCTTTGAAGTATTTCAAGACTTTAGATTATGCTTACAAGTGTATGATTGAGTATTTGCCTGAGATCTTGGTAGCACATGTCGAGGTTACATGTGGCAACACTGATGATATCCTCAGATCTCTTGTATCAGTCAAACGCCTCTTGTTGTGTCTACCCGTAGAGGTGATATAATGTATCCTTGATAACACCACTAATTAGGTCATTATTATGGTAGCACTTAACTAGAGTCTCTCACGGCATATGTAAATATTATTACAGGAGAATTTCTCAAACGCATGGTTTTTCAAAATTTTTTAGATTCTCACTCATATTATAAATAGTGAAAGTTTTTTTTTTTTTTTTTGAGAAATCGTTGACGCCAATGAACTAAGATTTCCTTAGTGACTGAATCAATCTTACAGTATTTATGTTTGTTTATGTTTTTCGTACTGCAGCCTGAGTTTCCTTCTGGTAGTATCTTCCACCAGCTTGAACAATTGGAGTTTTGCACATGTGAAACAGAGTGGGATCTACTCATGTCTTTGCTCCAACATTCCCCGAAACTTCGTTCACTCAAGCTTAACGAGGTAAGTAAAGCCTTTTTGAACATTATGAAACGCCTTGAGTGTTCTCTTGTCTAAAACTTTCAATGGTCACATAATTATGCAATCAGACCCATGGCAATGTGTGTGGATATCGTACACTTCATTGGGATGAACCAAGCTCAGTCCCTGAGACGCTGTTGTTCGTTCTTGAGACTTTTGAGTGGAAAAACTACAGAGGATGGAATATAGAGAGAGAACTCGCAAGTTTTGTGTTGAAACATGCAAGGCGTCTAAAGGTTGCGACGTTTACTCCACAAGCAAGCACACTAGTGAGAATGGAACTGCGTACCACACTAAGAGATAAATACCGAATGATCACGGAGTTGGCGCGCTTCCCGAGGGGTTCAACTGAGTGTGAGCTTGTGTTTGGTTGAATAAGCTTCTGTATTGTGAGGAGGAAAGGTAGAACAATCGACAAACAAACGCTCTCACTGGATAATATTTGAAAAGCCATTTTTGTGATATGCATTTCTCGAAACATTGTTGCTTCTACATGGGAAATAAATTTGAGATTGCAGGACATAGAATTAGAGTAGAAATGATTCATTTGTCTCAGATTTGTTGCATTTCCTAAACCAGTTGCTCAGTTTTTTCAAAAAATTATGTTTCTATTTTGTATACATTAGAGTTAAAATTCTGATTCTGTATATTTCTTTAAAGATTTAATCATGTAAAAAACAAATTTAAGTAAATTCCTCAAAAAAAATTTGAAATCAAGGTTTAAGGTTCGGAACTGAACCAAATCAAATGATTTTCAGATTTAATATTGTCGAGGATCGATGTAAATCACTGATAGGAACATGCACACACATCGATCGTTAGATAGTCAGCTACAACTGTTTCAGAGTCAGTACACCATTGGGCTTTAATCTATTATGTCCTTATATCCTCTTTCAAGATGGAGGTATTTCTTTTATATCAATCTTATTTAATGTTCAAAAATAGCTAGACAATAATTAGGCATTTTGTCAAGGACTAATGACTAAACGGATTATTCGAAGTTTATAACGTTAACGAATTATTAATTTATTTAAAATATTTTTTATATTTATATAAGAGATTTTTATTTATAGATTTAATTATGAAATTGTTTTGATAAATTGTCAAAATTATATATACAAAAAATTAGACAAATTAATGAATTATTACTAATATTATTATTTAGTTTAGCATATTTCTAATAATTTATATCGATTTCAAATGATCTAGAGCGGCTTAAACTGATTTTGAATAGTTTAACTAATTTTGATTCTTATAAATTGGATTTTAGTAAAACCGTTTTGGTCACATGCGTCTCTACGTGTGTATGCGTCTCTACCTTGCCCACATTATCATATTTCTCGTTTATGAAGACTTTGAGTTCATCGAGTTCTGTTACGTTTCAATTATTCTTGTCTACCGAAAAGAGTTTTTTACCACCATACATTATTTTACTGACGGAGACGTTTTTGGATTCTTTTCCACTAAATAATTTCAGCTTATATATCAGTTTGTCATTTTGTTAATATCTGTATGGATTCAGAAAATGCAATCAAGATTTTCTCAATTGTCCGACGACCTTGCTATAAAACTTTATCGACGCATTAAAATTTTGTCTTAAATTTACTATCACCTTCGTATAAAGAATTATTTTGCTTAACTTTTCTTTTCATTGTAGTTTATGTCTTTTGATAATTTATTCTTTTTTAATAAAAAGTAGTACTAGAAAATCGGTTGTGTTTTAAAAGAAAAAAGAACATATTTTTTCTTTAGTTTGTAATTGCTTGTGTTTGCTAAATGTTTTAGATCGCTTCAAAAAAAACATAAATAAATAGTATTTTTTGGCGGCGGAGATCATCAAATATTGTAAGGAGGTATTGGAAATTTGATAGCCAAAACACATCCCTTTGTCATATAGAACATACATTCAAATACAATGCATAATATTCAAGTAATGTAGAACAAGAGAAGAGAACAAATTGGTTTCATCAAACAGCATAGATCTAACCATATGCAACTGGTTCTCTTACATTATTGAACATAAAATAAACAAACTTAACTGAGAGTTCCAAAAGGATAATTTGAACTGACAATAACATAAGACTGGCATGAACTCCAGTAGTTGAGAATGACGACCTTTAAATCTTGATTATTTCTCCTTAGACTCCGAGTCATCCTCAGCTTTCACCGCCTTCGAAACGAATGTAACTGGTTTCTTCGGGTGCTCATTTACAGTCAAGTTAAAAACATCGGGCTTCGAGTAATGTCCCACCACATCAAAGTATAACTTGGCTCTTGCTATATCACCAAGATCTAGATAAGAGGATGTTATAGATATTATTAGGCAAAGAAAGTTTCGATTTAATAAAGCCTATGATGAATAACAAATAAGAGTGTAATTGATATACCAAGATCAGCTGTGATGAGACCCTCTGATTCAAAGTTTGGTCCCGAGAACCTTTCCCAATGGTGAAATAATGACACTACCACCTTGGGAGACAATGGCTTCATCGTGTTGGTCATCGTACCAGTCGGTGAAAAGGTGATCAACACGCTCAGGGAAATCTTTACGCAGGCAGAACTGGCAAGCCGACAATACGAAACATCCACCCTCCATGGCAATGTGCATCATCGACGATTGCCATTCCTTGGAACCATCAGCAGTAGGTGCACAATATAATTCAACTCCTGCATCCCGAATCCAAATTGTTAGGAGTCTTACATTGAAAAAGAAGTTAAAGCTGTGAATACTTGTAATAACGAGGACATCTAGGACTAACCCTTCCCGTACAGGGCAGTTCTGTAGAGGGGCATTCTATTTTCCCAGCAAATAGCAGCACCGAGTTTGCCAATGGGTGTGTCGTAAACAGGGATGGTTGATCCGTCCCCAAAACCCCAGATGCAACGTTCAGTAGTTGTTGGCATGACTTTACGGTGCTTACCCAAGAATCGACCTTCAGAACTGAAGAACAGGGCTGTGCAGTAGAGTGTATAGCCTTCCTTCTCTATAGCCCCCATTACCAAGTACACATTGTTTTTCCTAGCTAGCTCCGCTAGTTTATCTACTTCAGGTCCTGTTTGTTTGTTGTAGATTCATCACCAAACCAAAAAAATGTACAAAAAAAAAAGAGTTAGTTGTGACCCAATTCATTCCAACACTCATGTAATGCCTATGAACGTATATCCCAAGATAATACTGATTTAAACATACACTAAAACAAAGGTTGAGAAACAATATACTTCATATTCACGAGTCACGACAAAGAAAACAATAGTTTAATATGTTTTAGTACAGATGGATTAAATCGTTTATTTTCTTTTTCGAAAGAAGGAAGTTTATGATTTTATTTTTTTGACAAAGAAAAAAGTAGTGAAGGAAGTTTATGTTACCAGGAACATGAATGGCAGAAGCATGATATTTGCGGAACTCATCACGACCATCTTCGTTGAAAATACCAACCGCTAAACCAAACCTAAACCCACGAGGATATCCACCGATAAATCCCTCCGGGAAGACCACAAGGTCGGACCCGTTGCTCGCCGCCTCCGCAATTAACTTCTCCGCCTTTTCTGCAAAAACTCAAGTAAACCATTTTGATATATTTTGACTTTTTTTTTTTTTGCTTGAGACGTACTCATTTCATATTTGGCTTTCAGAAACTATATATGATATCGTTATAGATCGAAATAATGAAGAAAAACGAATAACCTATAGTTTTAGGAGTATCGTTATAGACGGTGGAGGCCTGGACGATTGTTGCTCGAACCATGGATGATGAGGAATCGGCGTTAACTTGAGTTGCGTTTTTGAGAGTCGACATTTTTTTCTATACCACAAAATAATCGCTTCAAGTGTTGTTTATATGTTGGTGACACATAGACAGTTGGGAGGCATGCAATGCTTCTTATATAGACTTTTTGTAATCTTTTACCAACTGGTGATATCATGGATCATATCTAGTATGTTATCCATATGAGATCTCTTTTCTTTTGACCAAAAAAAAAGAGATCTCTTTCCTCTAATCCATGGTTAATAGATAAGAATGCAATCACTGAGATCTCTTTCCTTCAATCCATGGTTAATAGATAAGAATGCAATCACTTTGAGTTTGTCAGCATGATGAGGAGAGCTGTGCTTGAAATATTTTAAGCCCATATTACAAATATTTTACCATATATATTACAGAAATATAAACAGCTTACATTTATACAATAAACTAGATATGAGTCCGTTACAAATGTTTTAATTTAGTAAAGAACATAAAATAATAAATCACTTTATTATAGTCTTATGATTGATTTTGTATATGTCGTGTGAGATTTATTTAATAATTAAAACTTGTTTTCACACATAAGTTCAAGTTAATATTTGCATTTTATAATTATGGTGCATAGATGAATTCTTATCAATTTTGTACTTATGGGTAGAGAAAACTCTATACGTAAAAGTTTAAATTGAATCCAACCCGAAATAAGAATTAAGATGAAATAAATAAATTGAAAATTAAATAACGCAAATCGAGCCATTGATAACATTATACACTTTTTATGTACTAAATAAATGTTTTATCAAATAAGTTTTAAATTTTTTAATTTTGCTAGGATTTTTTAAAAAGGAAAACATTCTATTTTATAAATCACCTTTTTATTTAAAATAAAAAAAATTCATTAAATACTCTTTTACATTTTTTGTTGAGGATTTTAGAAAAAGAAATTATTGTCATATAACCTTTTACAATTATCTTCTCTTTAGAATATCAGAAAGGTAAATTGCGATCAAATAATTATTTCCAGTTATTAATAAAAAAAATTTACATTATTATTTTTACAATTTGTACCAATACTATTTTTTACACTTATTTTGTTAATTAAATAATTTTTAGTATCATGTTCATCAGTTAATATTAACTATTTCTAAGAGTTGCCATTTTCAGAATGCACTCTTTTCAATATCACTAATATTTTTACATTTTCTTGTTAATTAAATAACTTTTTCGAAAAGTTAATTAAATAACTTTTTCGAAAAGTTAATTAAATAACTTTTTCGAAAAGTTAATTAAATAACTTTAGTATCATGTTTATCATTAACTCTCTGCTCAGGATTTAAAAAGAAAAAAAAAATCTTATTTAGTTAAGATTAAAAAAAATTACAAATCTCTTTTATTTAGGATTTTAGGAAAAAAAGTTAATTTCACATAATGGTAGGTTTTTATTGAAACATTCACAAATTTTTCTTAATTGACACATGTCATAATTATTTCGGGTGAAATATTTGAAGTTATTTTTTGTTTATAATTTTTCATACAAAGTTATCTAGTAAAAAGTAAAGTTAGTTAATTACGAGAAAACAAGATTAATTTTATAGTTTTATTTTATTTATACTTTTAAAAAATAAAAATACTTATTTTATAATTAGTTTTTCTTTAAGATTTTCATACAACTAATTTATTTTTTAGAAAAAAAAAATTTGTTTAATTAATTTTATGTTTTGTCCTATACGCACAAACACATATTCATCATATTCACACATACTCATATACAACAACAACATCATAATTAAAAAATTATGTTAGCATCATAAGATGTATCAAGGATAATAAAAAAATTGAGTTGTATGAAGAAATTAAAAGAAAATACTCAGGTATTATTTTTCATGTAAAGACTATTGTGTTTTGTAAAAATAATATGTGGAAGCTTAAACCGAAATATAGATATGAAATATTAATATTCATTTTCTAAAGTCCTAAAGAAATTTAAAATAATATTTGATAGTAGTTTTCTTTTAAAAAAAAAACAAAACAAAATTCCTTAAAAAAAGAATTGTGTCATATGTTTTAAATCCTAAGCAAAAAGAGAATTGTAAGAAGTTATTTGGTAATATTTTTTTTAAAACGGATTTAATGATGAACATGATATTAAAATTTGTTTAATTAAAAATGAATTAGAAGAATGGTAGTGATACAGATTGTAAAAATATTAATTTTAAAACGATTTGATAGTAATTTAATTTTTCAGAAATTCTACACAGAAGGTAATTGTTAAAGATTTTACGATGCTAATTTTTCTTTTCTAAAATCCTAAAAAAAGTTGTAAAACAGTATTTGATAGTATTTTTCTTTTCTTTTTCAAATTCTAAATAAAATAAATTTATAAAATAGAATGTTTTCCTTTTTTAAAAATCTTAACAAAATGACAATTTTAAATTTTATTTTATAGTAATATTTTAAATAGAATTGATGGCAAAAATGATATTAATGAACAAAAAAAATTAGGATATTGTCATGATTGGTTTTTACATGTGTTTGATATATATTTTCGTGTTTGTTCATAGAGATAGATTATTATTATTGTCACTGTAAGTGATATTTATATATGTTTGGTCAATACCAAATCAGATTTCGTCTTCATATTATTGTTATGAGGAGAAAGTATTTCTGTGTGTTTATTCCATGAAAAATGAACCACTTATATAGGAGTACAACCGAAAGATTTAGTCTTATCTAAGGATCTAGAAATACCTAGAATATTCCAGAAGATAAACATCATAATGGTCATCCACATATATAATTATCCATAATATTCCCCCTTGGATGTCCATCATGTGAAATGGTTTGTAATACGCTTAAGATGTTGCCTCATTAAAAACCTTACTAGGAAAACCTAGTGAAAAAAACCATAGTTAAGGAAAAGAGTGCAACACGTATTACTCCCCCTCATAAGGACATCACTCAAGATCCTTCAGACGATGCAGTCCAATAAGATGAACTAACTTCTTGAATGTAGTAGTAGGAAGCGCCTTTGTGAACATGTCAGCCAAATTTTCACTTGAACGAACTTGTAGGACACGAACATCGCCATTCTTCTGTAGATCATGGGTGAAAAGGAACTTTGGTAAAATGTACTTGATTCTGTCTCCTTTGTTATATCCGTCCTTGAGTTGTGCTATGCATGCAGCATTATCTTCATATATCACTGTTGGAGCTTCTTTTCCTGTAGATATGCCGCAGTCTTATCGTATATGCTGAACAACAGATCGTGCCATACACACTCACGACTGGCTTCGTGGATAGCCAAAATCTCTGCGTGATTAGAAGATGTGGCTGTGATGGTTTGCTTCATGGAACGCCAAGAAATAGTTGTACCACCATATGTAAAAACATATCCTGTTTGCGATTTAGCACTATGAGGATCAGACAAGTATCCTGCATCTGCAAAACCAATCAAATCTTCCTTCGATGGGTTAGAAAGAATAATCCCATATCTTTTGTACCTTGGAGGTAACAAAGTATATGTTTGATCCCATTTCAGTGTCTTCGAGTGGGGCATGAGCTAAATCTTGCCAACAAATTTACTGCAAATGATATTTCTGGCCTTGTATGGTGAGCAAGATACATTAGCGCCTCTATTGCACTTAAATATAGTACTTCAGGACCAAGAATCTCCTCATTTTCTTCTCCAGGATGGAAGGGATCTTTATTCACATCAAGTTATCTTACAGCCATTGGACTACTCAAAGGATGTGCTTGATCCATTGAAAATCTTCTAAGCACTTTCTATGTGTATGTAGTTTGATGCACTAAGATTCCATTCTTGAGGTGCTCAATATGTAGTCCCAAATAAAACTTTGTTTTGCCAAGATCTTTCATCTCAAACTCTTTCTTCAAATATTCCATCGTTTGAGAGATCTCCTTGCGAGTTCCATTAATGTTGAGATCATCAACATACACTGCAATTATAACAAATCCTTGGCTAAATCTCTTTATAAAGATGCATGGACTGATGGGATCATTTTTGTAGTCTTTCTTTAACAAGTACTCACTAAGGCGATTATACCACATACGTCCTGATTGTTTCAGTCCATAAAAAAGATTGATTTAACTTTATGCAGTATTGTTCTCGAGAACTAGATCCTGCTGCTTCTGGCAGCTTAAACCCTTCCGGGACTTTCATATAAATATCAGTATCTAGTAGACCATATAAGTTGGCTGTGACAACATCCATTAATTGTAAATCAAGTCTTTCTTTAATTGCCAGACAAATAAGGAACCTGAAAGTCGTTGCATCCACCACATGAGAATATGTCTCTTCATAATCGATTCCAGGTCTTTGTGAAAATCCTTGAGCAACTAAACGTGCTTTGTATCTCACAAGCTCACCCTTTTCATTCCTCTTTCGCACAAAAACCCATTTATACCCCCACTGGTTTTACACCTTCAGGTGTACAGGCTACAGGTCCAAACACTGCTCTCTTTGCAAGAGATTTAATTCAGCATCTATTGCTTCCTTCCATTTTGGCCAATCACTTCTTTGTGTACACTCTTCAATAGATTTTGGTTCCTGATCCTCATCCATAAGATCAACTGCCACATTGTATGCAAAAATATCATCGATGTCGATTCTCTTTCGGTTCCATTTTATTCCAGACATGACATAATTAATCGAGATCTCTTCATTCTCAGGTACCTGAATTACTTTGTTCATTATGTCTAAGCTCTCTTCTGGAGATCCTTCCTTTGTAATCACCTCGGTTTGACCATTGTTCATTTCTGCTCCTTTTCTTTTCCGAGGATTTTTGTCTTTGGAACCAATAGGTCTACCATGCTTTAGTCATGTCTTAGATTCATTAGCAGTTTGATTTTGTCCTTCTTGGACATTCATCCTTATTAGAGCATTTACAGCTGATATATGTGACTTGGTCATTCCTTTTGGGTCAGTAAATGCGTCTGGCAACTGATTTAATTTGCTAAGTTTTGTAGATGAATTATCTTTTGGACTTCTATGTCACATTCTTTAGTCCGAGGATCAAGATAAGATAATGATAATTCATTCCATTTAACTTCTTTTTCCAGCTGTTTATTTTCTCCCCCTAATGTTGGAAAGACAGAGTCATTAAAGTGACAATCTGCGAATCAAGCCTTAAATAAATCCTCCGTAGATGGCTCTAAATATTTAATTATCGATGGGGAGTCATATCCAACATATATTTCTAACCTCCTTTGAGGTCCCATCTTAGATCGCTGTGGTGGAGCAACTGGGACATATACATCACACCCGAATATTTTAAGATGGGAAATATTCGGTTCCTGACCCATAAGTAGTTGTGATGGGGATAACTGATGATTACTCATTGGCCTGATGCGAATTAATTCTGTTGCATGTAATATAGCATGCCCCCATGCAGAGATTGGGAGTTTTGATTTCATGAGTAATGGTTTAACAATCAACTGGAGACGTTTGATTAAAGATTCAGCTAAACCATTTTGAGTGTGAACATGTGCAACTAGATGTTCAACACTTATCCCAATTGACATGCAGTAATCATTAAAATCCTGGGATGTAAATTCACCAGCATTATCGAGGCGAATTGTTTTCAAAGGAAAATCTGGAAAATGTGCTCGAAACTTTATCAGTTGAGCAAGCATCCTCCAAATGCTAAGTTGCGGATCGATAACAAGGATAAATGTGACCATCTAGTAGATACATCTATTAAAACCATATAATATCGAAAGGTTCTACAAGGTCGGTGAATCGGTCCACATATATATCCCTGTATTCGTTCCAGAAAGTTAATCATTTCATTGTTTATCTTTTCTGGTGAGGACCGTATGATTAATTTTCCTTGTAAACAAGCAGCACATGAGAAATCAATAGGAAGGATTTTATTATTCTTTAATGAATGTCCACAAGAATTAATGATTATCTTTCGCATCATTACTGAATCGGGATGGCCTAACCGGTCATGCCAAACATTGATATTTTCATTAAGTTTCTCGCTAACTAGAGCATTTGACTCAATCGTACTAATCTTAGTATAGTACAATCCAGTGGAGAATGCGGGTAATTTTTCCATAATATTTTTAGAGCCTTGAATAATATTTGTAATTTGAAGGTATCTGATATTTCCTTCATTCATAGTCTCAATATGGTATCCGTTTTGACGAATATCCTTAAAGCTCAATAAATTTCTTTGAGATTTGGGAGAATACAACGCATTAACAACTTCAATTTGCGTTCCCATACGTAATATCATATTTGCTTTTCCAGAACCCTCAATTATTTTTGCTCTACCCATTACAATACTCACACTAGATTCTTTCATTATCAAATGAGAAAAATATTTCTTATTTTTCAGAATAGTATGACTAGTTGCACTGTCTGCCAAGCATAAATCTCCATCATCCATTATTCTTCAAGTTAAATAAAGCAAAGTCAAAATAACTTAATGCATACGAAAAATTGTTTCTATCTCGTAATGTATCTATATTTTTCAATCAGACATTTAATGCATTCAGTAAAAATACGACTTTGCAAAAATGCTTGTATAAATCATGTAAAGGAAGTGTCCGCAAAAGCGTTGTGAAGCACTTAAACAAAACGGTTTTGCGTAATATATTCAGTTTGATCTTGTAAAAATATCCGCATACAAAATCAATGAACTGTTGCTAAAGTCGCATGAATTCTTAACTAAATTATAAAAGAATTCTAATGCAATATTCCATTTATATACTATTTAAAATTTACGAAATAATAGAGATTAATTAATTTATTGTTTTAGATCCAAATATTTAGAAAAACATATCTAACCGTATAATTATACATATTAATGATAAGGAATGATTGCTATACCTTTTATGTATAAACAAGTTCAATATATTCTAGCACATCTTAGTTACGATTAGAAATCAAACTTAATAATATAATTCTAAGCCAGAATGCAAGTCGAACAAACATTTTTTTTAAAAAAAAGTAATATAACAATTATTTGATATTAAGTTAATGAAGCGAGAGATTAATCTTTTTTTTTCTTTTTATAGATTATTATTCCATAATATTACTGTAAATCATCATACTATGAGTTCATAATGAATCAAGTTATAAACAATAAATCTAGTCTCCATGAACAAAATAGAAATATGATTCTGTGACAAAGCATGACATTGCGTACATTAATGCATTAACTAATGATGAAGAGTATGCATATAAACAAATCTAACGTAGATATTGTATAGATAGCCAAGTCTTGATTTTAGGTGGAAAACGCAAACACCTAACAAAGCGTGCTTATGAAATTAATTAAATAATGTAATTATGAATTGATGATGAAAGTTATAATGTTATACATACGATGTCAAAACTCTAAAAAAGAATTAATCGCGGTAGCGTTATGGTGGTAGGCTCAATCAAACAACTGCCCAAAAACGTATCCTCACCAGACGACTTCTTCTCTTTTCTTCTTCTTGGTTCCCACTCTATGTGGTCCCTCTCCCCACCAAGAACCCCCAAAACCCTGCAATAAGGCTGCTCTAATAGTTTTGAAAGTTATTTAGGAAACATGAGTTACTAACCTCATTAATGGAAATAGAGGACTAGAGACTGAAACGGTGAACACCCAACGAAAGCAAAAGCTCCTGAGCCAGTAAATTGTGCTGATAACATGTTATGAAGATAAAGTATTTCTGTTTGTTTATTCTATGAGAAATGAACCACTTATATAGGAGTACAACTGAAAGATTTAATCTTATCTAAATATCTAGAAATACCTAGAATATTCGAGAAGATAAACATTGTAATGGTCATCCACATATATAATTATCCATAATAATTATTACATTTTTTATGTTTTTACCATGTCGTATTTTTCTAATTCGTTTTTAATTAAACTGTTTATTATGGAAATATATCATTAAAAATAATGAATTAAGAAAAATATTTAATATCAGATAAGTTTAATATAGATATGAAATATTTGTAGCTATTTTTTGGCTATAATTTTGTAACATACAATTATCTATTAAAATGTTAGTTGTTTATAAGAAAATAATAAGAGTAATTTTACAATTTTATTTTGTTAGTCTTGTATAAAAGGAATATTCTTTATTTTACAGTTAGTTTTTCTTCATGATTTTTATTAAATAATTTATTGTACTTGTATGATTTTATAATATGTTTTTCTTTAAGATTTTCTCTTAAAAGTTATTATTAATCTTTTATAATTCTCTTTCTTTCTTATATTTTTTTTAAAAATTATATTGTTATAAAAATAAAAATTACTTTCAAATAGCTTTTTTAAAATTATTTTTTTGTTTAGAAATTTTTAAAAACGAAACTTATAATCAAATATTTTTAAAAATATATAATTGTAAAAGATTATGTAATAGTAATTTTCTTTTTCTAAAATCTTGAAGAGATCCTTAAAAGACTATTTTTGTAATGAGAATTTTTCTTTTCTAAATCTCTCTTAAATCATAAATAAAATAGAATTATATCATATTTTTGACACATGACACAATCTTATAATTTTATTGTCATGTGTCGCGATCATGTTAATTACCAACTTTGAAGAACCAAACTTCATATTGTACGAGGGAATCGTGGAATCGAATGAACCAAATCCTTTTAAGAAACTATTAATGTTCCAAGGAGAACCGGCAATTCAATTGCAAAATGTTAATAGTCTAGATACATATTTAAATATTTTCTGCAAATTTACCTCTACATTAAAGCTTTGATCTAGACATATCAATTGGTATCTGAGCTTTAATCTATGATGCCAAGATAAAAGCTTTGATACCAACTGATACGTCTGGATCAAAGCTTCAAGGTAGTAGTCAATTGGCAGAATGAGTTAATGGTTTTCATCAAGTTAAACATTCTTATATAGACGGCAAAGTTACAACTAGATCCACACAAAAATCCTACAAAAAGATGTTTAAAGATATCTTACTTTATGAAGACTGATTCTTACTCGTTAAATCAGGAAAACTTAAAACAAGATCATGGAACAAAGGAAGGAAAAATATTTTCATTATTCGGTCAACAATCAACAAATATACAAATATATATATATATATATACTAGATATGAGTCCATGCGTTTCAACGGATTTTGTTTGATATTTTAATTTAATAAAGAAACATAAAAGAAATGTTTTTGTAGTTTTAGGATTGTTTTTACATATGTTATGTGAGACTGATTTTATAATCACACATGAATTCAGTTCATACTTGTATTTTATAATTATAGTGTATAGTGAATTGTTATCAACTTTGTACTTAGGGCTAGAGAAAACACTCATACTTTAAAATTTCAACCAAATCCAATTTGAAGTAAGTATTATAATGAAAAAATAATTAAAAGTTAAATAATTAAGGTAAATCGAGTCAATGACAACATTATACGCTTTTATGTACTAATTTAATGTTTTATTAAACTTATCCGATATTTAATATTTTTTAATTTAATATTTCTTAATGATATATTTATGTAATAAAATTTTAATTAAACATGAAGTAGAAAAAATACTACCTAGTAAAAACAAAAAGTAAAAAATCATGATGAAGCTTGATTTGTTTTTAACAAAACGCATATAAAAACACTTACGGTGAAAATAATAATAATCTACTTCCTATGTCCAGACATGAAAATATATATTGATTTTTGTATGACCAAACACATATAAATAACAATCACGACAACATCCTAATTTTTTATTTTTATTAATTAAATATTTTTAGCATCATACTTATCATCAAATTCTTTTTAAAAATTACTATTAGTTAATTTTTTAATTTTTTGGTTAGGACTTTTAAAAAAGGAAAATATTCTATTTTATAAAGCTCTTTTTTATTTACAGTGAAAAAATAAAACAAATCATCAAATAAAATAATTAAAAATTATAATATTATTTTATACTTATTTTGTTACTTAAATAATTTTTAGTATCATGTTCATCATAAAATTCTCTCTTAAAAATATTATCAAATAACTTTTTATATTTTCGTTAGGACTTAAAAAATATGATACAAATCTCTTTTGCTTAGGATTTTTTTTTAAACGAAAACAACTATCAAATATTATCTTACAAAATTTTTAGTTTTAGAAAAGGAAATTGATATTACCTATCTTTACAATTTTATTTGGTCTAGGATTTATAAAAATAAAATTACTATCAAATAATTATTTCCAGTTACTATTAACTATTTTTAAAAGTTGCTTTACAATTTTTCTATGTCAATAAAATAATTTTTAGTATAATGTTTTCATTAAATTTTTAAATGTAAAAATTACTTTTAAATAAACTTTTACAATTCTATTTTGTCAGGATTTAAAAATAAAAATAAAAAACAATCATCTTTGGTTAAGATTAAAAAAGGAAAAATATTTTCCAAATCTCTTCACATAATGGAAGGTTTTTATTAACACATTCACAATCTAATTTTTTATTGAAAAATTTCATAATCATATCAGGTGAAATATTTGAAATTATTTTTGGTTTACAATTTGTTAAACACAAATTATCTATTAAGAAGGAAAATTAGTTATTTCTAACAAAAATAATATTACTTTCACTATTTTATTTTATTTAAACTTTTAAGAAAGGAATTTTTTAATTAATTTTTCTGTAAAATGTTTCATTAAACAATTTGTTGTATCTGTAGGATACTATAATTCATTTTTGTTTAAGATTTTTATACAACTAACTTATTTTTATTAAAAGTTTCTGTTTAATTGATTATATATTTTTGCCTTATATGCACAAACACATATTTATCATATTCACAGATATGTACAACAACAACATCTTAATTAATATCATAACCAAAAACATTACGTTAGCATCATAAGATGTAATAAGGATAATAAAAAATTGAGTTGTATCAAGAAATTTAAAGAAAATACTCATGTAATATTTTTCTTGTAAATACTATTGTGTGTTTGTGAAAATAATATGAGGAAGCTTAATCCTAAATATAGATGTGAAATATTTGTAGCTATATTTGGGTTATAATTTTTTTAACATACAGTTATTTATAAGGAAAGTTAGTTATTTATAAAAAGTAATAGGAATACTTTTACACTTTCTTTTGTTTTACTGTATAGTTAGATTTTCTTTATGATTTTATGAATTAATTTCTTGTACTTGTAGGATTTATAATTCGTTTTTTTTACAAAAATCATATTTTTATTTAATAATTATCTTTCTTGAGTATCTTTAACAACAAAAAATTATATATTTTAAAAGTAAAAATTACTTTTAAATAGCTTTTTACAATCATTTTTGTTTAATATTTCAAAAATGAAAATTACTGTTTAATATTTTAACAATATATAATTGTAAAAGACTATGTAATAGTAATTTTTCTTTTCTGAAATCCTAAAAATAACTGTAAAAGAATATTTTTGTACAAATAATTTTCTTTTTTTAATTGTCTTTGTAAATCTTAAAAAAAAAGAATTATATCATATTTTGACATATGTCACAATCTTAAAAAAATTATTGACACATGTCATGATCATTTAATTAGTAACTTTGAAGAATCAAGTTTTATATAATAAGATAGATTGTTGAAAAGATTATTCGGTGTTTTAAGTAAGGTGTATAAGTTAGCAAAAAAAAAAGTAAAGTTTTACGTGTAAGACCCGATCCTGGCTAATAAGCCCCAACATGGATCCGCGGCCTCACTTAGCTAGATCATAGGGTGATTGATCATATTTCTAAGGTTCCATATTCATCTAAGCCATTTTCAATCAACTGAGGTTCATTCAATCCAACCCTAAGACTAGACAATAAGAGAAATAGTATCTTTATTAATAATAACATGTGATCCATACAATGTAGTCATATCATTCAGTTTGCACAATAGGCTATCATAAGTTCATACAATACTAACACAACCCACACATCCATAAACGGCCTGGTCTTCATGGCTCCTTGGCCTTGCCACGGTCCTGGTCAGATCCTGAAACCAACACACACACAACACAAGAACATAAGTATTCCGATAGCCTAACATACACAAGTTCTATTGCATGGTTCGGTTCACCTATCTAAGTTCACTAAGCTATCCAATCAGTTAGCAAAGCACACGGCCACACTCAGGACATCAGCTAAGACACCCTGAACACCCATAAGACACGCGGCCTGACTGATCTAATGTGATCTAACCCATCAATCACACTTAGACCACAAGCGGCCATGATCACATCCCAAATCTGACCTACTGAAAACAATCTCTAAAAACTAATTAAAACTCATGACAATTACTGATAATTCCCCACTAAGAAGAATCCACCATCAGATCAATCAGAACCGGCCTAATCCCCATTGAATTTAGCAAAACCCACCAAACCGCCATAACTGAGCACCATCAAACCGGCCTGATAAATCCAATCAAACCACATGATAAATCATGATAAATCCTCACTAAGAGGAATCCATGGTCGGATCCCATCAATTCCATCCAGAACCATGAGATCCGGACTTAGCTGCCCAACCAAGGCCATGGAGAGTTTCTGTGAAACAGCCAAGGCCATGGTCGGCCACACTGGGTTGGAATCATCCAACACATCCAGAACAAAGTAGAACACAAGTAGATCATGAAAGGAAAGGGAGGAGATGGGTTTGGTCCAGCCGTTCCAACCACGCCAACACGGAATCTCACCGCTGCCGTAGCGGGACCGTCCGGCCGTCCCACTCACCTTGGCGTGCGCTCAGGAGTGCTCAAGCCCTTGTCCACATCCTTCTCCTTGCCTCTGGTACTCATCATCACACGATCTCCACACCACACAAGCCAACTCCTGGTGGAATCACCCACACACTCACACAACCAAGTCCTTGGCGATCTCTCTATCTCTTTCTCTGTTCTCTCTCTGTCCGCGAGTTTGGCAGAGTTTTCCTTAGGGAAAAATTGTGGCAAATCTCGACCCCAAGGCCTGTATTTATAGGGGAAGGGGTTGGCCAACTGCCTGGGCGAACAGGTGCCACCTTCGGCGAGCAGGTGCAACTGTTCTTCCCACCCTTTTGCACAAACCGCTGGTAACTGCCCCTTCTTCCCTTGGGCTGATCGAACACAAGCCCATACTGCAAGCCCACACGCCTGGCCCTCTTGTCCAAGCCACAAACCCACGGACCTCCATGTCCAGCTAGGACAGACCCATGGCAGCCATGGACTGAGCCCCATGGTCAAGACTCCAACACTCCATCTAGTGAGATGAGCTGGCCACTAGCTGTTCCAGCTGAGTGAGCTAACTATCCAGCTACTGGAGCTGACCCTTCCTAGTGTGAGCTGTCCGAGCTTGTCCCAGCTGGTCCAGCTTCTTCCTTGGGTTGTCCAGCTCCCAAATCACTTGTCCAGCTCTCATTTCCTTGTCTCCATCCGTTCCTGATCAAGTCTCATCGTTTGATGGACTTAACCATCCGTTCCAGGTTAAGGTCCAGCATTTCTGAACTCCTTAACCTTTCTATCCAGCCATGGCACGCTTGTCCCGAGGTCCTAAGACCAGACTGTGCGTCTCCTCATTACCATGGCTGTGCCGAAGGCTTAGTCGAATCGGGGACATGACAAGTCTCCCCACTTGAGATGGATTCGCCCTCGAATCCAACTCGACTTGTCTCCTCCACAAACTGACTATACCACTCTGGATAATCAGCTTTCATCCTTGGTTCTGTTTCCCAAGTGACTTGCTCATGACCACTGCACTCCCATACTACCTTGACCATTTGAATGGTCTTGTTCCTCATTGCTTTTTCCATCCTGTCTACAATCCGAACTGGCCTTGTTTCCAAGGTGAGGTTAGTGCCTAGATCAGATGGAATCTCGTGTAGGATGATGTCTTGCTCAGTAAGACATTTCCTTAATTGAGACACATGGAACACATTGTGGAAAGCATCCATCTCGGTTGGCAGGTTCAGCTTGTAAGCCACAGCACCAACTCTTTCTATGATCGGAATGGACCCAAGTACCTTGGATCCAACTTTCTGCGACCGGACACTCTCTTCGGCCTCTGAAAGTGATCATCTTGAGGTAGACCATGTCGTCCACCTCAAACTCCACATGCTTCCTCCTTCATCAGCATAACTTTTATGGCGATCCTGTGCCTCTTTCATCTTGTCCCTTATGAACTTGATTTTCTCGGTTGTCTCCTCAACAATCTCAGGCCCTATCATGCTGCGCTCCCCCACTTGGGTCCAGCACAATGGTGTCCTGCAAGGCCTCCCATATAGAGCTTCATATGGAGACATACCAATGCTTGTGTGAAAGCTATTGTTGTAGGCAAACTCTACCAAAGGTAAGTGCCTTTCCTGGACTCCTTCCAGTCCAAGACACAAGCTCTCAACATGTCTTCCAGCGTTTGGATTGTCCTTTCAGACTGTCCATCCGTTTGTGGATGATAAGCCGTGCTCATGTTCACTCTTGTTCCCAAGGCCTTTTGAAAAGCCTTCGAGTAAGAGGTGAAACGTGGGTCTCTATCAAAGACTATACTGGCTGGTACACCATGTAGACGTACTATCTCATTCATGTAGATCTGCACCAAGGGCTCCACACCATCAGTCTTCTTGATTGGTATGAAATGAGCTGACTTGGTCAATCGATCCACCACTACCCGTGAGTCCTTCCTGTTCCTGGTCGTGGGGAACCCGCACACAAAGTCCATGGTGATGTGGTCCCACTTCCACTCCGGAATAGGCAAGTTCTGCAGCAACCCGCTGGGTACTTGATGTTCAGCTTTGACAAGCTGGCAGGTTGGACACTTGGCCACCCACTCGGCCACATCCGTTTTCATACGGATCCAATGGTAGTACCTCTTGATGTCCTTATACATCTTGTTCAAGCCAGGATGCACGAGAACTTAGACTTATGAGACTGTCTCATGATCTCCTCCTTGAGTTCCTTATCATTAGGAACACCGACTCTTCCATGGACCAAGATGGTACCATCACATGCAATCTGGTACTGCCTTATCATTCGAGCAACCTTCGAAGGTTCTCATCCAAGCTTTGTGCTTGTCTAATCCTGGTGAGAAGATCAGCCTGATTCATCGCCTCCAAACCCAATGGCTCGTCCTCACTGGCCATTGTGTTCAGATGCAAGGACCTGACCATTCCCTCCAGTGTTTCGCTTCCTTCTCGCTGATACCTCAGCTCTCCTGGCTCAAGGCATCAGCCACCAGGTTTGCCTTCCACGGGTGGTAAGCAATGTCAAGATCATAATCGGCCACAAACTCCATCCACCTCCTTTGTCTCAAATTCAACTCAGGTTGAGTGAATATGTACTTGAGGCTCTTGTGGTCGGTTAAGATCTGAACCTTGGCACCATACAGGTATGAAAGCCATATCTTGAGAGCAAACACCACTGCGGCCATCTCCGTGTCGTGTGTTGGGTAGTTTCCTCATGCTTCCTCAATTGTCTAGAAGCGTAGGCAATCACCTTCCCATGTTGAGTCAATACACACCCCAATCCAAGAATGGATGCATCGTGTATACCACATAGGGTTGGTCAGCCTCGGGCAGCACTAGAATAGGTGCTCGGTCAACATGTCCTTTAGTGCAGAAGCACTTCTCACAAGCCTCGACCATACAAACTTCACCTCCTTTCCAGTTAGTTGTGTCATTGGTTGCGCCAAGCTAGCAAACCCTTTGACAAACTTCTGTAATACGGCCAGACCCGAAAACTCGACCTCGGTTGCATTCTTAGGTCTTGGCCACTCTGTATGGCCTTGATCTTCTCGGATCCACAGACACTCCCTGGTCTGATACAATGTGACTCCAGAACCCAACACTCCTTTGCCAAAACTGCACTTGCTTAATTTAGCAAAGAGTTGTTGTTCCCTCACCGCCCTAACACCGCCCTTAGATGCTTCTCATGATCCTTCTTGGTTTTGGAGTAGACCAGGATATCATCAATAAAGATGATCACAAATTCATCTAAGAAATCTCAAGATGCTGTTCATCATCTTCATGAAAGCCGCTGGTGCATGGTTAATCCAAATGGCATGACCACAAACTCATAGTGGCCATACTGGTCCGAAAGTCGTTTTCCTAACATCATTTGGTTCAATGGGAATCGATGATACCACGAAGCCAAATCTATTTTGGAAAACCACTTTGCACCCTTGAGCTGATCCAATAGCTCATCTATCCGAGGTAATGGGTACTTGTTCTTCACAGTCACCTGTTCAACCCTCGATAGTCAATACACAGCTGAAGCTACCATCCTTCTTCTTCACAAAGAGGACTGGTGCTCCCTGTGGTGACACACTTGGTCAGATGAAACCCTTATCCAGCAACTCCTCGAGTTGCTTCTTAAGCTCAGCCATCTCAGCCAGAGCCATTCTATAGGGACTTTTGGATAATGGGGCCGTCCCTGGTTCGAGTTCTATTATGAATGGGTCCGACCTATCGTGGGGAATGCCCCGCTCTAAACACATCCCGGAACTCACCAACCAGCGGTATTCCCTCCGGTCACCACCCCTACGACCTCCTTAGTGGCGATTGTGGCGGATAAGCCTCACAACCCTTCCTCAAGATCCTTTCTACATGGATAGCTGACACCACCAAGCATCCAGAGATCGGACGATACCTTGGAACTTGATCGAGTCCCACACCCACTCTCAAACAGCACCGACCCGGTGGCGGTCAAGAGTGGCCGATACTTTCAAGCCAGTCCATACCTAAAATCACTTCATGATTCTTTGGGTGGACTACCACAAGATCCACGTGCATGACCTGTCCCCGATCATCACCGGACGCCCTGAATCACCCCTAGAGAATGCATCACTTGGCCTCGGCGCATTCACTACCCCAGACAATCCCGTTCCCAACTGGAACAACCCTTTCCGAGCATCCACGGACTCACAAAACTATGTGTAGCTCCAGTATCGAAAAATGCGTGTGTTTCCACACCACCAATACTTAGGGTCCCTACACATGACCCAAACTAAGTATCTAACCATCCTAGGTTCCATACCATGCAATTCTACCGAATTGAAAAGAATAAGATCGGACATAATACCGGTGATCGCGAGGAATGGTCCAGCCTTGTCCTCGCCCTGGACAACTCATAGATGCGGGTGCTGATGTCTGTCCATGGCTCTGGCCTGTCTTCTGGCCTCCCACGCCTTTGCTAGTCCCAGCCGCTAACTTAGGACAATCCTTGCGGAGATGTCCCCTCTTTCCACGGTAGTGGCAAGTCCCCGTATCACCATCGCCCTTGCTCCTCGCTCAGACAGTCACGAGCTGAGTGATCCATCTTACCACATCGGAGACAAGCTCCCATTGCCCTCCAGCATTCACCTCCATGGTGTCGCCACACTTAGGACACACGGCCTACCACGAGGTTTTACCCTCATCAGCCTGGTCCCTCTTCCTCTTCCTGTCACCACTCGGCCCGAAGCCACCACCATACTCTTAAGCTTCGCTTGTTCTCATCTGCAAGATTGACCTCCAGCAAGGCCATCCTCTCAACCAGCTCGGACACGGTGGGAAGGTGCGGACAGAACAAGAAGTCCTAAGTTCAGCCCTAAGGCCTCGGATGAACCTTCGAACCTGCACTGCCTCATCCTCCAACTCTCTTCCCACATAGCGCCTAAGTCGGTTGAACTCCTCCTCATACTCCCGAACCGTCCTGGCCCTTGAACCAAGTCCAGAACTGAGCCTCCAAACGATCCCATGCCTCAGCTGGAGTACTTGTGGTTGAACTCAACCTCAAAGTCGAGAAGCGCTCAATGGTGTAGTTGGTGCGGCTTGTCGAGCCAACCACCGGTTGTGTGCATCTCCCTCCGTGAAATGAACAGCAATGTCCTTCGGTAGTCCTTTGGACAACGGCTTGAGCTGAAGTTGCGGACCAGCCTGGTCTTCCATTCATCAGCCTCTATGGGATCAACACTTCCAGCAAAGTGTTTGGTCCCCATGCGGGTTATGTGCTCCAGAACCTTAAGATAATCCACCTTCTTAGTGGATCCAGCCGGGGATCAATCTCAATCACCTCACCATCTGTTCCACTTGCTGGAGCCACTCCCCGGCTGCACGAGCGCTGGCTGTCCGGCCGGCCTGATGATTCCCAATGGGAATAGCTGTCGGATCGGTATGGCCTGACCCAAGGGTGCGAACGCCTGAGTCAAAGCCAATATCTGAGCTCCCATAGCCTTCATGACCTCCAAGACCTCATGCATGGTTGGTTCCACAGCCTGGTCCAGCTGACCAGCTGTCCTACCACCCGCTGCCATGTTCGGTCACCAAGGCGTCCGGTGTGTGAGGACTCACCCTCACCCTCCAGCTCCCCACCTTGCAGCCGCCCAGCTCCACCAGCTCCATCAGCCTGTCCGACCCATGTTCCAGCTGAACATCAGTCCCATCCACACGAACCTCGGTAGGATTGAGCTGGACAAGAGTCAATCCAGTCCCAGCATTGACCACATCCGTTTGGATTGGCAATGCTGCGCCGATGCACATCATCTGCACCCACATGACCGGATGCTCCAGCAGCCTCCTTACTCTTCGAGACTTAGTCTTGCTTTTTCCACCCTAAGGATTCAAACCACAAGAAATCAAGTTAGTCCACAAGACTTAACAATTATCTGCAAACAATCCCTAAGGCTAAGCAAGTGACCAGACCTTACCATGAGACCCAGCGGATGTGTGGTGACAAACCCAACCCAAAACAATCCTAGAATCAACTCCGCCTGATACCAACTTGTAAGACCCGATCCTGGCTAATAAGCCCCAACATGGATCCATGGCCTCACTTAGCTAGATCATAGGGTGATTGATCATATTTCTAAGGTTCCATATTCATCTAAGCCATTTTCAATCAACTGAGGTTCATTCAATCCAACCCTAAGACTAGACAATAAGAGAAATAGTATCTTTATTAATAATAACATGTGATCCATACAATGTAGTCATATCATTCAGTTTGCACAATAGGCTATCATAAGTTCATACAATACTAACACAACCCACACATCCATAAACGGCCTGGTCTTCATGGCTCCTTGGCCTTGCCACGGTCCTGGTCAGATCCTGAAACCAACACACACACAACACAAGAACATAAGTATTCCGATAGCCTAACATACACAAGTTCTATTGCATGGTTCGGTTCACCTATCTAAGTTCACTAAGCTATCCAATCAGTTAGCAAAGCACACGGCCACACTCAGGACATCAGCTAAGACACCCTGAACACCCATAAGACACGCGGCCTGACTGATCTAATGTGATCTAACCCATCAATCACACTTAGACCACAAGCGGCCATGATCACATCCCAAATCTGATCTACTGAAAACAATCTCTAAAACTAATTAAAACTCATGACAATTACTGATAATTCCCCACTAAGAAGAATCCACCATCAGATCAATCAGAACCGGCTAATCCCCATTGAATTTAGCCAAAACCCACCAAACCGCCATAACTGAGCACCATCAAACCGCCTGATAAATCCAATCAAACCACATGATAAATCATGATAAATCCTCACTAAGAGGAATCCATGGTCGGATCCCATCAATTCCATCCAGAACCATGAGATCCGGACTTAGCTGCCCAACCAAGGCCATGGAGAGTTTCTGTGAAACAGCCAAGGCCATGGTCGGCCACACTGGGTTGGAATCATCCAACACATCCAGAACAAAGTAGAACACAAGTAGATCATGAAAGGAAAGGGAGGAGATGGGTTTGGTCCAGCCGTTCCAACCACAGCCAACACGGAATCTCACCGGCCGTAGCAGGACCGTCCGGCCGTCCCACTCACCTTGGCGTCGCTCAGGAGTGCTCAAGCCCTTGTCCACATCCTTCTCCTTGCCTCTGGTACTCATCATCACACGATCTCCACACCACACAAGCCAACTCCTGGTGGAATCACCCACACACTCACACAACCAAGTCCTTGGCGATCTCTCTATCTCTTTCTCTGTTCTCTCTCTCACACGAGTTTGGCAGAGTTTTCCTTAGGGAAAATTGTGGCAAATCTCGACCCCAAGGCCTGTATTTATAGGGGAAGGGTTGGCCAACTGCCTGGGCGAACAGGTGCCACCTTCGGCGAGCAGGTGCAACTGTTCTTCCCACCCTTTGCACAAACCGCCTGTAACTGCCCTTCTTCCCTTGGGCTGATCGAACACAAGCCCATACTGCAAGCCCACACGCCTGGCCCCTCTTGTCCAAGCCACAAACCCACCGGACCTCCATGTCCAGCTAGGACAGACCCATGGCCGCCCATGGACTGAGCCCCATGGTCAAGACTCCAACACTCCACCTAGCTGAGATGAGCTGGCCACTAGCTGTTCCAGCTGAGTGAGCTAACTATCCAGCTACTGGAGCTGACCCTTCCTAGTGTGAGCTGTCCTGAGCTTGTCCCAGCTGGTCCAGCTTCTTCCTTGGGTTGTCCAGCTCCCAAATCACTTGTCCAGCTCTCATTTCCTTGTCTCCATCCGTTCCTGATCAAGTCTCATCGTTTGATGGACTTAACCATCCGTTCCAGGTTAAGGTCCAGCATTTCTGAACTCCTTAACCTTTCTATCCAGCCATGGCACGCTTGTCCTGAGGTCCTAAGACCAGACTGTGCGTCTCCTCGTACCATGGCTGTGCCCGAAGGCTTAGTCAGAATCAGGGACATGACATTACGTGTTTTCGAAATTGTTTGGTTCAAAAAAAAAGAATCAATTGGGTGAAATAATATAATAAAAATTACCAGAACGAAACAAAGTATTATTCACGTAAGTGTACTTTAATGTGTATAGGCTCTATAAAAATATATTTTCTAACTTTGATTTACAAATATACAAAGTTGATTTGATTTCAAATACAAAGGCTTCTTTGGTACAAAATATGCATTTGGGTTCACCCTTGTGGTAATAAAATTACAAAACGTGTCGCTTCTGGATTTTCGGTTCCCTTGTATGCTTCAAGTTGTTCAAAACGTGGGACCTGGATGAGGTTATTTTCTTAGACGATGAAACGCCGAAGAAGCTATGATCAGGCTGCCCTATTCTTGAAATATGGGACTTGGTCGGAGCTCAAAACGGCAACGTGACGAGTTACTCTATAACGGTGCCTTCATTACAAAATTTGACTAATACGCCTTCTTTGAAGTATTTCAAGATTTTAGATTATGCTTAAAGTGTATGATTGAGTATTTTGGAAGCACATTGTAGATGTTACACGTAGCAACATTGATGATATCCTCAGATCTCTTGCATCAGTCAAACGCCTCATATTTGTCTCAGTAATTTCCTAGACCATCTGCTTTTGTTTTGTCTAAGTTTTGTTGCAATGCCTAAACCATTTGCTTTTTTTTTTTCAATTTATGTTTCTATTTTATGCACAATAGAGTTAAAATAATGATACGCTACTAATGATGCAACAGAGTGACTCCCTAAGCCACTATCTAGCTAATAATATCTCAATGGATTTTAGTGTACAAAGTATGAGATAGCTACAGACTACATGTTATTCGCGTTGTCCAGCATTGAGCTTGAAATTTATACAAATCATTGTGATTGTTTGATAACATCAAACCATTGGATTAAACTTTGTTTAGGTTCATATTAGTGAGCATGCCAAGCCGATGATTACAAATCTAAGTAACCAACACCAACTAGTGTGGTTTATGTTACATGAGATTAAATGAACGTAGTATAATTCGGTTCAGTTATGACAACAATCTTGAAAATATGCAGCTTGTTGTCATAAAATTAAGCATGGAACATTAAGTACTAGGGTCGGCCCGTCCTACGGGCGGGATATACTTTACTTGTGATCAAGATTATTATTATTATTTTATATGATTTGTGGTATGTGTTTTAGATTTACACTTGCAAGAGATGTATATGAGATATACTAATTTCTTAATTTAAAATTAACCAAACAACTAATTTTTACTATTAGCATAATTTTATTCTCTCTCTTCACCCTACGTACGTGTTAGTAACCGAAAAATACATAAATATATCAGTAAAAAGGTATTTTAAAATATTTAGTTTATTTAAAATTTAAGGTGATATTAATTTTTATTGTGAATGTTTTGTTATTCTTTTTATAGATTATGATTATCGTAATATTAAAATATTTATGAATACATAATAGTTTTATATATTTTATTTTTATTCTACTGTAATCATGATAATTTTGATAATAAGTAAAATAAATTTAAATACAAAATCTTAGATTTTTTTTCTTATGAATATTTTTAAAATATATGTATTTGATATTATATTATTAATTATGTGCTAAAATATTATTTTAGATTGATGTCAAATGTTTTGTTAGACCTAAAATAAAATATTGATCAAAAACAAATTCTGGATTATTAAATAATTTACCAATAAATTTGGTGATGATGGAAATGAGGAATACTTGATAAAATTTTAAAAATTATAGTGTTAGATTTTTATACAATTTTTCTTGATGAAATGCCATCATGAAATAAAATATTAAGCTT
Source organism: Brassica carinata (assembly GCA_016771965.1). NCBI lineage: Eukaryota > Viridiplantae > Streptophyta > Magnoliopsida > Brassicales > Brassicaceae > Brassica > Brassica carinata. Next base: position 61,183,721 of record CM028687.1, on the reverse strand, counting down.
TATTAATTTGAAACTATTGTTTTTCATATCCTATTAGTTCTAGTTGTTTTTATCCGAAATAGGAGTTGCGATTGTACGATTTTTCTTTCAAACGTGTCAACGTTGTGATTGATTTTTTTATTAGGTTAGCATGTGTCATTTGTCGAGAAGGGAGTATATATGTTATGAGAAGTGAGTGTTCTAAATAAGGCATAAGTTAATGTTTGGACAAAACTACAATGCTTCAATTTCTTGTAAGAACATGTTTAGTATTCCACACTCAACTCACTCATCCACCGTCCTCATTTTATTGTGATATATGCACTCAAACTTAGAAGTATAATAAGAAAAATGCATTCTAATGCATATCAAAACTCAGTCCATTTTGGAACCACGAAGCTGACCAATTTAAATAGAATTCACAATTCAAGAATGATATGGAAATGATGTAACTGAAATATACTCACAAATTACAATCATGCATACTCACACGGGGTTCATATCCATAAGTGACTACACTAACTGTTGTATCCTTGAGATCGGGGCCAACAACTTTTTAGGAAGTCACATTAATGAAAAATCAACACTAAGATGTTGGAAATTATTATGAGTTAAAGATAAATAGATCTTTTTAAAAAAGAAAAGGTTCACTAAAAAATTCTCTCATTTTCTATCGTCTTCCTCCTTTCTTTTCTTCTCTGTTTATTCTGTTTCTTATCTCATTTCTTTTGTTTCTTATCACTTTTCTGTCACAATCCATTAATCACAATCATTGGCTTAACATATCTCTTTTCATCACCTTTTTGTGTTGTTCATTAAGAGAAATGAACTGATGATTTTGTTGGAATAAAACTTTCATATTTATAATAGAGGATCAACATAAAGGGATGAATGAAAGGGTTCATTGAATGTGAGATCGTGTGAGAAGTAGATAATAAGTATTAATGCGAATGTTAATGAAGATGAATGAACCAAGTTAATTTTCGTAACGGTGCCAAATTAAAGAAGTCTATTCAACTTCCAATTGACATTGATCGGAATCGTTCGTCACCGGTAAAATTGTTGGATTTTTATTGGCGGTTTGGTGAGCAATTGTTACCACGACCACTTTCCTAGGTTTCAGATACGCCTCGAGTAGATGTATTTGGACCGTAATAAACAAATAAAACCCAATAAATTCAAGAACTAATAAAACATTGAGTTTTGATTGACCGTGACACGGTCGCGACTCCCAAATTAATTAATGACATGGAATCCCATGTGGCATGTCTAAGAAGAGAGGAAACTCTTCTTTATAATAATAGATACCTCAAATTCATTTGTAAGAGCATACATTTTGGACTCTATAGTGCAGAAAAAAATACAATGTAAGAAAAAAACTAACAAGGCCTCAGAGATCTTGGTGGTTAACCAATCATCAAATGAATTTCTTCATCAAGAGTAGCAAATACTTTAATTGCATCACTGGCCCAAACCCAATTTTTAATCGCCAAAGACAAAAAGAAAAAACGAATCTTGATAAACCAAAGCAGAAAACAAAACAGATAGAATGGATTGATGATGATGATGAGTCAAAAGTAGCTGGTAAGTAATCACATATTTTTTTTTTATCATTGGGACATCCGATTGATTTTGTTCATCACCCTCACCATCATCAACAACAAAACAGATTTTTTTTAAAAAAAAGGAGAACATTCCATCTAATTATCTGAAGACATAAATCTATTGGATTTACACATGCACAAGAGAGAGTGAAACATGTGTTTGCCTAGACAACAAACAAACATCCTTTAGAAAAGAAAAACAAGCTTAAGAGGCAGAACAAGCTTACGGAAGCAGGTACAGAACAGAGAAGAGTATATATCCAGTGGAGAGATAAGACTTCTAAAAAAACCTAGTTAGATCTGGGCTTAACAGGCTGTTTAGTTTTGTCATTAGCCCATTGTAACTACGCCCATGATAATAAATAGTAAATAAATAGAAAATGTCTGGGGTAGCTAGGTTAGGTAGCGTTCGTTATAGCTTTCTTTATTACTCAGAGCAGCGATAAAAATAAATTCACTGGCCCATGCAGGTTTCGAACCTGCGACCTTCGCGTTATTAGCACGACGCTCTAACCAACTGAGCTAATGGGCCTTTTTGATTGCATAGTTCATGCTACTTAAACAATGCAAAAGTGCTCATACTAACCATAATCAAGTACCATCGGCATGTGTAGCCGAAACTGCGTCGTTTTGTCGAATCAGTCTCTTAACTTCTTCTCTCGTGACCAAATCTGCCTTCGGTTCTATTCTTTCTCCGGTTTCGATCACGAAGAAGATGAGAGTATCTTCCTCTCTCTCCGTCTCCCTGCAACTGTCCATTCTTCTTCTCCTTGCTTCTGCTGCTATCAGATCGAGCTCTTCTTCTCCATTGAACGATCCGTTCCTCGGCATTTCTCCTCAAGGTTAGCCTTCTCGAAGATCCGATTCCTTTTTGCTTCGAGATCTTCTCGCCGATATCACTCCGATTTGATCTCACAATTTTTCTCGTTGGTTGTGTAGATGAGAAGTATTACAAATCATCTTCTGAGATCAAGTGTAAGGATGGATCAAAGAGGTTCACGAAAGCTCAACTTAATGACGATTTCTGCGATTGTGCAGACGGAACTGACGAGCCAGGTTCTGCTCTATAGGAATGTTCTTTCTCTGTTGAAAGAACCTGTGTTTCAGACAATTAAGCTGTTTAGTTCTGTTTCTGTCAGATTGTTGAAGTTCTTACTTTTTTTTTAATGTTGTCTATATGTCAAAACCTCTCCAGGTACCTCAGCTTGTCCGAATGGAAAGTTCTATTGTCGGAACGCAGGACATTCTCCACTAGTTTTGTTTTCTTCCAGAGTCAATGATGGTATCTGTGGTATGTTACTCAAATCTATACAACTCGTTACATTTCAAATGCTATGCGAATGAAGAAACTTTTGAAGGATTTTAATGGTTTTGCTTTTTTTTATGAGAGAAGATTGTTGTGATGGGAGTGATGAGTATGGTGGTAATGTGACTTGCCCGAATACATGCTGGGAGGCTGGAAAAGCGGCTCGAGAAAGCTTGAAGAAAAAAATCGAAACTTATAATCAGGGGCTTGTAGTAAGGAGGAAGGAGATCGAACAGGCGAAATTGGGTCTGGAGAAAGATGAAGCGGAGTTGAAGAAGCTGAAAAGCGAGGAGAAGATTTTGAAAGGCCTTGTTCAACAGCTGAAAGGTTTGCTCTTTCTCTCTTTTGATGCATATTTTAATCTTTCTGTTTGTTGATTTTGTAGGCTTGGGATTTGAGATGTAGTTTTTGTCTTAGAGAAACTTAAATGGATATACGGTAGGATCATGAAATAATCACTGTATTAGAATGTGAGAGTAGAACCTTTGATATAAGAGTAGTTATATGCCTCTGGATCGGTTCTTAATATTTTCACTAAACACCAAAAAAAGGAAAGAAAGAAAGGTGATAACTGCAGATGAAAAAGACGGAATTGTGCGTTTCAACATTGCTGGTCTTATCAATAATAAACCTGACATTTCCCTCTGAATGCTTCTTCTGTAGAGCGTAAAGAAGAAATTGAGAAGGTAGAAGAAAAGGAGCGTCTACAGAGAGAAAAGGAGGAGAAGGAAAGAAAAGAAGCTGAGTTAGCTGCCCAGCCAGGAAATGAGAACAGTGAGGAGAAGACAGATGGCAATGAAAAAGTTGAAGGAAGCACAGATGGTGAAGAGATGCCGGGAGCTTACCAGGATGATGAAGATCTGGATGAAAACGAACATCATGATGAGATTGGTAATTACAAGGATTTTCCTACAGACGAGGTCAGTTCTTCTCTTGTTAACTGAAATAGATTTTTGCACGCTTTTCATCTTTGTATTGTTTATTTTACTTCTCAACAAGTCAAACCATGAAAGAAAAAACTTCTCTGGCCCCCTTTGGATCCCCTTCTCATTCATGAGGTCATGAAATAAGATATGGAAGTTTTGTCAGATGCTTTTAAACCATCTTTTACTCATTGGTATCAGTACCTAGGCTATCTTATCTTCAGCATTTTTTTTTTATATTGTATTGATTTCTTTTGTTTTGCTTTACGGTCACATTTGTTTGTTTTCAAGCGGGTACTGAATTTGACTTTGATTTCAGGAGCCAGCAGCTGATACTGAACCAACCAGTATATTGGAAGAGGCTACTCACGCTAATCCAGCAGACAAGGTTTGAAGAACTATTTCATTCATATGCTCATTCCAGAGGTGGAGCAATTTGTTATTTTTATAAGTTAAGTGATGATATAAGGTTGTTTACACTGCAGCATGTTGTGGATACTAAGGAGGATTCTCCCTCATCTGAGGATTCTCATACAGATGGATCTCAAAATGATGGTAGTACCAAAAAGGAGGAATCAGACGAGGTGGAGAAAGTGGTAATTTGCCTTCTATTTCTAGCCAAGTGCTTACAAAAGATTGTCATCAATCTGAGTATAGTTCTTTGAACTTCCATGAAGAGAATAACTCTGCCCTTTTGAGTCTTGTCTATTGCAAATTTTTCCAATACTTCTGCGTGTTTTGAGTTTTATACTGCATTCTATGTAATAGGATGATCTTGTATCCGAGAAGAAGGAAGAGTTGTCAAAGGAGGAGCTGGGGCGTCTTGTTGCGTCTCGTTGGACAGGAGAGAAATCTGATAAGCAAACTGAGGCAGATGATATCCCCAAAGCTGATGATCAGGAAAACCATGAGCATACGCCCATCACTCCAGATGAAGTAGATGAAGATGATGGATTTGTTTCAGATGGTGATGAAGATACCGCTGACGAAGGCAAATACAGCGACCATGAACCGGAAGATGATTCATATGAAGAGGAGCATCGACATGATTCAACTTCTTCCTACAAATCTGATGCAGAGGATGATCTCGATCTGTCAGGTTTGCCCTGTTACCAAAGATGTTTTGTATTATCTACAGATGCTAATCATCTATCACTGTGTATAGAGACGACAACCTCAAATCCTACTTGGTTGGAGAAGATACAAAAGACTGTCAAGAACATATTACAGGCTGTGAATTTGATCCAAACCACCCCGGTGGACAAAACAGGTATACGAATAGTATAGCACTTCCACTAACAGTATAAGCAAGACTCGGATTCTTCAGTAATCTGTTGCATTGTGGTATATGGCAGAGGCTGATCGGGTACGCAAGGAATACGATGAGTCGAGCTCAAAACTGAACAAGATACAGTCAAGGGTATCGAGCTTAGAAAAGAAGCTAAAACAAGACTTTGGTCTGTATGATAAAACATCCTAATCCTTTACTTGCGTTTGGCTTTCTTTCTTTGAGGTAGTCCTTAATATATCATTGTTTATACAGGACCGGAGAAAGAGTTCTATTCATTCCACGGTCGTTGTTTTGAGAGTAAACAGGGCAAGTAAGGAAAATCTTAGCAATTTATTGTCTCCTCTTCCTTTCTTTATTAGCATTTTAAGGGATTACAGTTATGTTTATCTTATGCATTACTTTACCTAATGTCTAGGTATACTTACAAAGTCTGCGGATATAAAGAAGCAACACAAGAGGAGGGCTATTCGAAAACTCAGTTAGGGTAAGTGTCGCTGCCATTTTATCTTTTCCTGCTAACATAACGAGGAATTAGTTTGAAGTTGATAATCAGATATCAATAACTATCTATCTATGCGTTTGTATTTAACCTTTTACGCTCTATTCTTTTGTGTTATTTGATGTGCTAGGGAATGGGAGAAGTTTGAGAACTCGTACCAGTTCATGACATATACAAACGGAGATAAGTGCTGGAACGGTCCCGATAGAAGCCTAAAGGTAAATGTTACGGATATTGCTACATCCAATAAATAGTTCAATGACCTCTATCTTAGAATTGAATGCTGGGATTACAAAGAGCACACGGGCATGAAATATATTGACATGCAGATTAAGCTAAGATGTGGGTTAAAGAATGAGCTTATGGATGTGGATGAACCAAGCCGTTGCGAGTAAGTTATTGGCTTGGCCTTTACCCGGATCATCACGTTTTATCTCTGCTTTTTCTCAAATTTGCATCCTTATTTATTTCTCTCATGTTGCAGATATGCAGCAGTTTTATCTACTCCAGCTAGGTGTTTGGAAGATAAACTTAAAGTAAGCTCATGTGTTCATCTCAAATCTCAAAACCACACCTTACCCGACGTTTGATCTAGTTACTTATTTTACACGTTAACACTACATAAACCCGGTGTTTGGCCTTCCTATATAGGAACTAGAACAAAAGCTGGAGAAGATGATGAGCCAAGACCAACCTCACAGTCACGACGAACTCTGATGACGTTCACCTTAAATAATCCTTATCCGATGCGCACCGCTTAGGTTTGTGTCAGTTAGACTAGTGATCCTGCTCAATCTCAAACGTCAAAGAGGAAAACAGAAAGATAACACTAAGAACAGAGATACGCTATTTTGGTCAGAAGAGAATGAATGATAGGTTTAAGTTTGCCTCATTGAACAATGGAGGGTTCTATTTATCAAGAGTATCTTAAAGACAGTATGTTCAACGTTTGGTTAAGCTCAAAGAACATTTCTTATATATATTAAAGCATTATGAATGATGGGTAACTCTTTCTATATTGCCTAACATTTCAAAGTTCACTTGTTATTAAAACAAGTGGTAGGTTTTGTTCGTTTTTGTTTGTCATCATTTATAGAAAGAAAATAATCAGAAACTTTTAAGATCCCATTTCCGAAGAGACAAAAAAAAAACTCTGAACATAGTTTCATTAACGGAAACAAATATTGCATTTTTTTGTGCAAATATTGCATTTAACATTATTCAAATACCAGTATCAAATATAGATTTTAAAATTTATTTTTTTCACTAAAATAATATCGTTGCGATTTTAAATTATAGAAATCAAAGTTGTATGTATATATGAATTTTTTTTTAAAGATCACACATCTAAAAATTGTTTAGATAAAACCGTGCAAATAAAATTTAGCTGACTTCAATTTGACAAATATGTTTTGAAAACCACGGCCAGACAATGGTTCGACAAGACAGAAAACGGTAAACGAGACAAATATGAAACAACGTGCGTGACCACTTTATGAAAAAACTAAACCGGTGGTAATTAGTGAAATGTATCGGTCAATTGTTGACCCAATCTAAACCAGCGAACTTCGATTCCCATTTTTCCAAGTCAAAAAGAAGAGACTCCACACTTTCCCTCATAAATCCCCAAAAATCTCTCTTCTATATTTCCTAGTCCCCAAGCCAGATCTCTCTCCATAAATCTCTACTACCATCTCTGATCCAACCTTTGAACTCGCTGTTTTCCACCAAAGATGGCGATGATAGAGCAAAAGCCTAAGACGAAGATCGTGTGTACCCTCGGTCCCGCTTCCAGATCCGTCGAGATGGTCGAGAAGCTTCTCAGGGCGGGTATGAACGTCGCCAGGTTTAACTTCTCTCACGGATCTCACGAGTACCACCAAGAGACTCTCGATAACCTCCGTCAAGCTATGCTCAACACTGGCATCCTCTGCGCCGTCATGCTCGATACCAAGGTCAGTGATGATGATCTATCTCTTGATTCCAGTTCGTTTTATTTTGATCTGGATTCAGACTGTGATCTGACTTTTTTTTAGGGTTTGTGAGATTTTTTTCTGTAGTTTTCCTTTGGTTTCTGATTGGTTTATTCCAGTTTTTCGATCTGCAACACTGACGCGTGTATGTTTATTGCTATTGTTGAATGTTTGTATGCCTTTTTTGTATGTTTGGTACATGTGTTACTGTTTTGTCTCTATGCTATTTCCTTTTGGTCGCTTTTTTTTCTTTGTTTTATTTCAACTCTGCTGATGAAGAACTCTTACAAAACACTATTCGTTTGGGTTTACAATTTCTGGGAATCAGTAAATTTATTCTGAATTATAAATCTAGATCTGTGAGACTCTGTTTTTTTTTTGTAGTAGCTTAAATGTCTCCAGTTACAACTTGAGTTAGACCAAATCAGTTGAAAAGAGTTGAAGCTTGTTGTAGACGATGATGTTCGCACTTAGATCTCTTAAATTAGAATGCTCAACTCTAAGAATCTGATTTTCACAGTGATGAATGTGTTATTGCAATTTTTTTTGAACTAATATGTTATTTACAAATTTGATTGATGATATTCCTGAATTTTGTTCTCTGGTCTGTGATTATTGGTTTCTATGGCTAAGAAGTTAATTAGTGTGTGGTGTATACAAATTTTTATAACCAAAGTTCACCATAGGTTGGTGTTTAATTATTTTATCCTGCTTGATACGTTTCTTGTTTACATAAATGTCTCACCTGCTTTTTGTATGTTTAGATTGAGGCAGACATCTCCACAATTAAAGAAACAACAGACTTAATGATTATTGAGTTAGAAAAACATAGTTATGATAGACAATGTTCTTTAGCTGTTCTCTTCTCTGTGATTATGGTTTCTTGTCTCTCTTAGTTTCACTTGTCTTTCTTAATTTGTTTGTTGTTTCAGTTGAAGATTTCTCCTAGTAACTTCTTTCTCGTGTATATGTAAATGTCTAAAACTGAGGCAAATCCATTTTGGTTATCTGATTATACTAACGGGACGGTTCTGTATTTTCTCTTAAAAGGGTCCAGAAATCCGAACCGGGTTCTTGAAAGATGGGAAACCAATCCAGTTGAATCAAGGCCAAGAGATCACCGTTTCCACTGACTACGACTTGCAGGGAGACGAGGAAACGATTTGCATGAGTTACAAGAAGTTGGCCGAAGATGTGAACCCAGGGATGGTTATACTCTGTGCCGACGGTACAATTTCGTTACTGGTCCTCTCTTGTGACACGGAGAACGGTACTGTCCGTTGCCGCTGCGAGAACTCTGCGATGCTCGGTGAGAGGAAGAATGTTAATCTCCCTGGTGTTGTTGTGGACCTCCCAACTCTAACTGAGAAAGACAAAGAAGACATCATGAAGTGGGGAGTCCCGAATCAGATCGATATGATTGCTTTGTCTTTTGTCAGAAAAGGTTCAGACCTGGTTCAGGTCAGGAAACTACTCGGACATCATGCCAAGAACATTCTTCTCATGTCAAAGGTATGTTAAAAACTTAAAACCAAAGCTCTCTTAACTGTTTCAGAACCTTCAGAAACACATTTTCTTATATTGTGATTGGTTTTTGTGTGGATTAGGTTGAGAACCAAGAAGGTGTGGCCAACTTCGATGACATTCTGGTCAACTCTGACGCGTTTATGATTGCAAGAGGAGATCTCGGCATGGAGATCCCGATTGAGAAGATCTTCTTAGCTCAGAAAGTTATGATCTACAAATGCAACATCCAGGGAAAACCAGTGGTCACAGCGACTCAGATGCTCGAGTCCATGATCAAATCTCCTCGGCCCACAAGAGCTGAAGCCACCGACGTAGCGAACGCAGTCCTTGACGGCACCGACTGCGTCATGCTCAGTGGCGAAACCGCAGCTGGAGCTTACCCTGAGCTAGCTGTACGTACAATGGCCAAGATATGCGTTGAAGCAGAGAGCACGCTTGACTACGGAGACGTCTTCAAGAGAATCATGCAGTACTCTCCAGTTCCAATGTCCCCGCTGGAGTCGCTCGCCTCCTCTGCAGTGAGAACAGCTAACTCGGCTAGAGCCACTCTCATCATGGTCCTAACCAGGGGAGGAAGCACCGCGAGGCTTGTGGCTAAGTACAGACCAGGGATGCCTATTTTATCAGTCGTTGTTCCCGAGATGAAAACCGACTTCTTTGACTGGTCTTGCAGCGACGAATCGCCGGCGAGGCACAGCCTCATCTTCCGTGGTCTGATCCCGGTGCTGTACGCAGGGTCTGCAAGAGCCTCGCATGATGAGTCGACAGAAGAAGCTATTGAGTTTGCGACTCAGCATGGGAAAGAAAAGCAGCTGTGTAAGACTGGAGACTCTGTTGTTGCTCTGCTCCGTGTTGGTAATGCTTCCCTTATCAAGATCTTGACCGTCAAGTGATGATGATGGTTCACGTTCTTTAAGAAAAAAATCACGTTTTTGGCGTTTGGGGAAACGCAACTATAATCGGTTTTTATTATCAATTTTTAAACAAGATTGTGAGATAGAAAAACTCAAGTTGTATTTCTTGCTAATTACTATTGTGGTGACCAGTGAATCCACCACTTACGGCTCTCTTTGTATTTTGGATTATTATTGGTTGTATGGAACTAATCAATCATACACGTATCTATTATCATGATTCCTTTTTTTGTTATTGTTTCTTTTATATACGTGATGGTCATTTGTATATTGTCATGATCTTGTTTGTGGGAAAGGCAGAGCATGAAGACAAAAAGGAAAGAGACAGCGCATGAAGTCTTCATTCGCCCATACAAAGATCATTCCGACAAAAAAATATTAATCATCACTATGTAGGCTTGGCTTCATTATATTTTCAGTATTTAAAGTCTCGAACAAAATAATGGACACGAACTGTCATAATTTGATCGTCTCTGTTACATGAAAAATAGAATCATTATCGCCCATACAAAACCCATCCCGGCCAGTATTTAATCTTTATGAGCAATATCTACAAAAACATAATACAATTTTACATTTCTGAATCAATTTTAAATGTGACTTGCACAATATGTATCGAAGTTTAAAGTTTTAAAAATTTCTCAGATTGTGGTTTATTTGTATATATTTAGTCCCACAAACTTCACATTCAAATGTTCAATGCTGAACATGAAATGATCATGGATGTACTAAAATCAGGCATATGAGGTGGATCATGATTTTGACATGTCTGATATACAAGACACAATTATCATAACAAAATCAAGTGTAAACCAAAAACACACAAACCCCAATTTGATCATCACTGTATAGCCAATGAAAGAAGATTGAAACGAGGAACATATAATACCTCCATGGATTTTTTTTAAAACAGTAAAAGAACAACATTGTTATGTACATACAAAGTAGCGAAATGAAATGCAGAGAACAGAACAAATCAAAGAGCTAGCACATGAGAAAATACAAGACAACAAGAACAGAACCAAGACTCTTATTTTCTGGATGTTTTCTTCTTTGGTTCACTTATCAGCGAGAAGAGCCATAAGATCTTGAGTAGACATTGTTCTCACCAGACTGAGCTGATCCAGAAGATGAAGAAGAAGACGGCGAAGAAGAAGAAGAAGAAACCACTGAATGGCCAAGGAATCGAAAACCTTCTCCCATTCCCTCCTCACATCATCCTCTCTTCCTCTCTCCACATTCTCAACAACCTCTCCGCTACTGCTCTCAGGAACAGTTCTCGTTCCACTCTCTGACACAACCTTACTCTCATCATCATCATCATCATTAGCAGAAGGCTCGAACCGACACACGGGACACGAGCTATGTATCTCAAGCCAAGGAACAATACACTTGACATGAAACTTATGCTTACACGGCATCTCCTTAGCTTCCACACCTCTCTCAAAATCATCCAAACAAACCGAACACTGCAGCAACGGCTCCGTTATCTTAACCGTCGGCAACGCTTCAACCACTTCTTTACGAGCAGGCGGAGTCCCTGCCTGTTGGGATCATTCTCAGCCAAATGCTGAAGCAAGAGATCCAAACCAGGTCCGATGAAGTAGTCTCCAAGCGAAGTCAACGCAGAATGAGTCTGAGTCTGATCAGAAGAACCACGAACAACTAGGGACTGGTTATACGGATTGATCATGATGACTCTGTCATTATCAGAGCTCTCGTACTCGGAAGCAATCCCGCACGGATCCCTTGAAGCATCTGCAGTATATTCCCCGAGCTTCTTCGTCTTCTCCTCAAGATGGATTCAAACTCTCTGTCCAAATCAATCTCTCCACCGTGTCTTCTAGCTCTATGATGATGATGATGATGATGATGACGATCAACAACATTGTTGGATTCATCATCATCGTCTTCTTCTTCTGAACCAAACTCTGCTCTTCTGAACCTTCTTCGTCTACGAGGACTGCTCATCATTCCAAGCAAGATCGGTGCCCATAGAGCCATGGCACGGTCTGTTCCAAACTCGGTTTCTGGGTCTTGAACGTCTCTTAAGCTACCTCCTCCTCCGTTGCCGTTACCGTTACCGCTCATTTCTTCGACGAATCCGCTTTGGCAAAAGGGACATTTGATCTCGGATTCCATTGTTGGGTTCACCATCTGCGAACACATGTGACACCAATACCTAGCCGCCATTGTTTCATCCATGTCTCCTCCTGCAAACATAATGAAAAATTATGTCTTCAATACAGATCTAAGCCAAGAGAATCGTGTAAAGTTTCGAACTTTACAGTAGTATCCATCTTAAAGGACCAAACTTTGTCATCAATATCCAAGATTTAATGATTTTAGACCAATCAATTAGAGATTCAGACAAGAACATGTTTGAAAAGTCAAGCTTCTTACACAAAGTTCTTGTCTTTTTTTTTTTCCTCGTCTTAAAAAACCAAAACCCAGAACCAAGAAAAGATCATACCTTTTAAAATGTGTCTGCTTCTTCTCTGAAGACCCAAGAAAACTCAAATCTGTTCTTCTTTTTGTTATGACTTTTCTGGAGAAATTAAACCCCAAAAAAGCTCAGCTTTTGGTGTCCTCGTGTTGGTCTGGCGAAGGGCTGGAGAAGAGAAACAAACAAGAAAGAAAGAGTGGATGGAAACAAACAACCCAACCACGTCCTCTTCTAAACCCCCAACTCCTTCCTTCCTTTGTCTCCTCTTACTTTTCTTAATTAGCATTTAATCTGTTATTATTAATTAATAAAATCTTGATTAAGACTTTTGTTTAATTATAGTCTTTTTCCATCACTAATTTTGAGATTTATTACTAATTTATCATTAGCTGTTTCAACGCCTGTGGTCTCCGTTTAGTTACGTTTCCATGATATTTTATTTTGTCATATTATTATGATGACTACTATACATGCTACTTGCTAGGGAATATAAAAGTACCTATCTACAATTGTATGTAAATATTCGTTTGATGTACACTTTTCAGATTATTAATTTTTTTTAAAAGAAAAGAAATTTGAACTTTATAAACGCGTGAAGTGTAGATAACTTCCTTTTGATGGAACTGGACCGAGTCTATCCATTACATTTCAATAATGTGTTTACAAACTAACAAAAAAAGTTCTAAGAAATACAAGACTTTAACACGGTCTATGTATTAGTCTAGAATCAATCACTATATACATATGAGTTTTAAACAAGATAAATCATTGAATCGTGATGCTAAACATGGTGAGTGAATATACCACCTTTGATGAGTTGAACTAATTGCACAATAGTGATATTTTGTTCAGGCCATACAAATTTAGAAGCATGATGAAAGAACAAAGGTTAAAGAAAAAATGTAATAGCAAATTTTGAAATGTACCAAGAGAAAGGGTTGTTTACTTTTTTTGTTAATCTACTAATCATTTTAGAAAGAAAGAAAAACTTATGTTAAAATTTTCTTTGACATGTTAAATAAAAATGTAGCTAATATATTTCTTTGAAACCAATTTAAAATTTTCAACTTGGCTATATTTATAATCAATAATACAATGATAATAAATATCTATATTATTCAAAATTGAAATTTATGGTGATTTGATTTAACATATGGACGACAAAGAATCTAAATATATAATATGGAATAATACAACTTCATCTAGTATAATAATCTTTAGCATGTATATTGTGAACGAAAATGCTCAAGATTGACCAAAGTTCTATATTAAAAATCTTCAAAAAAAAATGCTGTATATAATGACACAAATTTTGGCAAAATCTTCTTGAAACATTATCTTACTTCAACATTTTGCCTGTTGAACTAACAAATAGAGATGTATTCTATCGGATTTTCTGTGAAAGAACAAAAATAAACTTTTTGTGGACAAAAGTCTACCAATTCATTTGCCGCAGAAGATAACTGAACCAAACCGTTTCAAATTCAATAAGCTAGCAAATAAAAACATAACAATTTGAAGATAACATAACAAGTTGTACTTTATTGCTTAAGATTCGGATCTGGAAACTAACCCACACGGTGTCACATTGACTCTTACTCATAACTTCAGCGGAACTCAAGCTGACACGCTGGCGAACGCCTCGACGACGAGAACAACTCCTCGATCACCTCTCGTTTCTTCTCAGTGTCATTGGTTTTACTGTGGAAATTAATGGTTGCCTTCTTTAACCACTTTGCGCTTCTAAAACAAACGCTACCACTTCTTTCTCTTCTTCTGCTCCTTCATATTTTACCCATTCGAAAGTTTCAAGACTTGTTAACAAACATTCAGGAACTGAACTCGGTTCATTCCAGGACGGGCTCCAGCATGGGCGCGGCTCTTTAGATCGAAGGACATGGCACTAATACAAAGTACAATGCACTAGATCATCAATCATCATACTTATAAACTACTGGATATACAATAACCTTATTCAAATATACCTGGTGAAGTTTGAGAGATCGTAAATTAGGAGACTCTTTGAGCACACGCATAAGTACATTCACCCATTCTGTCTCACATGTGCATATCTTCAAATGCACAAGACTGGAGAAGACACTACCGGCAGGATACATATCCTGTAGCATGCAACAAGAATGGCATTATAAAGTGCATGATCAAATGTAGTGTCAATAGTTTTTGATCACAACATCATATACATATATTACCTTTAAGGATGGTAGGCACAGATAAAGGCGCCTGAACGAAGCAACAGAACCCAGCCTCTTCCATAACTTCCAAGTATTAAGGACAAGTTTTGCCTCCACAATCTTACTCATATTGCTCTCGAAGGTACAAAACCCACTATAATGAAAAATGTCAAAATTTTCCAAAGAAGGAGCATCTATCACAAACCCATGAGCAGCGGTTCCAAGTTTGTTTTCTAATGTTTTCAAGACTAAACTCTTTAAAGAAGGCACGATAACAGTAAAAATGGTAGCATTGTCAGCGTCACATTGTTCCACGACCAAGTTTTCAAGGACATGGCAGTTGGATAAAAGCTTCTTGACAAATTCACCACTTGGATACTTCATGGACTCAAGACTCAACGTTCTGAGGGATGGCAAAGAAATTGGAGAAGATAAATCATCCACAAGAACTGCATTAGTTAGTTTCAAGGTCACCAGCATTCTACATCCGCCACTATACAAGCTCCAAGGAAGTAAGACTGAACCTTTACTAGTATCAATCTTGATAGTCAGCTCACGCACACAACGTTTATCAGCAGATCTCATCCACGCTTGAATATCTTCACTACCACAAATACTACCAAGTTTGAAATGCAAAGCTTCTATAACTGGAGCCTCATGCCTAAAGAAAGATCTGTCTACAAACAGAGAAAAGCTTCCATACTTGGGGTTCTTATAGGTATCATTGTATTTGATTTGTGGAACCATCATCCAAAGAAACTGCCATCGTTTTGACAAAGCATAGTCTCCACAACATCTTTCATGGTAGGAAGCATTGCCAATATTTTCAGCAGAAGCTCATCATGCAACTGACTTATCCTGTCCATAATTAAAAGCTAGCTTCCTGACAGAACTATCGCCTGAAAAGCATTAAAAAGACGGAAAGATTAAAAACCCTTGCTAGGTATAGGAAATCTAAACAAGGCGTGATTCATATAATAAGAAAATACCTAATTGCCATTCTGATTTTATTTTCTCAAGAATAAAATATATATTTTATTTAAAATATGACTTTAATTATAAGTCAAGTTTCTAGTTTTATCATTTAGCATATTTATCGTTAATCTTTGAACTTGAATCATTATCATCTAATGAGTTATACATATAATAATAAAAAGATTGTGTTACGTGTAAAAACGACTATTTTTTGTATTTGATAAATTCCGTATTAAGTTTTCTTGTTACCCTCCTTTTTTCAGTTGGGTTTTTACTCAAATAATCTTGAAAAAGTTGGATAATTACAAAAACCAATTAAAATTTTACTAAATCAATAGTTCAAAGTTGGTTAAAGAATTATAATTATTTTTCTTTTTAATAACAAAAAAGAACACCAGCTCCTAGCTAGGCGGTGTGACTGGAGTTTGCTTGATCCTTAATCAACTGATCTGATCATAATTCAAACCCATTTTTTTGTCTCCAACTTAATTGCTCTCTATTTGCAAATCAATCTCTTGTAGAAGTTCATCAATCTTTACTACATGAGGATGTGAAAGATCACCAGAGATGAATCTATATACTCTGTTTTCAACTTCAACGGAGCTCTCACCAGCCATCTTCTTCACACCAGTCCCTTTCATCATCTTCTTCACAATGCTGTATATAATGACACAAATTTTGGAAAAATCTACTTGAAACATTATCTTACTTCCACGTTTGGCCCCCTGACCTAACAACTAGATGCATTCCATTAGACTTTTTGTGAAAGAATAAAAAAAAAAACTTTTTGTCGCCAAAGTCTATCAATTCATTTGCCGCAGGAGATAACTCGACCAAACAGTTTCGAATTCATTAAGCTATAAATGTAGCAAAATAAAAGCAAAACTAGTTGTACTATCTTGTCTAAGATTCAGATCTGGAACTCATAAGTTTAGCGTAACTCAAGCTGACAGGCTGGTGAACGCCTTGTTGACGAGAACAACTCCTTGATCACATCAAGTTTCTTGCCAATGTCATTTGTTTTACTGTAGATGTGAATAGTTGCCTTTTTTAAACACTTTGCGCTTCTAAAAACAAACGCTGCTGCTTCTTTCTCTTCTTCTGCTCCTTCATAATGTACCCATTCAAAACTTTCAAGACTTGACAAAAAAAATTCAGGAACTGGACTCGGTTCGTTCCAAGACGGGTTCCAGCATGGGCGTGGCTTTTCAGATCGAAGGAAATGACACTGATATAAACAGGACAACAAGTACAATGCACTAGATCAATTATACTGATAAACTACTGGATAGTAACCCTTATTCAAATATAAGTACCTGCTGAAGCTTGAGAGAACGTAAATTTGGAGAATCTCTGAGCACACGCATAAGTAGATTCACCCATTCTGTCTCACATGTGCATATCTTCAAATGTACAAGACTTGTGAAGACACTACCAGCAGGGTACACATCCTGCATACTCAAGATGCATTAAGTGCATGATCAATAGCTTACAATAGTTTTGATTAAGTACATGACATTCATGCAAAAGAAAATATTTATGTGTTTTTTTTTGAAACACTTGGGTGTTTAATATCGTGATTGTATTCATATAAATATGTAACTCCATGTACAGATCATAATAAACAATAGTTTTCATGACAAGAGAACTCTATTTTCGTAATGATTAGAGACCCTTTTTCTTTTCTTTTGTGACCTTATTCATTATTTAGACTCCAAAGAAAACTAAGAACAAAGAGGGCAGGAGGAAGGAAACAGCATCATATATATTACCTTTGAGGATGGTACGCAGAGGTAAAGGCGCTTGAACGAAGCAATAGAACTCAACTTCTTCCATAACTTCCAAGAATCAACGACAACATTTGCATCCACAACCTTAGTCATATCATTCTCAAAGACACAAAACCCACTCGAATGAAAAATGTCCAATTTTTCCAAAGAAGGAGCATCTATCACAAACCCATGAGTATCGTTTCCAAGTCTTTCATCTAATGTCTTCAGTACTAAACTCTTTAGAGAAGGCACGATAACAGTGAAAACGGTAACACTGTCAGCTTGACATTGCTCCACAACCAAGTCTTCAAGGACATGACAGTTGGATAAAAGCTTCTTGACAAATTCACCACTTGGATACTTCATGGATTTAAGACTCAAAGTTCTGAGGGATGGGAAAGAAATTGGAGAAGTTAAATCATCCACGAGAACTGCATTAATAAGTCTCAAGGTCACAAGCATTCTACATCCCCCACTATACAAGCTCCAAGGAAGTAACACTGGAGCTTTATGAGTAAAAGTATCAATCTGGATAGTCATCTCACGCACGCAACGTTTATCAGCAGATCTCATCCACGCTTGAATCTCCCGGCAACCAGAGATATGATCAAGTTTAAAATGCAAAGTTTCTATAACTGGAGCCTGGTGCCTAGAAAAAGATCTGTCTACAAACAAAGAAAAGCTTCCATACTTGGA
The DNA here is from genome assembly GCA_016771965.1 of Brassica carinata. Lineage (NCBI taxonomy): Eukaryota > Viridiplantae > Streptophyta > Magnoliopsida > Brassicales > Brassicaceae > Brassica > Brassica carinata. Next base: position 61,165,624 of record CM028687.1, on the reverse strand, counting down.
CTTCTTATAGCTATCGAGCTTATCATTGTAAACGAGTCTTGGAACCATCACCCAAAGAAACTGCCATCGTTTTGACAAAAGCATGGTGTCCACAACATCTTTCATGGTAGGAAGCATTGCCAATATTTTCAGTAGAAGCTCATCATGCAACTGACTTATCCTGTCCATAATTAAAAGCTAAGCTTCCGTACAAAACCTATCGCCTGAAAAACATTTATAAAATGTAATTAGATATCAGATTCTCAGCAACGGCACAAGGTGAAATGATCAAAACCCTAGCTAGGTATAGAACAAACCAGTATAAAGATAGAGAAGCAGAGGAAATCTAAACAAGACGTGGTTCATATAATAAGAAAATACCTAATTGTCATTCTGATTTTATTTTTTTCAACAATAAAATATATTTTATTTTATAAAATTTTGATTTTATTGATCAAGTTTCTAATTTAATATTTAGCCAAAATATAGCCAATCTTTGAATTTGAATCATTCCATCTAATTAGTTAATAATAATAAAACATTGTGTTACATGTGTAAAACGATTATCTTTGTATTTGATAAAATTCTTTTCTTGTAACCCTCCCTTGCATTAAAATCCAAAAAAACAGAGTAATTCTGTTGGATTTTTTTCATAAGATAATTACTCAAATAATCTTGAAGAGTTTCATAATTACTAAACAATTAAAAATTTTACTAAATCAACACTTCAAAGTTAGTTAAAGAATCATAACTCTATTTTTTCTTTTTTACTTGATCCTTAGTCAACTCGATCTGATCATAATTCAAATACTTTCTTCTCAAATTTCATTGCTCTGTATTTGCAAATCAATCTCTTGCAGAAGTTCATGAATCTTTACAACATGAGGATTTGAAAGATCACCAGAGATGAATCTATATACTCTGTTTTCAACTTCTATGGAGCTTTCACCAGCCATCTTCTTCACACCAGTCCCTTTCATCATCTTCCTCATCATCCTCGACTCATCCCACCTTCCTAAATCCGCGTATAAATTACCTAAAAGCATATAGTTGCCGCTGTTATTCGGTTCTAACTTTATCAGCTGATTCAAAGCGCTTTCCCCAAGCCCAAGGTCATGATGAACATTTGAAGCAGCCAGAAGGGATCCCCATATTGCAGCATTAGCCTCAAAAGGCATGGTTCTAGAGACTTCTTCCGCTTCTTTGAGTCTACCTGCTCGTCCTAGCAAATCGATCAAGCATCCAAAATGCTCAACGTTCGGTTGAATCCGTAAACCGATCTCATTGAGGTAAACAAATGTTTTCCAAGATCAACCAAACCGACATGGCTGCAAGCTGAAAGAACTGCAATGAAAGTAACACTGTTCGGTTGCACGCCAGCTTTAACCATACGGTTAAACATCGTTAAGGCTTCACCTCCAAGCCCGTGCGTAGCCAGTCCAGTAATTATAGTCGTCCAAGTAACCACGTTTCTCTCACTAACCCTCTCAAACTCCTCCAACGCCTTTGCTACATTCCCTGACTTCGCATACATATCAATGAGCGTTGTTCAACGAAACACCTCTCTTCATCCCTCGGTGATCAACGTAGCTACATATTCTCTCTCCCAGTTCAAGCGAGCCAAGATCAGCACAAGCTGAGAGCGCTGCCAAAAGGGTAACTTCATCAGGCTCAACATTCTCCATCAGCATTCTCTGAAACACTTCAATGGCTTCGCTAGCTCGTCCCTTCTTCGCGTAAGCGGAGATCACACAAGTCCAAGAAACTGCGTTCCTTACCCAACAAGGCATCGTCTCCAGCAACCTCCTCGCTTCATCTACCTCACCCGCTTTTCCGTACCCAGCTAATAACGCATTCCAAACAGTCGCGTCCCTCACAGGCATTTCATCGAACACCTTACGCGCATCTCCCAAACCACCACACGAAGAGTACATCTGAATCAAACTTGTGACAACATGGACGCTTGAATCGAACCCGAAAACCACGGTTTGGCGATGAATCTGTCTCCCGAACCAAACATCAGATAACCGAACAACGATCTTCAGCACAAAAGGGAAAGTGAAAGTGTCGGGCTTCGGACATAAAGACCAGAACTTTCTGTAAACCAGAACCGCGGTTGAGTGTGCTTTGGGTTCGTCGACGAGAGACAAAGCTCTGATCATGGTGTTGTGGAGATAAGTGTTGGGAGATGGCTGGTGGGTAAAGACAGAGTAAGCGTATCGGAGATGTCCAGTGACTGAACACGCCTCGAGGAGTTTGGCAACGATGAGGTTGTCTCTGTGTAAACCGGTTATGATCATGGAACAGTGAGCTTGCTTTAATGTTTTGAGGTTGGTTCCTTGGATTTTTATAGAGGAAAGGAACCGGTTTATGTCCGAGACAGTGGAACTTCGGCCAATATGTAGAGCGATCCGTGGCTGTAGTAGCTGAGATGGGATAAAGTTCAATGTGATTCGTCGCCACATTCTCCTATCGTTGGACAAAAATGTGGAAAGTTGAATTTTATACATTTACCGGGCTTCGGACATGGTTCTGGGCCTTGTAATGGGCTAAACCCTTTTAAAGTCTTAATGAATTTCTTTTGATCAAAAAAAAATACACTTACGTTTTAATTTCATGAACCACCAAAAAAATTGATGGTCGAATTATACGACTATACACATATCTAAACAATATTAATTTTGATCTTTTGAGTAGACAAACCAAAAGGTTAATATGAATAAACATATCAATGTAAATATATTGTGTAGTTAATATTATAATCATAATCTTTATTGTTACAGAAAGTTGGAACCTGACAATCTAGTATTGAAAAAGAAATAGTATGTTTTATATGAAAAATCGACTCAATCCAATTTAAATCATATAGTCTAGTTTAACTTATAGATTTTAATTTGAATCAGTTACAATTACAAATAAATTGATAAAAATAAAATAAAATCAATTATATCACATGGAAAATTTACTAAATAATTAATGAAAAATTGCTTATTCAGTTTAAAGATTTTTTTTGAGGACTCTTATTTTGTTAAAGATAAACATGTATTCCAAACAAACAAAAAATTAATCAAAGAGTGGGCATTAGTTATCAGCTAACTTGTTATCTTGATCTTATTAGAAACATGGAGAGGGACTAATGAACCAATTCAGAGTTAAAGTTTTTGGAATGGTAAAATAACCTTTTACTTAAGAATTTTTAGTTATCAGCTAACTTGTTATCTTGATCTTATTAGAAACATGGAGAGGGACTAATGAACCAATTCAGAGTTAAAGTTTTTGGAATGGTAAAATAACCTTTTAGTTAAGAATTTTTAACTCAGTCTATCAGTGTATATATATTATATAAATAATATTATAGAAATGCTGCTTACAAGAAATTTCAGTTTACTAAATTCGCTATGCATGGCTTGATCACACTAAACTTGGCTTGGTTCGGTTTTTGCGGTATAATAAATCTGTTTTGGTCTATAATTTCCAACACTAGATGTTCCATATACATGTACCCCCAATCTCCATTATTGTCCATTCTCTAGCAAGTAATCGAAACACACATTCATATATTAAAAACTAACGACAAACCATAGATAAATACGAACAAACACAGTTCATATATAAACATATAATCATCCAAGTCGGATGGCAGAAAAAGCGACGACTCCAAAGAAACAAGTGATATGGAGAAATTCACGGGTTGTAGAAACTCGGTTTTCATATCTTTTGAAAAGCTCATCGCACAAGTCCGGTCCAAGATAGGCCTCGACCATAGGACGAATAGCAGCTTGAACCAAGTTGGTCCTGGCTCGTCCGTACGAAACGGGATCTTTCTTCCACTCCTCATGTTTCTCATCGGAGTATTCAACGATTTTCATGTATTCCATTTTCTCTATCTTGAAACCGCCGATACGGTCAACCCCGGCAGCTACTTCCTCCGGACTTCTCATGTATGCCGGAATGTTGAATCCGTCTCTTGTCTCTTCGTCTATCAAACCCTTTTACCCAAACAAATCATAAAAGAGTTTAATTAGTTTTAGTGGTATTAATTTATCATATTTAAGCTATCATTAGTTACAGCAACAAAAATATGGCTAATGTGAAAACATATGAAAGTTATAAGTTAGCCTTTTGGTATAAGGAAAAACTGCGTTTTCAAGTTTACGTGAACATGAGTTGAGTGTTTAGCGTTTGTAGCAAACTATTATAGTTAAAACAAACATACTTGAAGTTGAATTGTATTAGCCATTCACTTTAGCTGATTTGAAAAATCACTACGCATTGTTTTTAAAAGACACGGGTGGTAAAAGAAAAGTTTTAATTCCTTTGCGTTTTGTGAATTTACGTGATGATAAAATCTATAAAATTGAAAAGTTGCGTTTTAGCAAGAAAAAATGAAAGGAATTGTTAAAACTTCAAAACTATCAACTTAAAGTATTTGAAAAAAAAAAACATTCCCAAAAACAAAACTCAACGGATTAGCGTTTTAATCAAATTCATTTGGCAAAAAAAAAAAAAAACCAATTCGTCATTACCTCTTACCAAGTTAATTAATGCAAAAGCCAGAAACGGTCCACTAGAGATATAAAGTGAGACGTCACCTTGAACAGTTATGTAATGAAAACATGAGAGATACCATGCATTTGCACCCACACGTGTGTATATATAGATAAACTTACCTCATCTATTAAATCTTGCCAAGCTTGTTCCATGGTAGTTGTGAAAGGATGTTTGGCTCGAGTATCTTGGTCACCAAATTGACTACTTGAACCTGAAGGACGACCACCCATTAACACAAACAACACTCCTCCCTCCACCATTTCTTCTTTCCGACACTTCAGGAAATCATCCAAATCTTTGTCTGATTGCTCTGCATATGCATCAACCACTTCTTTCTTCGTTCCTTCTATCCACGTTTTCCCTTTGTTCCACGTTCTTGATCCTTTCTCCAGTACTTTCTCCGGTATCTACAAAATTCAAACCGATCTCTCTTTCAGTACACACATTTTACAAATGATTTAATATGTAGTGTTATGTTTTTGAAACTACTCTATTCCAATATGAATTTAAACAGTTTCATCCATCAAATATCATGGTATAGCCATCAGACACATATATCTCAAATATTAGAAACATTTTAGAAACTTGTTCTCACGGTGTTATGTTCTTGATTTATTTTTTTTTCAAAAAAAAAATATGTATATATTTCTAACATGTAGAATATACATTCCTTAATAAAGTCAAATTGCCTTTTAATTTGGATGATATTCTTAAATTGTAATTGTGAATATAACACGTGCACTCTATTTCCTACCGCCAGTATAATATAATTATCCCAAAACATTATTATATAAAACATATTAGTATGTTTTCCTTTTTGTGTTTCAAAAAATAAAAAAATAAAAACATTATTTAGTATGTATATGACCTTAGAGAGCCAATGTAGAGCACTTAAGCTCACAGCGACATGGATTGTTCCTCTCGGGAAAAGCCGGTCATAGAACGAGCCAGCGACGCCGCCGGCGAAATACTTGCACGAATCAACTTTCTGTTTCTCAAACAACAATCTAAACAACATGTTGAAGTCATTACTCGGCAAGTCACAGAAAAAGCCTCAAACTCCGGCGACCCATCGCCGTACACCGCAGTGAATAGCCCCCGTAAAGTCTCGACCACCGTATCCACAGTATCGAACGTGTTGGAACCGGTGGCGCAGCCAAGGTCAGCTATTCTGATGAGCGGAGAGGTGAAGAGTTTGATGGATTGGAGAGATGAGATAAGGATTGGTTTGCTTAAGGTTATAGCCAAAGCTTGGCTATCGGAATTGTTGACGTAGCTGACGTCACCTTCACCGCCTTGCATACATAGTACACGGTGGAGACTGGTGGAGGTCCAGTCTTTTGCCGTTACTGGAAGACTTGGTGACTCCATTAATTAATGTTTTTATTCTATTTGATATTTGTAAAACAGACTAAAAAAAAAAAGAAAGAAAGAGAGATTCTGGTTTTGGAGTTACAAAGCGTAGCTGAGGGTTTGTATTTATACCCAACGGGCATATACATATTGGACATACACATTAAGCATGCATGTATTGGTGTTTAGTTACATGCATCTGTTGTTTTAGTACAAATTATAAATTTTGGACCATTTTCTGTTTGTGTGTGTGTCATTCTTTTAAATAAAATCATGGTAATCTATACTATTATTTATGAAGTGATTTGACTTATGTATCAGCTTCTTCATAGTTTTAGATTTTTTTCCTTATTTGTCATATTGAGTTATAAGTTTTAATAATATTATTATTTAAAACTTCATTTAATATATTTATTAGGATGTCTGAATAATTATTAATCAATTAATAAATATTAAAAAATTACTGATAATATCACATATAGATTTATCTTATGATTAAATGGTAATTAATTATTTTAAAATTTTAAAATTTATTTTAATATATATTTTCTCCATAATTTTAGATTATTTTGCGTATTTTACATGTTAGATATTTTTTAATAATACTATTAAAATTTATTTTATATATTTATTTATCGTGATATATGGGATAATTTAGGGGTTGTTGCAAAAGTAACTCACAACTCAAAGTCAAACACAAAACTAACCTCTCCTTCTTTGTTGGAAATGGTTAGCTATATTCAACCCTACTTGTTCACATTATTCACGAAAATGCCATTAATTTATGTTTTTTTTCGAAAATGGCTCTTTTACTCTCTCAACCTCATCACCTTCACAAATTTACTTGATTGCCATTGCCATCAATACACCAACCACAACAAACTACCAATTTGGAGCTCTTAATGCCCCCTTAATGCACCTAGACGATTTACACTCTCTTTCTCAATTGTTATGAACTAAAACAACTTCTCTCTCACTTTGCCTCAATATTCATCCAAAAACTCAAGCTTTTGATTCAAAACTTTTATGGTTGATAGAGCTATTGAAGCATACTATTCAACGTGGGTTACTTTCGTTTGAGGTTAAGGTGGTTGGAGAAGACTCGTGTGCTAAGGAAGTCATCTCACTAGTTTAAGGTAAGAAATTGAATTTTTTCGAGCGTTACGTAGAAGACTTACCGTAAGTCTTACGGTCCAACGGACGACTTAACTAAAGTCGTCGGCTTTGTTCTTTAAAAAAATCGTGAGAATACCACAGGCGACTTACCGTAAGTCGCCAGAATAAACGGGTTAATTTTGCATTTGACCGAATTGTGTCGATATTTGACTTTTACGGGCGACTTAATGGTAAGTCGTCCCAAGGAAAACAAAAATTTCAAATTTTATTAAATCTAGACGACTTAACTGTACGTCGTCCTTGGTTACTTTTGCAATTGGAAAATAAAACTTAAATATTTAACTTATCTCAGACGACTTACGGGAAGTCGTCACGGAAAACGACTTAGTTGAAAGTCTTCCAAGATAAGCAAAGTCGTCGATTCTTGGTAAGTTAGTCCCAAGTCATCTGGTCAAACCTTGGTTATCTTGGGCGACTTTCTCCTAAGTCATCTGCCAAGACGACTTTCGTAAAGTCGTCTGGGTAAAGTTAACTAACCGTAGAAGACCTACAATTAAGTCGTCTAGCTTCAATTAAATATTGTAATTTTGTTTACCCGAGACGACTTACCCGTAAGTCGTCGAGGAAAAGTCAAATATCGACACAATTAGTTCAAATGCAAACCTAACCCGTTTATCCTAGGCGACTTCCTTGGGCGACTTCTTGTTTAGGCGACTTCTGTTTAGTCGTCTAGGCGACTTCTTGTTTAGGCGACTTACGGCGACTTAATGGTAAGTCGTCCTAATTAAAATTCAATTGCAAAATGACCTGTTTGGACGACTTCTGTTTAGTTGTCTAGACAACTTCTTGTTTAGTCGTCAGGCGACTTCTTGTTAGTCGTCTAGAAGACTTACTTTTAGTCGTGCAGGCGACTTCTTGTTTAGTCGTCAGGCGACTTCTTGTTAGTCGTCTGCCTTAATGTTTAGTCGTCTAGGCGACTTCTTGTTAGTCGTCTAGAAGACTTACTTTTAGTCGTCTAGGCGACTTCTTGTTTAGTCGTCTTCTATGTTTACTAATGTGTTTTATTTTGAATTTTTGCGGATGATCGTCGGTTACATGCGGTGTATGGGGAATGGTTGTTAAAAGATTGCTGTTGGGATTTTGTGGTTGATAATGCAAAAGGAGCGAGAATGTTTTTGAGTGAAGGTTCGGCATCGCGAACTTCTTGCAATGGCTCTAGAAGATTTTAACACGGACATGAGTACGAGAATCGTGGAGATAACCTACTCATTACCAGCGAAATGATGATGGCTCGGACACCCTTCTATTCATGTTACAAGTGATAGACAAGTTAGAAACTTGCTCGAGATAACCAAAACGATAGTGTACGGCTTTGTATATCAAGCCGTAGCAAGGTGCAAATGGTTTCGGATGATGAAGCTGATGAATGTTTTGAAGAGGATGATGATAATTTGGTTGAAGATGAAAATCATGATGGGGAGGAGGATAATGGGGAGGATGATGGGGAGGATGATGGGCAGGATGACGATGGGGAGGAGGATGATGGGGAGGAGGATGGTGATATCTCTATTAAAGCTGAAGCGGACAAGAATGGTGAGGATTACGGTGTTTATGGAAAGGTTGAAGATGAGGATGAAGAAGATGATATATGTTTTGAAGAATTAAAACAGGAAGGTGGAAGATCGAATGGTAACAATATCTATGTCAACCGAGTTTTGGTAGCAAGGATGCAGGCAAGGTTACATGGTGAGGCTTAAGTTCACCTTGAATATACAAGTCAACGAAAACTCTCCTTGTGACAACATGTCGGTTAGTGGTTGTGAATGGAAGGTCGAGCAAGTGTGAAACATGGGACGAAGCGTTTTGGGTAACAAAGTATGTGGAAAAACATACATGTTCAGTGGGAGATCGAATCGCTCAGCGGAGACAACGTACTCTAAGTATGTTGGTAGGCTTTTCATTGATCGTGTTGGAATCATTGATGGGTTGAATCCAGCATATCACTATTGCAATGAAGAAGATGTTTAGCATGACTCTTGATTACACCACTTCATCTGAGCACTTTTATATGCACAAACATTGGTGAGAGGAACAGCGAAGATGGGTATTCGTCTGCCATCATATCTCGAGCAAATCTCCTTAGCAAATCCCGATTCTATCACAGCTATAGAACTTGATTCTATGAATAGATTTAAGTATCTATTTCTCTCTTTTGGAGCTTCTATCAAAGGTTTTAGATATCAGAGAAGGGTCATTGTGGTGGATGGGACTCACCTAAGTGGGAAGTATGGAGGTGTTATGCTAGTTGCAACCGCACAAGATGGGAATTTTCAGATATTTCCATTGGCTTTTGGGATCGTAGATGCTGAAGATGCACCTTCTTGGGAATGGTTTTCACAAAATTGGCTATTTGTGTATCTGATGACCAGCCTCTAGTGATAGTCTCCGACCGGCACTTGGCCATTAAAAATGCGTGTGACAAGGTGTTTCCTTGGGCAACCCGAGGAATATGTTATTATCACCTTCAAGAAAACATTGTCAAAAAATTTAAAGGGAAACGTCTCTTGTACTTGGTGAAAGGTGCTGCTTATGCTCATACGGTTTCAGATTTTGACCGGTACATGGATGAGATACGGAGTGCAAATCCGGACCTTGCAACATATTTGGAGGATGCCGACGTCAGCCTATGGTCAAGGGTTCATTGCCAGGGGGACAGGTACAACATAAAAACAAGCAACATCGCTGAATCTATTAATTCCGCACTGAAGCGAGCTAGAGGATTTCCGATTCAGTTCTGTTGGAGTTCATAAGGAGAAGCTAGGAAAGTGGTTTTGGAAAAGGAGAGAAGATGCTTTGAGTCTCACTACTCAACATAGTCGGGGTGTTGAACACTTGCTTGCTGTTCGATCGGAGATAGCAGATACGATGACGGTACAACCAATTGGCGGATGGCAATTCTTTGTGAAAGGTGGCGAGAATGGACTGTGTGGTTGATTTGGAACATGGGAAATGTGATTGTGGTGTCTATGCAGTGGAGAAAATACCTTGCTCTCATGCTATAGCTGCTGGAGAATCTGTCGGTTTGCATATCAACACACTTGTATCTCCGGTGTACTCAAAGGATTTTCTGTTTGCGGGATACTCGAGAGAATATATATCCTTGTAATGGACAACAAGTTGAGAGCATACATGCCTTCCTCCGAAGTAAAGCGTGGTCGGGGAAGGCGAGAAGAAATCAAGATGGCAATCTGGTTGGAGCTATCCAGGATGAGAGGGCGTAAACCGAGGAAGCAACACGAGCTTATAGATGCTCGTGTGCGAAGAACCAGCCATCTGAAACCACAATGTAAGAAAGGCGAGGTTTAGTCTTCGGGCGACCTTCATTTAAGTCGTCGAAGGTCGTCCATTTAGTCGTCGAGTTTTTATTCAAGAAGACCTTCAAGTTAGTCGTCCGGTGTTTAGTCTTCAGGCGACCTTCATTTAAGTCGTCGAAGGTCGTCCATTTAGTCGATCTAGAGTTGTTTTATTCAAGAAGACCTTCAAGTTAGTCGTCCGGTGTTTAGTCTTCAGGCGACCTTCATTTAAGTCGTCGAAGGTCGTCCATTTAGTCGCTCAGAGTTGTTTTATTCAAGAAGACCTTCAAGTTAGTCGTCCGGTGTTTAGTCTTCAGGCGACCTTCATTTAAGTCGTCGAAGGTCGTCCGTAAGGTCTTCATGGTCTTCATGTAATGAACTTATGTGTCAAAAATCTATTATTAGTGTTTTATATTAGTTGAGTTGAGATGGTTGTAGATTAAGCAGGCGAGTATGAAACAAATGATAACAAAAGGGAACGCACATAAGATTACAAAAGTTTACAAATACAAAAGGTTACTGCACAAAATATCAAGTTTATATACAAAGGTTACAAATACATTGGCTACAGCCTGATCTATCTGTCATCACCATATGCACCATAGTTTTCATCGCCATCCCTGTTTTCCCACGATGCACGCCGCAACTCTTCAAATATATCCACCGCCATCTTATCCTAATAGCCTTCCCTTGTTCTTAGCAAACTCTTTTTACTAAATGGCATCCCAAGAGCATGACATTCAATGTACTTTAAAGCGTACACACCACAATCACCAGCTCGGCCTGAGGTAAATCCTCTAGTCTCTCATAAGTGAATGGCCAGGCTGTATTCGCACGCATTCACGCCATTGGGAGCACACTCAACAAGCATATAAGGGATCATGTGGAGAAAAGGCTCCATCACCTCATCGAGTTTTTCTGGGGAGATACATGTACAGATGCTGTCAAAGACGACAATGTGCCTCTTAGGGATTTGGATCCACATAGCAATCCAATGACTGTCGTTGTAGTTCGATGGCATAGACATCTGTGATATCAAGGCCCCAAATCTGTTTGATCTGCAAAATGATGGTATAGTGCCATTATAATAATTCAACGCCCACCGGTAGTCTTCTTCCTAAACCATTCCTATCGGGCTCGAATCCTTAAAATCCTTGTAGTTAAAACTCCAATGATGAGCAAAGAGATGATCAAGGAAGCATAACTTGTCGCTCCTGAAATGATGTGGGTTATCCGTGTACCTCTTCCTCAGCACATTCATCCAAGCATCAATATGCTGCATATAAGATATCAGACGACTTAGCTAGTAGCGTAAGTTAGTGATGAAAGTCATCTACGAATCGAGCGACTTAAGGGTAAGTCGTGCATGCGATCATCTGAGCAGGCGACTTAAGGGTAAGTCGTGCATGCGATCATCTGAGCAGGCGACTTATCGGGCGACTTATTGGTAAGTCATCCGGTAAGTTGTCTACGTAAACGGCTGTCGGGCGACTTACAAGTAATTGAACTAAGTCATAGCGAAGACTTACACAGTCCGTCAGCCATTCTAAGTCTCTCCGGAGGGTCCGATACCACCAAGTCGCGACAATTACGTGGTTTTAGGTATGGTGTTCTATATTGACTGCAAACACAAAATGTTTAAAAGCGATCAGTTTTGTAGACTAAAGCAAGCTATTATGGGAAAAGCAAACACTTACGGACACTCTTGCAACCAAGTAGCGAGCTCTTTCAATTTATCCTTGTTATTTGGTGCAAAGGATGATAGCTCGATATCGCTGCATGATGGCCCGGCGTCGTGTTGCCCGCGATAAGGAGATTGCTGTGAAGCAGCAAGTTTCCTTCTTCGATCACTCTTTGCGGCCAAGGATCATAGCGGCGTCCTGTTTTCTTCAGGTCTAGCTTTCTCCTTCGCAAGGAACTACCATCTGTATGCACATCAGTCCCTTTCTCCTCCGTGAGGAACTACCATCTGTAGGCACACCAGTCCCTTGCTCCACGGGCAAGGAACTAGCAACTGTAGGCACAGCAGGCCCTTTCTCCTCCGGCAAGGTACTAGCAACTGCAGGCACAGCAGGCCCTTTCTCCTCCGGCAAGGAACTAGCAACTGTAGGCACAGCAGGCCCTTTCTCCTCCGCAAGGAACTACCATCTGTATGCACACCAGTCCCTTTCTCCTCCGTGAGGAACTACCATCCGGAAGACTTTCACTCTGCAATGTACAAAATTATAAGTGTTCTACTACTTAATTATAAGTCGTCTAGAAAGTAATCCAGCTGGACGACTTAATAGACGACTTACAAGTAAGTCGTTTGGAAAACTTTCCAGACGACTTATTTATAAGTCGTCTATTAAGTCGTCCAGCTGGATTACTTTCTAGGCGACTTATCGGGCGACTTATATAAGGTGATCAACTTTGTTTACTAACCCGGTGCCTTTGTCCCTGTTGGTGTCCCTTTCGTTTCCGTTTTGTGGTGAGACCAACCTTCTTCTCCAATGCTTCCACCCTTTTAGAGATCCTTGATCTCTCGAATGCATCCCAAACCCTTCCCTCATGGAATCAAGGATGACCTTGAACATGGCTTCAATTTCCTCTCTGGTCAACCTATCAGCGATCGTAGTCACTTTTGAGCGAGCCTGCGGGTTCCTCTTCACTCGCCTCTGCAGGTTCCTCATCACTCGCCTCTGCAGGTTCCTCTTCACTCGCCTGTTTAGGTGCCTCTTCAATAGCCTCTATTCTAGCTTTCTTCAGAGGTCTTGGTCTCTCATCCTTCACGGTATCTTTCTTCCTCGCTGGCTGTCTCTTGACTTGAGTACCGGTGACTTGCCAGCAATTCTTGGTCCACTTCCACGTTTTCTTCACAAACATGACTTTAATAATGTTGTCGCGGCGACATCCTCAACATCGAGACTCCCATTTTGGAATCATTTCTTTAACGCTGGCCTTCGAACAAAGTTGATCACCCTAGTCTGCAGTAAATAGAAGATAAGATGTAAAAAAAATAAGTCGTCTGGAACGTTATAAGTCGTCTATTAAGTCGTCCAGCTGGATTACTTTCTAGACGACTTATAATTAAGTCGTCTGGAACGTTATAAGTCGTCTATTAAGTCGTCCAGCTGGATTACTTTCAGGCGACTTAATTAGAAGTCGCCCCAGACCCTAAATTATAAGTCGTCCCAGACCACTAAATTATAAGTCGTCCCAGACCACTAAATTATAAGTCGTCTATTAAGTCGTCCAGCTGGATTACTTTCTAGGCGACTTATAATTAAGTCGTCTGGAGCGTTATAAGTCGCCTATTAAGTCGTCCAGCTGGATTACTTTCTAGGCGACTTATAATTAAGTCGTCTGGAGCGTTATAAGTCGTCCCAGACCACTAAATTATAAGTCGCCCCAGACCCTAAATTATAAGTCGTCTATTAAGTCGTCCAGCTGGATTACTTTCTAGGCGACTTATAATTAAGTCGTCTGGAGCGTTATAAGTCGTCTATTAAGTCGTCCAGCTGGATTACTTTCAGGCGACTTATAATTAAGTCGTCTGGAGCGTTATAAGTCGTCTATTAAGTCGTCCAGCTGGATTACGTCGGTTTGAAGTAGATACCTGTCGAGGATAGCCTCTTTAAAGGCTCTGCGTCCCTTGCCACCCTTGAAAGCCAGTATCGGTGGAGGCGGATTGTTTGGGAGAGGGTGACCATAAGTAGCACCCAATTCGTGAGCTGTGTACACCGGACACGGAGAGCTGCCGCAAACCCATTAATTGTGTAACAACCTGAAATATCTCTGCCCTTCACAGAGTCCATCAACACCTTAAACGCGACTCTCCCCCATGGATAATTCTCGAACCGTTCTAGGTCCATCACTAGCCTAGCCAGACTAACCCGTGTAGGGGTTGAAAACTTTCTCCCTTCAATGTATCCGGTGAAGATGGCAAGATGCGAGCGATTCGCGATCATCAGGAGACCACCTGGCATCTCGAAGTGTTTCTATTATCTCACGAGTAGTTGGCCCAGCTTGACATGAACTCCCAACAACCCCCAGAAAGAAGTCATCTCATTAGTAACAACACATTGAGGTCTCTCAAGGTCGTCAATGTACTCGCAGTTTAGCCTAGTGAGGTTTTCAAACTCTAACAGCGAAAATCTCACAGGTTCTGCACCAACGAGACACCAAAGCTCATACTTCTTCTTTATGTCCAGCTGGAAACCGAGCATGAAGTGAACCAGCCTTGAAGCCCATTCAAATTGCAGCTCTCCAAACTTGATGAAAACTCCCAACTTCGACTCCTTCAGCTCTTCGTATTCGTCATCATGAAGAGCCTCACGTAGAGCAGAATGCAACTTCGAGGCTGGATGAATCGAAATGCTATTTTTTGGTTCGGGCTCTTCACCTAGTGTATGTATCCTACGCGGCAAATCCATTTTTTTCTGCAAAACAATCAAAGACAACCAATGTCAAACAGACAAACAGACGTCCAGAACTTCGACTCAAGCGGACAATCGGCGGATCTGAAATAATAAGTCGTCCGTAAAGTCGTCCGGATGGATTACTTTCAGGCGACTTAATTAGAAGTCGTCCCAGACCACTAAATTATAAGTCGTCCCAGACCACTAAATTATAAGTCGTCCCGGACCATTTTATAGCGGACTGAATGAAACAAGAAGAGATATAACTTAACGGCGGGCGGAGTTCAACGAGACGGCTGAGAATCTGTGCTAGGGTTTCCTCGAACTTAAAAAAGGAAGCGGTGTTGAGAACGACGGTGATAACGTCGGATTAGATAGAATCGGCGGTGAAGCGATGGATTGGAGAGACTCGACGAAATCGCCGAACTTCGCCTTTGAGAGAAAGCGGCGGTTGGTTTTCTGAATTCCGCCAAAACTGAGTAAAAAATAAAATATACATTATATATAACCGGTAAATAATCCGGTTAGGTTAAAAGGACATTGTAAATTTCGAGGTTGATGCGGTTTGGGCGACTTAAATGTAAGTCGCCTACATTAAAAACTAGACACTTTAAAAACATAACCCCTAAACATAACCCCTAAACTTAATTAACTAACTAGACACTTTAAAAATCAAATTAAACTTAAAAGTGTTAACTATACACGAAATAAAGACATATAAGTAAAAATATATATTTTAGAAAAATCCAAGCTTTCCAAAATCTAACCCTAAGAATACATACAATCTACAACATATGTTTTAAAACCCTCAAAACCAAAGAATATCATGATTAACTACTTTCACTCATCTATGTTGAAAACTATTCATTTTATTATATGTTAATTTACATCATTTAAAACTGTTAATAATTACATGATTTTTATTTTTCACTTGTCCAAACATTTTTTTAATTTATAAATTATTTTAAGCTCAATGAGCAAGGCGACTTAGTTTTAAGTCGTCCGAAGTCGAGCGACCTTTTGTTAAGTCGTCCGTAAGTCCAAACGACCTTCATTAAGTCTTCAAGTTACATGATTTTTATTTTTCACTTGTCCAAACATTTTTTTAATTTATAAATTATTTTTAAGTCGTCCGTAAGTCCGTGACGACCTTTTGTTAAGTCGTCCAGTCGAGCGACCTTTTGTTAAGTCGTCCGAAGTCCAAACGACCTTCGTTAAGTCTTCAGTTACATGATTTTTATTTTTCACTTGTCCAAACATTTTTTTAATTTATAAATTATTTTAAGCTCAATGAGCAAGACGACTTATTTTTAAGTCGTCCAGAAGTCCAGACGACCTTTTGTTAAGTCGTCCAGAAGTCCAAACGACCTTCTGTTAAGTCTTCAAGTTACATGATTTTTATTTTATTTTTCACTTGTCCAAACATTTTTTTAATTTATAAATTATTTTAAGCTCAATGAGCAAGGCGACTTAGTTTTAAGTCGTCCGAAGTCCAAACGACCTTCTGTTAAGTCGTCCAGAAGTCCAGACGACCTTCTGTTAAATCGTCCAGAACTCCATTCAGACCTTCTGTTAAGTCTTCAAGTTAGTAGTTAGACATAGGAATAACATTATTAAAATTATTTTTTAAAACCAGAAATCATTGTTCAAATTTAAAAAAATTACAAATAACATAATTAAAATTATTTTTTTGGAGAAGGCCGCTCAAGGCGAGACCAAAACCAGCCCTCGCCAAGCTTCTCCCAATCAACGAAAGGGACCTTGATAGCCTTCACCTCCTCTTTCGCACGTCTGAGTTCGGCTTTGAGTCTGGTTTTCTCCGCCGGATGTCAAACCGGTCCCCTTGTGGAGCATCTCCTCGAGCAAAGCGATCTGATCGGAGAGAGTTGCGTTCGACTTGGCAGAGTTCTTTTGGCCGTCGCGGTTTGCTCATCCCTAACCAAGCGGAGGATCGCCCGTCTGTTCGTTGCAGCAGCCTCTCCTTGGCGTAACCCTCTTCGGGGTTTTGCGTGAGTCTTCCTCCATCGGACGCTTCCTCTTGAGGTCGATCGATCCAGACATTTTAAACCTAGCAGCATAAATCACATCAGAACAAGTATGGCGTAATGATGATAACTAAAGTCATTATAATAGGTCGAGATTTCTTACTTCGGAGTTTGAGAGGAATTTCTTCTTCTTCTTCTTCAGCCTTTAGTCTTCCTTAATGTATTGGTGAGGGTTGATGGTTATTTATAGATAGTATCGCGAACCGTCCCAAGAAGTTGTCGAGAATGATTGCTACCTTCTGGCGTGAGATCAGTTTCCAACGAAGGCAACTCTTCGCGTGTGTGGTGCAATTAAATGTGATTGGTTAAGAAAGAGGTGCTAACATTGGTAACTGTTTTAAGTCGTCCACTGTTTAGACTTCCAGACGACCTTCATTTAAGTCGTCCCGAAGGTCGTCCATTTAGTCGTCCAGAGTTTTTTCTTTAAGAAGACTCAAAACTATAAGTCGTCGAAGTCGAGCGACCTTACGTTAAGTCGTCCGAAGTCCGACGACCTTCGTTAAGTCGCCCGAAGTCCGTGATAGTATGGTATGAAAAGGACAAGCATGAAAAAGGCAAGTTACGTTTCCTTATACAAAAGCATAATTGTTTGGTAGGAGGATAGGTTACAAAAAATACTACCTCCTATCCTGACCCTGTTACGTTTCCTTATACAAAAATACTACATTCTATCCTGAGTCAAGTACATCATCATCAAAGGTGGAAAATGTCTTCGTTCTCTGTAGAATGGAAATTAGGAAGCTCCTTAGATATCTCCACCGCCATCTTCTCCCTGATCGCCTTTGAGTTCTTATGACACAACAAATCTGGACGAAACTGAAACCCAAGAGCATGACATTCAATGTACTTGAGAGTGAACAAACCACAATCACCACCTCGGCACTGAGGTACTCCAACGGTTGGACTCTCATATGTGTATGGCTCCAGAGACAACTTGAAACGTTCTTCATCCGAGGCAGCGTACTTAACAAGCAGGTAAGGGATCATGTTGACAAAAGGCTCCACTAACACCGAGTTCTCGATCTCGATATGTCCGACAATGCTGTCCCACACGACTATGTGCCTCTTTGGGATCGATATCCACATAGCAACCCAATGGTTGTTTTGTAGTTGAGTGGCGCATAAATATCATCCACATCAGTCCCCAAACCTTCCCGATTTGCACCATGATGGTAAGTTGCCTCCATAATAATCCAACGCCCACCAGGAAGCTTTCTTCTAAACCATTGACATTGGGCTTGCCTGCCTTAAATTCGGTACTTATGCGTCCAATGCTGAGCAAAAGTATGGTCAAGAAAGCACATTCTATCGCTCCCGAAATGCGATGGATTTTTGGTACCGTTGCCTCGATAAATAAATAAAAGCATCCATATGCTGCATATAAAACAAGACAAGTCGGTGATAGAAGACATTACGGACGAGTTAAAGATAAGTCGTCTGTTAGGTAGATGACCTATAGGACGACTTATCATTAAGTCGTCTGTTAGGTCATCTAAACAGATGACTTATAGGACGACTTATAATTAAGTCGTCTGTTAGGTCATCTAAACAGATGACTTAAAGACGACTAAAACATAAGTCGTCTGTTAGGTCGTCTGTATAGATGACCTAACAGACGACTTATAATTAAGTCGTCTGTTAAGTTGTCCATTAGCTCTCTAAAGTAAATAGCAGAAAACTTACTCTGTCGTCCAGCCATGCTAAGGAGGTTCGGAGTGTGGAATAGAACCGACTTGGACATAGGCGTGGTTTCTTATCCAAGCGTGTTTTGAAATAACGCACACACATAATGTAGATAAAGCGCAATCATTTTATAGCACAAAGCAAGCTATTATGGGACATTTTCTCACTTACGGATCAAGTTTCAACCAGGCTGTGAGCACCTCCGACATCTTCTTGTTAGCGAAGGCAAAAGGATCATATCCTTGTCCAACCTTTTTGTTTCGAATGATATGTTTGACAGTGCTGTTTCCCTTAAAAGGAGTTTGCTGTGAAGGAGCAAGTTTCCTCTCTCGGTCAATCTTTTCATGGACCTGTGCAATCATTTTATCCTTCTTTATGCGCCGAGATTCGCCTTATGTCTGGCGGTGGGTACTCGTTGTCCAATACAAGAACGCTAAGTTCACTTTCGTTGCTGGAGAATCATGCAGCTGTGGAATCGCATATACGTGGAGCTTTAGCCTTTGGAGCCTCAAGGCGGGTTGACTCGTTAAGCTCCATTCACACTTTCACTCTGAAATTTGGATGTACAAGGCGGGTTTAAAAATCATTGACCAAATCCATACATACAAATCAAACAAATCAAACAAATCAAACAAAATCCATACATACATAAAAAAAGAAACAAATCAACAAAGGTTCAACCAAGCACACACAACAAACAAAGCACATCAGTTCTTATTCATATCACTTTGCCTAGTGACTCTCGCTCTGTGATTTTGGAAGAGGTTATGGTACTAACCCTTGTTAGTGCAAAGGTGGTTTCGGGCGAGCCGAAGTTCGGTTTTGGTGATTCCAACCATCTTCTCTACAGCTTCCAACCTATCACTCAGCAACTTAATCTCCTTAAGGCACATCCCGAACAGCTTTTTCAGTCTCATCTTTAGGTGCCTCTACAGAGCCTCCTTGCAAGCCTCCTTGAGACCCCTTTACAAGCTTTTTCGAGGCCTTCCACTATCTTCCTTCAAACCACTCAAAGTCTCCGCTGCAATCACTTCATTCATCGATTGACTTCCCAGCAATCCATGGTCCACTTCCATTTAGGATTGAATTAAACATAACTTTGATTATGTTATCCGCGGCGAGTCCTGCATCAAACTCCCAGCGTGGAAACATTTCACCAAAGTCCTTCTCAATAAAGTTGATCACCTTAGTGCGCAAAATGCATAAACTTCAGTCCTACTACTTCACGGGCGACTTTAATTTAAGTCGGTGGAAAGTCGTCGAGAAAATGCTTCACAGACGACTTAAATTTAAATTAGTCGGAAAAGTCGTCTAGAAAAGACTTCCGCAGGCGACTTTTCGGGCGACTTAAATTTTAGTTGTCTGTGATTTTCTCGACGACTTTCCAGCCGACTTAAATTAAAGTAAGCATTTTCGGGCGACTTTCCAGCCGACTTAAATTTAAATTAAAGTAAGCATTTTCGGGCGACTTTCCAGCCGACTTAAATTTAAATTAGTCTGCGAAGTTTTAGGGACTGAAGTTTATATACCTGCCTCAAGATGGCCTCTTTAAAACATCGGCGTCCTTTGCCACCCTTGTAAGCCAGCAACGGTGGAGTCGGCCTGTTTGGTTGGGGATTCCCAAAATTTGCACCTAAATCTGGCAGAAGTTGTACACCCACACGAAGAACTTGAATAAAGCCATCAACAGTGTATGAATTTGCTTCCAAATTTGCTGCCTTCACAGAAGCTATCAGCACCTTGAACGCCACTCTCCCCCAAGGATAATTCTCAAATTTTTCTAAATCCATCACTAGCTTTGCAAGACTAGCACGTATAGGGGTTGAGAACTTTCTCCCTTCAATGAATCCGGCTAAGATAGCAAGGTATCCGAGCATTATCACGATCTTCCCGACCACTCTTGGCATCTCTTAAATGCTCCTATTATCGATCAACATTTGGCCCAGCCTCGATATGAACACCCATCTTGTCCCGAAAGCAGCCATCTCCTTCGTAACCTCACACCTTGGATTTTCGAGGTCCTTCATGTCAGCGCAGTTCAGACCCGGTGAGGTGTTCAAACTCTATCGGTGAAAACCTCATCGGTTCTACACCAACGAGAGACCAGAGCTCATATTTCTTCTTGATCTTAAGCTGGAAACCGAGTATATAATGCACCAGCCTTGAAGCCCAATTAAAATTCAGCTCCTTGAACTTGATGAACACTCCCAACTTCGACTCCTTCAGCTCCTCGTATTCGTCAGCTCTTAGACCTTCACTTAGAGCAGCAAACAACTTCGAGTTATCAGTATGATACGAAATGCTCTTCATTGCAGTGGGTTCTTTCCCAAGCGTATATATCCTCCGCGGGAGTTCTGGTAAATCCATTTTTCCTTGCAAAACAATCAAATACAATCAAATACAAGCATCAGAACAAGCAAACTATTCTAAATACAAATACTGCATGTAAAATATAGTGAGAAGACTGCTCAGACGACTTCCAAGACGACTTCCAAGAAGTCTTAAGTCGTCACGACTTCCAGTAAGTCTTCTAAGGACTCTTATTACAAGATGGATGGATGAATGACTTACGGTAGGAGAAGATAACGACACCAGCGATTACAGATCTGCAAATATCGACGAGAAAGAAGAAGGAAAGAATCGAGAAGATGGATTTCGCCTTCGTTGTCGCCTAAGGAGAGAAACGGCTAGGGTTTCCAAAATTTGTGAAAAAGGGAAAAAAAATGTATTTATATGTCCGGTAAATTATTCGGTTAGGCTTAAATTACTTTGTTAAATTATAGGTTCGGTACGGTTTGGACGACTTAAATGTAAGTCGTCTACATTAATTATTCAACAGACGACTTATAGTTAAGTCGTCTTTTCCTAAACATAACCCCTAAACTTAATTAACTAACTAGACACTTTAAAAATCAAATTAAACTTAAAAGTGTTAACTATACACGAAATAAAGACATATAAGTAAAAATATATATTTTAGAAAAATCCAAGCTTTCCAAAATCTAACCCTAAGAATACATACAATACTACAACATATGTTTTCAAACCCTCAAAACCAAAGAATATCATGATTAACTACTTTCACTCATCTATGTTGAAAACTATTCATTTTATTATATGTTAATTTACATCATTTAAAACTGTTAATAATTACATGATTTTTATTTTTCACTTGTCCAAACATTTTTTTAATTTATAAATTATTTTTAAGCTCAACAGAGCCAGGCGACTTAGTTTTAAGTCGTCACGACTTCGATAAGTCTTCTAAGGACTCTTATTACAAGATGGATGGATGAATGACTTACGGTAGGAGAAGATAACGACACCAGCGATTACAGATCTGCAAATATCGACGAGAAAGAAGAAGGAAAGAATCGAGAAGATGGATTTAGCCTTCGTTGTCGCTAAGGAGAGAAACGGCTAGGGTTTCCAAAATTTGTGAAAAGGGAAAAAATGTATTTATATGTCCGGTAAATTATTCGGTTAGGCTTAAATTACTTTGTTAAATTATAGGTTGATGCGGTTTGGGCGACTTAAATGTAAGTCGTCTACATTAATATTCAACAGGCGACTTATAGTTAAGTCGTCTTTTCCTAAACATAACCCCTAAACTTAATTAACTAACTAGACACTTTAAAAATCAAATTAAACTTAAAAGTGTTAACTATACACGTAAATAAAGACATATAAGTAAAAATATATATTTTAGAAAAATCCAAGCTTTCCAAAATCTAACCCTAAGAATACATACAATACTACAACATATGTTTTCAAACCCTCAAAACCAAAGAATATCATGATTAACTACTTTCACTCATCTATGTTGAAAACTATTCATTTTTATTATATGTTAATTTACATCATTTAAAACTGTTAATAATTACATGATTTTTATTTTTCACTTGTCCAAACATTTTTTTTTTAATTTATAAATTATTTTTAAGCTCAACAGAGCCAGACGACTTAGTTTTAAGTCGATCGATTTATTTAAAGTCGTCTGCATGCATCTACTTTTACGTAAGTGAAGCGGAACAAATATTCGGTTTTTTTGTTTGTTCACAAGGGGTTAGTTGTAATTTCAATACCCTTTTAGGTTACTTTTGCTATTGATTCAAGTTTGGGTTTACTATTGTATTTGAAATCATGTTTTGAGTCACAATTGGCAATTTTCTCGATAATTTATTAATAAATGGATATTAACAAATATTAATAATAATATCATAGCTAGATTTATCTTATATTTAGTTTATGATTCTAAAGGCACATAAATATTCCAAGTATTTAAAATTTATTTTAATATATATAACAATCATGATATTTGAGATAATTAATTATGATTTAACATATTTATGTATATATTAATAAAAATATTCAATTAAATTGGAATCAACTATTTGTAAGGGAAAATATATTTTTATTCAGCTTTTAGTCTTTAATTTACGTGAATTAGTTAAAGGATCATTTAATATATATATGTCATAAGATATAAACTGAATACATATGATAAAAATTTATATATTTGAATATTAAGTAATATATTTTTAATGAGTCATTATTTTGTTAATATATTTTTTGTCACGATATCTTGAATAATTTATTAATAAATTAATACTAACAAATTTTAATGATAAATAATTACTTTTGAATTTTAAACTTTGTTTTAATATAATATATATATCCTAATATTTGGGATAAGTAATGATAATCTAAAGTATTTAAGTGTATGGTTTCATTAAAAAAGAAAGTTCACAAAATAGTAAATTTCCAAATTAAACATATTTTTAAATAACATAAAATATATTTTTGAAGAAATAAAATAATTTCTTTATATTTATATATAATGTGATCAGAAAAAGTTCACATAGATAATTTTGATATTAGGAAAAGAAATATTATTTCTTTTAAAACATAAATTTAAACAATACAAAAAATATAATTTTCAAAGTAAGTAATATTTTTTATATACCTATCTACTTTCTTAGATTATTATAATTAGTATTATTGATTTTTTTGTTTATCATATATTTAGTTGACTACAATATTTTACAGTTACCGAAAAAATATCTAATAAAATATTTTAATTATATAATATGGTTTCTCAAAAATAATCACAAATTTTTTTACTGCTTATTTTAAAAGATAATAAAAACTAAAAATTTTCAAATGATTAAATTAAAAATAGTTATATTTTAATTAGATTAACTAAATCGAGTTGGCTTTATTAGATTAAAAATAGTTATATTTTTTTTAAATGTATAATACAACATATCCACAAAATGAGTAACAGGCCAATCAAAATTCTTATATCAGAAATAAAAATTTAATTAAAATATTAATAATATATTATTATTATTTATAGTAATATTTTTACACATATAAATTACAGAACAACTTAAAATATTAATAAATAAATATGAAATTCTCAAATAATATTATATAAATATAAACCAACTATTACAATTAATTTATTTTTCACAATTTATATATATATATATATGTATAAGGTTTCAAAAGACTATTGTTATTATATTCATTTATGTAATTTCTAATCAATCAACATTCAATACTTTAGTTTATTTTTACTATTTGATTCTCAAAATTATTAAATTTTACATCATCTGCTAAATTATATTTACAAATTTAAGATAAGAATGCAATTAAATTCAAATAACAAAATTAATCAAATTCTTAATCTATAAAACAAAAATATTATGGTTGAGTCGGAAAAGTAGATGTTATCCAATATATCAAAATAATAACCAAACAAACGAGATATTATATATTTAAAATCATATGTGTAATTCAAATAACATAATATCATTTAAAGTAAAATCGTGCATATTAATAACAATAGAAGCTACAAAATAATTAAAATTAAAATAAATTATTATAATATATTTACTTTGTAAAATTTTATATATGTGCATGAGCACGGACAAATCAACTAGTCATAGTTATATTAGTATTTTTAAGAATTTGAATGATGACAAAAAAATATACAATGCGGAAAATACGGTACAAACGAAAGCGGATAGTACATATAATTAAATGGATGGAAGCAAATGACGTAACAAACTAAAATAATTATATTATTTTGGTAATTGTGTGTTTCTGAAAAGATATTCGCATAAAATAGTTAGATAAATTAATTTATTTATTTTTGAGCAAAAATTTATTTATTTATGTTTTTAGTTTAAATATATAGAATTGTTTTAGCTTTATTTGTAAAGTCGTTCATTATTGGACCGAATGTATTAGTTGTTGGTAAGAAATTGTATTTCGTTTGGTCTCACCGAAGTTTTGTTTCATTGTTCATGGCAGAACGTTTTGTACATGCACCGTCAATAATTTGTATGAAAACAGACGTTATGAAATAAATATAGAGCAATTAGGGGAAAATATAATAATTAAGGATTATTTTGTAGACAAGAAATAGTAAGGAAATAAATGTATTAAACAATGACGCAGATTGTGTGGTCTACTTAATTTAATCTTAAAATTCAACACAAAAAATCTTCAGTTGCTGAATATTTTTAATGCTCAGTCAAGCAAAGGCATTCTGGAATTTGAAAATCACAATGCTTTTTCGAGAAAAGTAGTTAACCAAAATTTATACCCTAAACATTTTGAATGTGTTCCACGTAATTTAAATAATTAGCTAATGAAATAATATTTTTCCTTGTAGATTTCTATGATATAACTATTATTTATATACACGTCGTGGTCAGTGTATAATAGAAATTAAATAAATGGGCAGTTACGTTTACATTGTCTGTAGCATTATCGTGAATGTCATCGTCTCTCTAGTCTCTACTCTGGATTCTTTTCCTCATTAGATTACATTGTAGGACGAGAATAAAAGTTTCATCTTTTAAGGTTTATCTTTATTCTTCTAGAAAGAAATGGTCTTTTATATCCATCCTTATTTTCCTCACTTTATCAACTAATTAACCTTCTATAGATATTGCTTGTAGTGGATAGATCCTTTATTAACATAAGTAGACAAATAAATTTCGTGGACGCCTTATGATCTTAGCTACGTATCACACTATATATAATTGTTTTCTCTAACTGTGAATTTATACTAAAAACTGAATGAAACGTACCCTTAATCATCTCTTTATATTGCTATGGCATAACCTAATTAAAGCTGAATAAGTTTCATTGTTTCTTCTTTGATAGGACGACTAACGAAAAGATTGTTTATCAAAAATAAGAAAGTTCGAGTTATGAAGGTTTTAATTGGTATATGGTGGTTGATAGTTTACATCCATAGTTCACTGTCTTTTGTTTTTGAATTTAATATGTAGTTTATTTAGCAAAAAAAAAAAAACTTTTGACACGAACGCTACTTACGATTAGCGAGTTCTTGATCTCATACCTTGAGAGTACTTAACTTATTTACTCTCTAGTTTTAGTTTTTGTCTCCATATAAACCTTGTCGCCTCTCACAACTTCGACATCGTTGCATGTTCATATTACGGGTTCTAAATCAATTATAGAAGACAGTATGCATTCGCTTTAAATCGTGGGTCATGTTTCTTTAAATATTTTGTACTTTAGAAACTCTGGTTCATAGATAATTTTATCAGATGGAGTGATGTAGTACTTTGTTTTGCGTTGTCATGCATGTAGATAATAATTTGCGTTTTTAACTAGTAAATATACCTTTTATATCATCGCGCTTTTTAGATTTAGGTCGACATTGAATTTTTTTTTGTTGGTTTGATGCCTTAAATTGAAAATGAAGACAATTTATAAGATGAAAGTTCATTAATTTTATGAGTCGCAAGAGCTACGGATCGATGCCGTAACCAACTGACTTTCCGGTTTGGATCTAAAAACTTTTATCGGGGCCATATACGCAACGTCCATCTATGCATATCAATACCTAAAAATAAACTAAAGCGACTTGGCATAAACAACTTTTACAGAAAATGGACCTTTGACTTCGTATGGAGGTTTTTTTTTCTGAACAAACTTCGTATGGAGGTTTAGATGATGAAATGGTCCTTTATTACACCTATATAGAGTGAGTTAAGAGTTGTCAATTTCCTCTTTTCAATCGATGGTCCGAATCCCAACTTGCTTCCACCAATTTTTTTTGCTTTAAAATATTGTATAGCCCTATGTGAGCACTTCTAATGACTTGGCATGACACATACTTATCCCTTTTTTTTCTTTTTTTTTTTGAGCAAAATCCTTCTTTTTTTTTTCTTTTTTGTTTAAGACACATGCTTATCCATGGGGGCTAGCTATACCAAAAAGATTCTTTTTACTTATTGAAAGCGCTTTAAACTCTATTTAACATAAAAATCTTAAAACCTTACTTTCATCAAACATTACTTCAAGAGAGCAGCTGTTCCATTCTATATAGCCAAGTTAAATTTCAGTGAAGTGAATGATGATAATGCGAAATGGAATACTCCCTCTGTTTGTGAAAGATACACTTTTTAGTGTTTTCACACATATTAAGAAAATGTAATAAATTACTATAATAAATTTATCGTTTTCTGTAATTTTCAATTTTCAACAACTTTTAACCAATAGTAATCTAATAAAACCAATTAATTTTCTTAAAGTTTGCAATTTTTTCATAGAAAACACAAAATATACATCTTTTTGAAACAAAATATTTTTCCAAAATATGGATCTTTTAGAAACAGAGGGAATATAATATAACGTTATACAACAAAAGAGGAAAATTTATAGAAAAAGAATTCAGGTCTGGACTAAACGACTTTCTAATCTAATATACTAATAAAAATTCAGTAAATATACCATATATTGCAAATCTCTAAATAAGATTTAAAACACCAATAGAACATATTAAATCAATATTTTAGTTAATTATTTTAAAATTTAATAGAAACATGTTATTACATCAAAAGGAAAAAGACTATCTTTCACATCAAACTCAAGTGGTTCGTTTTCCGAGGTGTGAACACCAAAGGCGTACGTGGTGGACCGGTTTAGATTCATGACTGATCCCTAACAAGCCTCGTCTGGTTGTACCATTTCATAACTGCCAGGTCTATCGCTACATCATATAACTCTTGAAACGGATTATGCTCTTTGAATAGATCGTTGATGACCGCCTAATGGGTTAGACACACAGCTGACTGGTCTACTGAAATTGGTTAAATGAAATACAGTCCGTAGGTTTATATACAATCGTTTTTAGTTGCTGCCTAAATTTTGATAAACATAAAAATTTGAATATTTGATAAAAAAAAAAAATTGAATACTATTACTACGACGCCAATATTAAGAATCAAATTTACGAATTCTTAATTCTTGAATTCTTGTAAATTTTTATGAGATAACCCGCAAGATAATCGAATTAACACGAGCTACGAGACTAAGAAAATTAACTCTTTCAAGCTAACAGAAGGTTAACCCAAACCTAACCAAGAGTATACTGTTTATAATATTCTATATAAATGTGTCTTTCAGCTAAAACTAATTTCCGAGAGGTGGGGGCGGAAACTCAAACTAATTTCCAAACTAAATTGAATCGAAATATGAAATAAAATAAAATGTTATAAGTTATGGAATAATATATGTCCTACTCTGGTACCATGTAGGGGATAGTGTTCCAAATTCTTGCATCAAATGAAACTTAGCCACGAAGACAATACTATATATTATTATTTTTTAAAACATTGTACATTTATATTGAGCCAATGTATATTCATGTTTCTATGTATAATTTGATTGGTCCATCATATTGCGGCCATATCTTCAACCTTGGTATAAATCCTCATATACTTCGACCTCATCAAACCATGAAACTTCTATATACAAAAAGACACTTCACAGCACAGTGATATGAACCAATGAAAAATATTTTAGATTCAATTGTATGTATAATACAGTATTCAAAACCAAGTTCCTTTTCCATCATTGACACTACAAAAAGTTTTCAACAAATATATATCCGCATTTCTCAGATAAAGTGAAATCACTTGCATGAAAACTATATTCTACTTTTTCTGTGTATGTGACTGAATTGCGTGCTGAAAAGAATCCATCAGTCATAAAAGTACCAAATCCTTATATTAAAATGTAAGAAAATCAATAAAATATTTAAGGAACTGTAGCTACGTACTCTCATTAGCTATAGGTATAGAATGAGACTGCGATGGCTATAGAGTGTTAGATAGTTAGAACCCTACGAAGCACGTGATGAGTTGGTCAGAACTCAGAACCATACTGTAACACTACTATACTAGCTAGTTATCGTTTCATTGGCTATATTGCGACAGCTACTTCCTTTATAGGCTGTACGCAATCGCTTGGTTAATCGGGTGAAAGTTTGGTCTGAAAACTGTGGGGTGATATAACATAATATCTACAGTTCCATTGAAGGACGTAAAAGAAAAATTGTAAATTAACAGTGCGAATGGCTAAATGGTTTTTTGAAGCAACTTCTAATGCCTGCTCTTGATTTTCTACGTTTTCTTGTATTAACTCAAAAGCCATCTAATAAAACCCAAACTCAAGTTCCTTTGAAATTAAAGTTTAATTTCCAGTTGAATATATATTAAACATTTTCAAGTTCGAAAAAATATAACATATGTATATGTGTCGGTATAACTATTGCATATTGTGTTGTTCATTGCAAGTGACTCGTGGTCGTAGGTACGCTTAAGCATGGGAGCGTTTATTATCGGTTAGAGTTTTAGTTCGCTGTATATAAAAAAGCAATGTGTAAGCCTTGTGAACTTTAAGCAAGAAAGAATTCAAGAAAGCTTCATCATTCTCTTTTTTTTTTCTGAAGCTCTGCTTTAACTTTCAATAAGTGACAGCTGGAATAATCTACCATGCTTAACCGTATAACATTTCGGTGAATGCTTCACCTATGTATATGTGCAGCTCTCTCAAAGGGGAATGTGGTAATAATTAATTTTAAAAAAATTTGTAGGTCATGAGACGATAACATATCGTTGTGGTGTCGGAGAGGACCTCATTTTCATACAAGCCAATTAATCGAGGGTACGGGTAATACATGGACGTCCCTTTCCGCATCCACTCAAAAGCCAAGCTTGTTGGCTGCGTCTACGTGGCTACATCTTATATAAAAGTGTACGGTACCCTAATTAATATTTCGTTTATGTTTATGGTCCAGCCTTCTTCCTACTTTTGATGATTGTTACCTCTATGGTCTTTTAGGTTTAGGTCCATAGAGGATCTATTAGATCATCATGATTTTGCAGGTCTTCAGTGTATTTAGGTCCCATGCATAGCGTTCAAATTATGAACTAGCTAATCCACCCATGTACACTTTTTAAGACAACGACTAGCAAACGTTAAGCGCAGTTATGATAACAGCTGATATTTTCATTTTTTTCTCAACTATTCAAACTAAACGTTACATTGGATTCGAATTATTTAGAAGTGGCATGAAAAATCAGATACCTTAACATCCCACCACATTTTGTTTTGTTTCTCAGTAAAAATTATATTATTCAGAACTGGACACCAAAAAAACTGAAATGATATCTCTGTATATATATATATATATATCTACAACATTGCGAATGTAATATTAATCTTTTTTTTTATTATTATTTCGAGTTCCCGTAAAAGAAATCAATCGTTTAACCGGTAAGGACCACTCGGACTCTCAAGGGTTTGAATCGTCTAGCTTCTCTACTCAAAGCGGGAACTCTTTCTGCAAGAGATCGAGATTCCTTGTCTCACAAGCTTCGATTAGGTCATGTCTTGACGCACAGCTACAGAAAGTTTTAACAAAACTTAGAAGAAGAAGTTTCAAACGACATGGATAGATTTTTCTAGTTCACAAGCTTTTGATACATACCTTAACGAGAGTCTCAAGTATTGCCAAGCGTTGTCGGCCTTAGGATTCATCGCAAGGGCACGAACATAATAAGGGATTGATTCTTTGTACATCCCCTGTTACATTTAGATATATTACACAATATCATGCAAAACAAAAGTTAGTTCCAGTCCAAACATTTGCTTCTGATACAAGTTAACAAGAACTCGAACCTGGTTTGCGTAACTGATCCCCATGTTTGCCCAAGCACGAACGTAATTAGGTTTTAAATCCAGAGCCTGCCAGTTGAAAAGCAGAAGACGAAAGTTAAACAGTAAGAGACACAATGCAATTTGGAGAAACTTTACATTCTGTGCATCGAACAGTTTACCTGTTGATAAGCAGATATGGCATCAGCACTCTGGACACTGTTGGCTTGTGTTGCGCCAAGCTTATTCCAAAGAGAATAATCATTTGGTTTCAACTGTAAAGCTGTTTGGAAGGAAGTTATTGCTCTATCGAATTCCCTCGATAGGTTGAAGAGAACACCTAACACTATATGCACATCGGCGTCCTCAGGATTCATCTGGGAAGCTTCAGTGAATAATCTAGCAATCTGTTTATTATACATGGAGAAGGAATCGTGTTTCAATACAGCTATGAGATGAGATTCAACTGCGGAGAATTTACAAGAGGAATGGCACTTACATCAGCATGGTATAGTGAATCAGCAAGCTCTGGAGGCGCGATTGATCCATACTTGGGGTGATTCCGCAGCCATCCGTATAAGTACTTCAAAGCTGTTGCTTGCTCCAACTCTGTATTTACAGAGTACATCATATTAGTCACCTCTAATTCAAAAACCTAAGCAACAAGATAATGTCGGAAAAACAAACACATATTGCTAGATTTCAGGCACTGACCGTTGGTATGGCTCACACCAAGCGCAAGAAGCACCTCTAGATTTGAGGGATCGGCCTCCTGTGCCCGCATCATTGCAGCTATTGCCTGTAACCACAGTATTAACAGATTTTAGCAACCTCTTCTTCTTTATTTATGTGCCATGGGTAAAAAATGGTTCATGTAAAATTAATATGAGTAACCTGTTGATCGTCATCGTTCTCTGCGTGTGTGACCCCAAGTAATCTCCAACCTTCAGCATTTTCAGGATTTTTCATAACCTCAGCTTCTAGAGCAAGTGCTGCTTCACTCAGAAGTCCTTTGCGAAACAATTCCTGCCCTTCTTTCATTGGTTCAGGGTGACCCACATAGGGGTTCATGTCAGAGAAGACGTAGACACCACTACTTTGTTTTTCAGCATTTCTTTCCGTCAGAAACCTGGAGATGGAGATACTTTTGTTAGATGGACTTGAACGTCGAAGATGCATGTTCGTTAAATACTTTGTCATGTCTCCATAGACTAAAACAAGGAGGTAATCAAATATAACCCTTGACTAACAAAATATCCAATGGTACAATGAAACCTGAAATTTAGCTATAGAAAAGAATTGCATTGTTACGAAATTTCCGTCTTAAGGAAACACTAAGGAACCAGAGAAAATTACACAGAATAAAAGTGATATATGACTTATCAAGGAATGGAATTGGAGAAGGACCAAAAATTACTTGATGCTTAAAATTTGTGAACGCACAAAGCACAACGAAAAGGCGAACTTATAGTAGATAATCAAATAATAATGGACTTACTCATCATAAGCATTTGCCCATGCATCAGCTGAACTCTCACCCACGGGCCCTTCGGCAAATTCATCTACCCAGTCATCAACATTCAACTTTGAAAACTCATTAACCCATTGGTCCTCAGCCGATTCTTGCTGTTGGTTTGCGGAAGCAAACTCATCAGCCCACTGTTCTGGTCCACGTGCAAGCTACACGCACCAAAATAAAAAGCTTACGGTAGATGCAAGATGATGCTTATAATCGAAAGGAAAAGAGAGAATATATTGTAACTAAACTTTCTACCATGTCAGAGACATCATATTCCCTAAGTTAATAAGGAACCATTTCACTGGGAAAAAGTGTACAGAGAAATCTATGCTCCGCCTTTCCACTATACATTGCGTTTCTAAAATAGAAAATGCAGGAGATCCACTACAACAGCTAAGCTATGCAAGAAAGGAATTACAGTAAATCAATTTGCACTAGCGTGCTATCAGTAGCGAGTAGACCCTAAAGCAAAAACATGCTTTATTAACCAGTACATACTTTCTCATTCGCAAATTGATCAGCCCAGCTTGGCGGCCCCAGATACTGCTGCTCATATTCAGTAGCCCAGTCCCCAGGGGCTGGTCCAGGCTTGACCTCATTCTCATCCATAATGAGTTCACCGCGGCTCATCTTTGAAACAAACTGAAGGAATCTTGAATTCTGCATTCACCACATACATTTTGCCAAGCTTTTTAGATAAATCCCAAGAGAACAGCTCAGCATAACATCCTTAAAGGCAAAACATCGCCCCAGAAGTTCTCAGCAATGGAAATAAGGGATCAGAACAGCTTAGCATCCTACAGTACACTTACTTACTGAAACTACGATCACCAACCTGAAATTTCGGATTGCCATCCTGAGACAGTGTATGGGCAAGCTTACGAGTTTGCTCCATTGCAGCTAAATTTTGCATATTCATACTTCTCATTTGGTTTGACATCAGTTGAGATTGACCCTTCAAAAAAAAACATCAAGAGAAAAGGAAAAAGATGAGCGCCAACGATTTCAGAACCTGAAAAATATGACAAAGCTAAGGTGCTGTTCAATTAAACGCGAGTCAAACCCTGATGACTGATAGCATCACAAAAAAAGTTGCAACAGATTCAGGCTTTTGA
Organism: Brassica carinata; assembly: GCA_016771965.1. Taxonomy (NCBI): domain Eukaryota; kingdom Viridiplantae; phylum Streptophyta; class Magnoliopsida; order Brassicales; family Brassicaceae; genus Brassica; species Brassica carinata. The sequence goes on along the minus strand of CM028687.1, from coordinate 61,132,519 downwards.
ACAGCTATGCCCTGGGAACTACCAAATCAAAGCCTACACTCCTAGATATTCTGTTATACTAATTGCAAGCTTGTTAAACAAGAGTCTGGTGTGGACATTCAAATAGAATATATCAAACAAATTGAAGGAAAAAGTACCTGCTCAAACTCGGTGGCCCACCCATTCACACCATGTTGTTGCTCAAAAGAGTTGACCCAGGCGTCAGGACCCCCATGATTCATCCCATGCTGATGCTGGTCAAATTCGGCCGCCCAACTATCGGCAGGATGTAAACCAGGTTTCGTAATAGCCTGAGACTCATTCCAGTAATCATCTAGCTCCCGAAATCTCCCAGGAATATGACCTCTAGCTTGAATGCCATCATCAATATCTAAAGATGACAATAATGCATTTACCTATAAAACAACAGCGAACAGTATAAGCAGCCAACAAAACTGAGAAAAGGTGCAAAATACACCGAAAGAGAACATAAAAACCTTAGTCACGTCTTGAAAAGGAAGACATAACAAGTAAAGCAAGCAATGATTCTGAACATAATCCCTAAGCCTCATTTTCATTCTAAAACACAATGATGCAGCTACAGGAAACTAGTAGATAGACAGCAAACCTGAGAATTGATAAATTCTTCTCCCCTGTCAGCAAAAAAATGCCGGGCCATTATGCTACTACGATCACGTATGCATTGTTTGTCACTTTGTGACAATCCCAGCACAGGGACAGGTGCTGGACGAAAGGGAATGCCACCACGGCTACTCTCAACGAACGAATGCAGAAAGTTCGACAAGACTCTCTGCGGGGGTCCTGCAATGTAAAAAACAAATTTTAAGCAAGCACAAGACACCACGTCACACTGACAAATGCAATAAAAAATGACAGGCCGATAAACACGAGACAGCTATCTGGGAGGATTTGAAGGAACGCATAGTGAAGAACGTGATTCAACTTTGACCAAACTACTTATTTCACGTAGCTATACTTTTCACTGCTTTTCTTCCCACAACTAAAGATGTTTACTTTGTGATAGATCACAAACCTTCAAAAGTGGGCTGGACAGGCTCATACATAGGTCCCACAGGAGGCATAGGTCCACCACGCTGAACTTCATCCCAAGCTGCACCAAAACCATTCTGATCTACAGAGCGAAAGCCACGGAAGAACTCTGTCCCCTGATGGTAAAAAATAAAAATTGGCAGACCCATCCAAAAAAGCTTAGCTAATCAGAGTCAATAAAAGATAAAGAGTAAAACTTTGCAGAGCATTTAAAAACCTGAGCACCGGGTTGCAAAACAGGCTGATCTAACTCAGAACCAGGAAGCGAGCTAAGGTTTTGGTCTTGAGAGTAGAACTGTGGCCCGGGACCTGAAGTGGTTGCATTAGGTATCTCCTTGAGCCTTTCCTGCCCAACCAAATCAGCAATCAGAGTCAAGATTACGTAATGCTTATAGAGATAAGGACAAGATCTAATTCGACTTTACTCGGTATGAAATTGGATGAGGAAGCTAACCTGAGTTTTGGAAGAGGAACCAAGTAGGGCGTTGGTGAGAGCACCGAGAGGATTGGAAGAAGAAGAGGAGCCGGGGACTGCGCAGGCGGCTCCGCCGTTAACAAGGTCTCTCATCGCCATGTTTTCAGATGGGTTTTACACCGCCGGGAGAGTAATTAGTATTTGGTTCTTCCGTCCGTCCTCTGATCACCTCCCTACCCAAATCCCAATCTATCGTTTCCTTCTCTCGTGGCGGTGTATTATTATTATTTTTTTGTGTTTGGCCACATGATGGGTGTACTTACATATTATCCACACCACACACATTTTTAGGCTCACCAACGCATTTCTTTTAATTTTTGTGGAAAAAAAGAACAATTTTACTTTATTATCCACTAGGGGTTAACCGGCGCTACGCGCCGGATTTTATACAATAATATATATATTTTGATGATTTCAAAACAATTATGTGTGTTTTCAGAAAAAAAATATAGCAAACATGAAGATGTTCAAAATTTATTTTAATTTGTCCATCAACTTTTGACGGTATTTCAAAATTAGCGAAAGTTAAATATATGCATAAAAAGAAACATCACACAACTAATATTTGAGACTACACCAGAATTTCTGAATATATGTTCCTAAATGAATAGAGTTTTGTTACCGTTATATCCAATTGTGCAAAATGCTTTAAAATTTGTTGATTACTTTAGCTTATTTCATGTGTGCATTTCTTTGAAGATGTGAAGACACCGCAAGACTTATTAAATATAAGTGAGAAGACATATCAAAGTAATAAGTGAAGCTTAGTGTGATCACTACCTCGTTCCTTACAACCATAGCTATGGTTGCATCTTTCATATCTGATGAGATTGAGGTGCCTAATAAGAAGACCGGTGTTCGGTAGATTTCTAGGACCTTTCACTTTAATGGATTTACGTCCATTATTTCACTGCATTCACCTTTTCACAAATTTAATTATATTACTTCATAACCAAGACGTTCTGTGAGTTACAAAAAAAAAAAAGACGTTCTGTTGTTCTAAATTTGGTTTTCTTCATTATGTGTTATTTCGATTGAACAAAGAATCGATTTTGCTTCTGAGCAAGTTTGACTCAAACCCAGTATGAATCAGTCTAAAACCAACCGCATTGTCCAAACCGAACCATTGATTTTTCGGCACTACACGCGGGTTGTCGACCTTTGTGATATTTAAGTTTGTAAAGTATATTGTTGGTTTTTTGTGTATTTTGAAGTGGAGTTCGTGTTTCTGCTATTGGTTTTGATGCGTATTCTAATTTGTTATGAAGTTGTTGAATTGACGTGTTTTGGACAGTGATAGTGCTTGGTATCTGGTTTGTGTATTGTGGTATGTTGTTATTATATATGAAATATTTTGTTATAAAAAATACTATATATGAAAAAAAAATTAATATTATATATGAAATTATTTTAATGGGTCATTGGTTTTTTGTTCTAAGAGTTGTTGATTTTTTTTGTTATTCATACATATTTGCGTAAGTTTGTGTTTTTCTCTATGGTTTTGATTTTATATTTTAATAACTTTAGTGATGGGGGCGATGTTTTTAAACTTGGAAGAAGTTTTAGGAATTTTTTATTCATCGAACTTGTGTTAAGGAAAAATAATTTTGTGATAGAGATTGCATGTGGAAAAACAATAGCTCTATATTTGTCACTTTGTTCTGTTATTAGTGGATCGCGAGCCTTGGTTATGGTTTCTTAAAGAATGTCTCCTAACTCTTGATTTGAGCCCACCAGACGACTCCGTGTTAGGTTCATCAGTTTGTGATAATTTTCCTACGCATCAAAAGTGGCTGATAATATTAACGGAGAGGAGCTGCAGTTTGTTAGTTGCGAAAGAGAAGGTGTTGAGAATCTATAATGTGCTTAAGTTGTTTCTTAGAAACCTTGGTGCCCAAGGTGTGGTGAAAGAGTAATTATAGATCGGTCGTTCTTACTGAAAAAATTAGGTGTTATATATTCACTTTTTCGTTTAGAACCTTGTGAGATTATGAGTTAACTTATTTGATTTAATTTCGAATGATGAATATACGAAGGCCGTGGGAGAACATACATTCGTGACCTTATATCAGTATTCAAAACAATCTATATGAATCCATCTTTTTCTTTTTTTCTTGTTTTTTATATGCAAATTATCCCTTCAGTGTGAAGAAAATGTTTATGGAAAATTATTTAATAATTTATGTACGGGACTATATTTAACATCAAATGTACAATGATCTATAAAATTAAACAAATTATTTTAAATTGTTAAAAATTGACGCTGGTTATATTGACCAACCGGACCTCAAAATTACGCTAGGAGGGTAATGGTTCTTGTCAAGAATGCAAGAGACGATGAAAGTTTGTTATCTTGCGGTGAAGTTGAAGTGAGATAGGTTTAAATAGAAGGTTAAAGTGCTCTCAACAATCTCCGTAAGCATTGTGGAAGGTCCCAATCCTATGGGTCTTGTCCACTGTGGCCTCCGAAGCGAAAGAATGCGAAAATATTAGTAGCCGCTTCCTTAAAATAAGAACGTGAAAGTGCTAGTCGAGCACAAATAAGAACCTGCTGGTGGGAGACGCCCGCAGGCGGATATTGGTCAGTTTAGTTATTTCAGTGTCAAAAGCTACAAATCGTCGGTGTCGGTTGCAACAAATAGTCATTTGCACATGGTGCCTAGCATAGTTTCCCACAATGGTGTCTTACTTTGTAACATATACGGGATGAGAATTGAAAAATGGAACTTTAATTGGTGGTCTCGTTAAGGATGGCTTACTTTATGACCCCAACAACGTTCACCTCATTGCAGGAGGCTCATGTGAATGATGTAAACCCGCTTTAATTTCTGTAGAACTTGGAGCAAGAAATTTAGGACCATCCATTTGATGTGTCGATTTTAGGGCGGTTATTTAGCTCTGCTCATTTAGCTCGCTAACGCCATTCACTCAATCTTTTTAACACCCCCATATTTTGTAGGGCTAGAGGTCGAGCCTTTGCCACTGCCACATGTCCTAAATAAGAACCGCTTTCAGTCAGTGAGTTTGGACTATTAAGGTATTCTCCTTGTTGTAGAAAATATTGGTGAAACTCATTACACCTCAAGATAACTTGTACCTGCACCACTCTCATTGTCGAAATAGAAATGAATTGCAGAGGTTGCATTCAGGAAGAGCCGACCTGAAACAAAAGTTGAGTCAATTAACATTTTAAGACCAGCTATATCATGTTTAAGAAATAGTGGTCAATTGCTTACTCCCAACTAATTTAGGGTTGAAGTTTGTGGCAACCACCACCTTCGGTTCAACACTCCTACTCGAAACTAATTTCATCAAGGGCTTTAGCCAATCCGCTAAACACACTTATAGGCATACATTTGAGTTCTTGAACCGGCGATTCTGAAATTTTTATACATGTCGACACATGGACCTAGTTGCTTCCTACATTTTCTTGAAGCATTAGAGGAGATAAGTTCAAGTTATAATTTAGGTGACAGCTCAAATTATCTAATTAAGAAAAGAACGTATAATCTATACAAATGTATGGGTTCTACAGAGATAATTCTCATTACTTATTTGGAACCTGCAAGACTAAGACGTGTTTGATTTTTTGTACCAAACGGATTTTGTCTAGAGATGATTTCACGTTTATCATAAAACATACATATGATACATATGAAATGATTTGACTTTCTTTGGTCCAAAAGCAGTTTGTATATACAAATAACAGATCATGAAATAGTAAAGACAGCTAGAATATTACTTTTCTGTATAGATGGGAATACTATATATTCAAAAAATCGAGCTAGTTGCATGATAAAGAAAGTTGGCTAAACTTTAATAGAAAAAAAACTCAGACGTGAGTTTATACCTTTGATGCTTATGGTAAACATCATCGTTGTACTCTGAGTCTCTTTCATCATATGTAGTTCTAGTCCCCTTTACTTGCGAAACAATACCTGTGGAGGAAATATATATGCTAAGCCAGTAAGTCTGATATCAAAGTAATATATTGAGAAGTATTAAAAGTGTAAATTTAAATCTAACCTGGTAAATCAGAATTGGTGTTGGCTAGTACCATTAGTTGGTCATAAATCATAATTCAGAAACCTGAAGTGTTCCATCGGTATTGGTTTAAACCGTTTCAGTCCAGAAGTAATAGGCAAAGAGTATGGGGAACGGGGAGGCCACACCGAAAGCATTTGTGGGATTTTTGGGTTTTCTTCACTGAATGACACAATTCCGGTGCGTTACTTGGTAGAGGAAGCGAAAGAGGGATGATAAGCTCTTGGATTACGTATAGGAAGAGGGATCGTCACCAGACGACAAAATAATTGGGGCTGGAGAAACAACCTGATAAAAGCCCAAGCGATTTGTAAAACTCTGCCCATCATATTTTTTTAGGGAGGACAGGTGGCAATTTTTCCCCCTATGGAGAAAAAAAAGTCTACTTTATTATATAAGAAGATTGTGAAAACTGTATTTTTGTGAATGATAATAATTTAATATGTATTCTGTCGCAATTTGCATATATTTTTATTTTTATTAAAAACGAATGAATTCAACATTTTGTTGCAATTTGCAAATAATTTCTGTCCTATTCAAGTCAATTGTCCATTATACTATCACATCGTTCATGCTAAATGATTTTACCATTACGGTAAAAGGCTTTTGCCATTACGGTAAAACAACCACAAACAATTTTACATACACACATGCTAAAAATCTTACGTAAATCTGAATACATTAGTTTGCAATATTTATTTCTCTAAATAGATCTACATTGACACTTAGATATCTGATATGTATATATAAATATCAAATTTCTTTGTTACAAAAGAATATTTTTCTCTCAAAATAAATCATAAACTTTTCAACCAAATGAGCCTGTGCAAAGTGCAAACTGAGATGAAATTCTAGTAATAATTTCTTCAATACTCAAAATCTAGGCCCGTTTTGATATTCATAATAGGCGCATACAGAAACACCCATATCCATTTCATTGATTCGGTTGGCCATCAATTTTGCGTTGACAGAAACACACGAAGAGGTGGAGAAACTGCGTTCACGTAAAATATTCTTTCCAGCAATTCAAGTTCTAAAAAATTTACCCTTTGGTTCCTGTAAAACTTTTTAGTCTTTGCCTCGGAGATAGTCTAGCCCAGACTGTATCAAGAAAGATTCAGAGATCAAACAAGCCGTGGATGTGAGATTTATTTTCTTCACTGTGTTTATCTATATAACTGTATCTTACAAGTTTCTATTGTTATTAAAAAGATCTCTGTGAAAATCACTTGTTTTGCCTCTCTACATAGAACTTTTTTTTTTCTTAGCTTGTAGTATAATTTTATAAAGATCATAAAAAAAGACAACAAAAGAATGAAAATGGTAACAACCTTTTACCTTCCCCAATGTTTCAAACCAATAAACTAAAAAAACGAAACAGAAATTTGAAAGGTTATTATAAGCAAATGCAAAAGAAAAGAGAGCAAATTTTCAAATCTGTGGTAATCTACTCATTATCTGGTTATATAACGATTGTCTTGTTTCCGAACCCGGTTCAACCTTAGGCTCCATCCCTCTCTGCATCATCGCTTCATTCATCCCAACCGGTGGTTGACTCATATAAGCGTGAGGCAAACCCGGTAATTTCCCTTGACCAAACGCTAAACCAGGTATCGAAAAATTACCCAAACCGGTTTGTCCTAAACCGAACGCAAAACCGGAAGGTGGACCCAAATGCGGCTGGAAGCTAAACGGACGTCCAAACTGAGACGACTGGTTGAGTTGTCTGTCGAATCTGCCACGTGGAGGCTCTTGGTAATGGTGTGTTTGAGCAGATGAAACGCCGCCGTTACCGTTTCCACCGCCGCCACCGTGGCTACTGTTGCGTGCGGCGGGGACGTCGTGGTCGTGTTTGCCTTCATAAGTGGTTATAACCGATTTGAGATCATGAGAAGCTCTCTCTACATGTTTTCTCACCGTACATCCAGGAGCTGTGCATTTGTAGTAACTCCTACAAAAAGAAACATTGTTTTATTACAACACAAGAGAAGAGACCAATGTGTTTAACTAATGTTAAATGGAGTTCTGAAAGAAACCTCGGGTTTGGATTTCCTTTGACAACTTTCTGACCGTACTTTCTCCAGCGATAGCCATCGTCGAGAATGTCAACATCACTCGTCGTCTGCACAACGACTCTAGGCTCACGTATAGCTCTGGTACCTCCACTCATCTCTATTGCGTAAGCTTCAAGTTTCCTGAAACAACAAAAGTCAGAACAGCTGCATGTTTTAAATTGATGATTCTGTGTGTTAAAGAAGATAAAGACAACCTTCTTTTTGATTCGGATTCATCTCCTTCTCCTCCTCCTCCACCTCCACCTCCATCATATCCCAATGAAGCACTCCCATGAGTCCCTTCTCGATCATCTTCATCATTAGAGAATGTTGACGAAGCATCAACCACAATCACATCACCTGACTCTTGAGCATGAATCGATCCAGATTGGTTTCCCTCTTCGACGTTGTTCTCATTAATCCATGTTACAGAGTTATCTCTCTGCTGCTGCTGTTGCTGTTCAGCTTGTTCAGTTCCATCTTGTTGCATTCCGGAGCGGCGATTGTGTGGAGGTTTGGAGTGATTATGAGCTCCTTTGTATATAATCTCAGTAATGTGACCTTCTCTTGATCTCTCGACCTTCTTCTTCACTTGACAGTTCGGGTTAGTGCACTTGTAATAGCTTCGTGGATACTCGCTTCCTTTCACTAACTTTTGTCCGTATTTCCTCCAGTTATATCCATCCTCTGCAGGTGCACCACCACCAACCATCGTATCACCACCTCTTTGCTCTTCTCCTCCTTCTTCCTCTTCTTCTTGATGATCAATGGTGTTTGTTGTGGCATCATATGTCTTCCTCTTCTGGCCACTTTGTTCAGTTTCAGTCCTGGAGCCTTCTATGTTTTGTACATCTTCTTCCGGGGACTGATGAGAAGATCTGTTGTTGTAGTTACCATAATCAACTGGCGTCATCTCTGCAGCCCCTTGGAAGAAAGAGGAAGAGAATGTTGAAACAGGATGGAATGTGAATGATGCTCCAATGCCATCAAAGAACTCTTCTTTCTCTTTATCAGAAGCATCAGAAGAAGACAATCCATTACTGTTAACACCCGGAAGAAATTGAAATTTCCCTGTAGTTGGAGACGGTTGAGCCTGCAAATGTCTCAGACTTTCAGAAAAAAGTTCAATAATAACATGGAGAAAGGACACTAACTAGGAACTTACCAATGGGTTAGAAAGAAAAACAGGAGACTCCAAGAGCGTTGCAGGGCTAAGGCCAGGAGAAGAGATGGTCAAGGGAGGAGAACGAAGACTAGAGTCGGTGTTTGAGCGGATATTCTCAGTGTTTAACCTCGGAGTGTTGAATCCAGCACGAGCAGCGATTCTTTCTCTTAAACCACCTCGTGAAACGTTGTTTGATTGAGAAGAATCCTTGTTGTTGTTGTTATTACCAGTAGTGTCTTCTTCTAATAAACGAGTGACTTGACCGTGATTCAAAGATAGCTCTCTTTCAAGAATACGTTTCGAGCTAGGTTTACAAGGCACCCATTCTCCCATCACACCGACATTTTCTTCAAAACCAGACATTTAAAGATCCAAGAAGTTGACTGAGTCTTTGCTCAAACTGAGATGAAAACATTAGAAAAGATTTAAAAGGCAGTCACAATCAAAAGACAATATTGAAGACATGAGCATACTCAGTCAACTTCTAGTAGTATTAAACAAAAACATTAATCAAGCCAAGTAACACACAAAAAATGATTTGAGACAATTGTAAGTGGAGTGGACCAGTGAGCTTAAAACTAAGATATACACATTTATGTTGTTTTGGGTCAAAAAAGATTTTTCAAAGGGAAAATCTTTTGCTTTTTCCAGAGTCGACAAAAAAAAAAATCATCAAAAGACAAGAAAATGTAAAGTAAGTGAAGGTTGCACAAAACAAAAAAAAAGTATAAGTAAGTGAAGAACTAATTCTCTTTCACACGTTAATCTACTTATTTGGAATCTCAGTAAATTATTGGAAACAGAATCAACAGATGATCGAATTACAGAGATTAAAAGAAAAAGAGAAACAGAGCAATAAGACAACGTGATAGTTTAAACCAGACAGTAAGCAAACACTTAGGAGGTGATTTAAGCAAATCATGGTTTTGTTCTTTTTTCATATCAAATTCACATTCCATGATTTAAGTTAAAAACATTTTAAAAGCAAAAAAAAAAAAACGATTGAGATGAGACCATTCACCTGATTGATTAAAAACGAGGAACCACCGGTCACAGCCGCAAACGGAAATCTTTAGTTCAGTAGATAACATCCAACTGGACTCTGACCCGACACCAAAAAAAAAAAACAAAAACCCACCCGATCCGGATCCGAATTTAGCAGTGGATCACGAGAGATATGTTCCTCTTCGTCTTCCTTTCCTCTGTTTTTCTGGGTTTCACGGCAAACCCAGAAAGAAAGAAAAAAACGATTTTGTGTACAAAATTCTCAAAGATGTGTTTTTTTTTTCTCGTTTACACAAAACAAAATGATGATGAATGTTTGACAAAAGAGCAAAGATTTTCAACAGTATGATTAGATTAATCACTGTGACTTTCTCACCACCGTAACGAGAATAAGTAAAAAAATTCAACTTGCGTTTGTTATGCTTTGAAACTAGAGAGAGAGAGAATTATGAAACCATTTGATCTTTTTGCAGAGAATGGTGAAGAAGATGGCGATTCGTGTTCCACATAACGTTTTCTCTCTACTGAATTATCCTATACGGACACGCCACGTGGAGTAATCGAGGTTAGGAGAATAAGATCGTCGGCTGTTCGGTTCGATGTACCGTGAGGTGTGGCGCAGGTGATCTCTAACTTTTTTTTTTTTTAACAAGATCTCTAACATTTATTACTATTCCAATTTCATTTTTTCGGGTTTGGCTATTAATAGGAATAAAAATTTATCTAAAGCGGGAAATTATTGCCAAAAGTTCTTGTTCTGCCACATGTCGAATTAGGAAAAAAGATACATTATTATTCTATTATTGCATTATTGGTTCGATACATGAAATTTCAGAAACTGATACCAAATTATCCTTTGTAGAGGAGAACAAAGAAAAGTTAAATATAAAGCAGGTTGTTGTTTTTACTATTAGTGTCACGTTGTTATAAAATTCTGGAACAACAAATCTTATCTTCAAGCTATTTATAGTCTATATATAAGTAACTATGCTAGAAAAATAGAGTAAAAGGGATATACTTTGCCAAAATATTGTTTTAACAAGTAGTAGAGCATGGGAAGAACAAAACAAGGTGTGAATTAATATACTCGAAAACTTGTCACTTGTTGTATTGACATCCAGTAGTCAAAATGTGTTTGTGTCTATCAGTTACAACAATGAGCAGTTTAAATCATTTATGTTTTTAAGTCTTATATTTAGGTTTAGTTAATCGATTATTATATATGTTTTTTAAGTGCCTAGTCGAAATTCAGACTAGTACTAGTTGTATATGAAACTAGAGACGTACATATTATTTGACAACCATATCTTTCGACTTATATCAATAAACGTGTAACCGTTTCATTTGAAATTGACATGTTAAAAAAAAAAAAATTGACATGTTCTCATACATGCATCAGGCATGTGATCTTTTATTTTCAAATTGGTGTTTTACATGCATGCATGTGATCTGGTGAAACATATACTCTTAAATTAAAAAAATATCCAAGAGATACTTTTAAGATACATTGTAAAACTTAGAGGTTGCTTGCATAGAATAAAATGATTCAAATATAGATGAATGTCTGAAAAACGGATCATGAAAACAGAAAAAAATCATTAAACGAACAAAACAACTCCCGACAAAGATTCTTTACAAATAGTATTCAAGATACGTTATGTCTGCAGTCTGCGTAAACCCTAATTACACAATTTAAGTAAGAGGCCTATGGATGAGTAACGTACGCTAAGGGTTACGTAACTTACGATCGCAAAAAAAAAAATAGAGACATTGTATTTTAGTTTATGCAGATACTGATAAAATAGAATCATTTAATAGATTTAATTATACCTTAAATTGAATATTTAATTGCATTTGGGTAGGCAGTTTTTCCAAAAAACCCGGTCAAAAAGAGACATTGACCAAGCCTTTAATGGTTTTTCTTTTCTTTTTTTCCTTTTGTTCCCTTTAAGAGCCGGAAATAATCACGTTACAGAGCTGTGACACAACACTCACGTGACAGCCAAAGCACGACTGTGGCGTGGAGTTTTTTCTTTTCTCTCCAGTGGGGCCCGCAAAACGAACTTTCAGGACACAGAGGGATCGGCTGCTCTGATTTCTTGTCAGTCCTTACCTCTATAGTAGGCCCCATAGTACAATATGGACCCACCACACTAATGGAAAGACAAACTTGGGTTTCGAAATTTAACATGCCTCAGCCCATTAGGCCCAAAACTCGTAAATAAATCATAAAATATATGGGGTTGACCCAACGGGCATTTATGACTGTCGGATGAGCGAACCAAAAGTCAATTACTTGAAAAAGGTCAATGACCCGACCCAAGTAAAAGACCCGCGCCGACAAGTTCACGATAGGAGACCAAGTGGCTGTTAATGGCACAAGTTTCTATGAGGATTTTTCAGTGCGTTGGATAGACTGACACGAGGAAGCTGATCTTACCCGCTGCTTTGTATATACATCGATCGTTTTAAGAATCACTGATCCGTAGCAGAAAGTCGTAAACTGTTGAAGCTCTTCTCTCTCTCGCTCTCTCTTTGGTAATTTTTCTTTTCTTCTTGTATAGTTTTGTTGAAACTATGTTGAGATTTGGTTTGTTTTTTGTGAAGAACTTGAAAGTGTTTGATGTTTTGCTCATGAGAAAAGGGTCTTGTCAAAGATTTTTTTATTTATTTTAAAGGTCTTGTCTGCTGCTCTGTTTTTCTGGGAAGGCTTGTTTAGATTTGGCTGTTGTGTGGCTAAATATAGTTATATTCCCGCCGTATAAGTGAACTTGGAAGATTGTTTCTTTGGACAAAAGTAGAAACAGCAGTTCATGTTACAAAGTTCAAATCAAATAGCTTCCTCTTTTAGTCAAACGGCGTTGACTTTTGAGATCTCCCTGTTTTTTGGTTAAGTGGTTAACGTTTGATATCTAGTTCTTGTAGGTAATCTTTTTTTTTTTTTGTTCATAGCCTCTGGCTCAATACTCGTAAACAATCCCGCAAAGCATGTGTGTTTCAACCTTAATTAGACTCAAGAGTCAAGCAAACAGTCATCGGTTGATTTCTGGGAGTGTAAGTTGTTAGGAATCTTGTAAGGATTGCATTTAGTAAGTTGTTTGTAATTTGAGTGTTTCTTTGCTTTCTCTTGAGCCTGAAAATTTGATCTTAATCTCAGCCCCTTCCACGTCTGCTTTTAACATAATTTATATAAAGAAAGTTTGACATTATTTACAAAAAGGATCACATGACTTTGTTTATAAACAATACACATATTTTGATTTTGTCTTGTCCTTTTTTTTTGTCTTGTCCTATATGTTATGCCTCATTGAACGCTTATCTTGAACTTACATATAAGTCTTTGTTATTAATTACTCTAGCCCCTTGTGATTCCAAATACAGAACACACACACGCTGGAACACAATACCCCATGGCTGCATTTGCAACCGCAGAAGCGTGTGACAGCAACGCAGAATTAATATCAAACGGAGACCTACGAGCTCTCCACCCAACCTTCAAGATCTATGGCCAAAGAAGATGCTTCTCAGGACCAATCGTGACACTCAAAGTGTTTGAAGACAATGTCCTAGTCAGAAACCAACTAGAGACAAAAGGAGAAGGCGCAGTCTTAGTCATCGACGGTGGTGGAAGCACGAGATGCGCGCTTGTTGGAGGAAACCTCGGACAGTTAGCTCAGAACAACGGGTGGGCGGGGATTTTGGTGAATGGGTGCGTTAGAGATGTGGATGAGATCAATGACTGTGATGTCGGGGTTAGGGCATTGGGTTCTAACCCGTTGAAGTCTAGTAAGAAAGGTCATGGTGAGAAGAATGTGCCGGTTTATATTGGAGGGACTTTGATTAGAGATGGAGAATGGCTTTATGCTGATAGTGATGGTATCTTGATCTCCAAGACCGAACTCTCCGTCTGATCCAGAATGTTCAACTGCTAAGAGATTACGGTTGGTAGCTGGTTTATGTGGAATTTGTAATATTCGGTTTAATATTCGAAGATGAAAACGTTTTGTGTGGTTTGTGAAACTATATGATAATTACAGATATTGTTGTTTCTTTTATTCGAACGAGCTAAAACCTTTATTTATTTTGTTACTTCTCTGTTTCTATTTCTTTAGTTTTGAAAACATGTGACATAAGAAATGGTAAAGGAAAAGTTGCTATAACTTTATAAGAACTACCATTGGCTTAAAGAAATGAATGTAATATACAAGTCAAACATTCTAAGAACAGGTTAGTTAACTATAGTATAATCTAATTCTTAGTAATCTGTTTGATTTTTATGAATAGTTGTGGCAATATACATATGCTTATGAACACTATATATAAAAGAAAAACAAGTTTAATCGAGTCCAAGCGAAATAAAATATCTCTTTGTTACTTCTTTTTCAGTTCTTTGGTTTTGAAGAGATGTGTGATTGGATGTGGTATAACAACAGGTGCTCTAAACTTTAAATTATCATAGTTTTCTCGCCCAGAGGTTTGACATTTTCCAGTACATCTTCATTTTTTTTTACTCAAATTGAAATTTATATATACCAAAAAGCAAACACAGCCAACAAGAGCGTTTCTCCGTACAATATCACAGCCATCCAAAAAATCAGTTAGCACTACCATTAAGCTAACATCAACACCCTCACCAGGGCGGACCAACAAAAAAGCTACGTCACCAGTTATCTAAAAGATGAGGCTCTTTCATTCGCATACATGTGATCCAACCATCTAGGGTGACCAGAGGCCACATAAGATTGGTGAAATCTCAAGCGTCTAACACTCTGTGCAATGAAAGAAGCACATCTAACTGCAGCAAACGATCCAATCCTTAGTTCTCACGCCTCAAAAGCTTTCAGTTCCCTATTAATCTCCGAAGCTTCAAAAAGTAGAGCAGGCCACAAAGTAGGTTTCTTGATAGCCTCAACAAAGTCACCAAAAGCTGAAACAAAGATGACCTTTTTCTTTTTCAAACTCCTCATGCTTTCTAACACCCGCAACCAAAGCTTTAACTTTGTCTCCTCCCGTGTCTTAACACTCACAAAAGCTCTCCTGCTATGCTCCAAGACCTTTCCCGTCTCATCTTTAACAATCCAAGCAGCATCCATATCCTCGTCTTCACTAACCCATTCCATGTCAAATTCACATGAAATCCAGCCTGTTTTAGCGATTGGGAGATGATCCTGAGTACCTTCCTTTGTCACATTTACCTCAGCCGCTTCCATACCACTCTGAATCTGTTGCACCAGGAACCATGTGTCTGCTTCCTCCCGAGCTTTCTTTATTATCTCTTCAGCTTCATAAGATTTACCTTCAAAGAGAAAGATATTTTTATTCTTCCACAGGTACCAGAAAATCTAGGGCCGGGACCTGGTAGTTCTAACGTCGAGACTTGCAGTCTTGCTCACTTTCAGAAGATACGCCATATTCTCATATAGAAAGGTCTCACTGAAACCACCCTGAGGTGATGGGATGTTAGAAAGAGCCCAACATTTCCTAGCCGAAGAGTACATCTTTCATTTTTAACTGTGTAAATTATTGTAGTGATTTTTGGTTATTCTGAATTAAATAGACAAGTATGAATGGACGAGACCGTACCATATACTTGAATTTGAATTTATGATATATGGAATTTTGAAAGAGTACATATCGTGGTGGACCAACCACCTTAATGGAATTGGAATAGTTCAATGAATTTCATCTCAAAATTAAATTATTTTCATACCTAACCAAAATAGGATCAGATTTATTTGTCACGTTAATCTCGGTTCACTCATTTTTTTCGACCCACATACATCGTACGGAATATCGGTGCTCCCCGTTAATAAAATAAAATTCGGTGTTTCCCAAAAGAGCGGTGTAAAGAATAATGCAACATAAGAAAATAGTATATTCAAGATTAGTTTTTATATATTAAGTTGTGTATATATATGTTCAATAAATAAAAAGCATCGTATAAAGTTAGACAGACCACACCTTCGCCATGCCAATTTCATAATTTAACGTATGTGACGTGACATTTTCGACCAAAAAAACGTATGTGACATTTCATATTGTCTCTAATTCCTTTGGTTTTTCCTCTCATTTACGTGTTATCTATAATAGTCGTCCCTCATTTAAAGCAATATTACTTTTAACTTTTAAGTATAATATGTAACAATGAATCTATTAAATCAAAGGTTATATATGTTTCGATATGTTATCAATACACACAGTACCTACTTTTCATAACCAGAGAACAACACATACATATTGATATTCTATCAAATGAAATTAAACTTTTTATTTTGGAGGGTACTCTAAACAAAAATAAATAAATTCCACACACCATATATGTTCATTTTGTTTTGTTTTGTTTATTTGCTTTTCAATTCTCATTCATGAAATGGCGTGTAGTGAAGGAAGAATGGGACCTCTCCTAGTAAAGTCCATAGGGCATGTGGAATATGACTAATGAGGAAAATGATGTTTGACTAAAATCCTCATTTGCTTCGCCCTTTACGTTTCCACAAAATGACACTCCCTAACTTATTTTAGTTGTTGATTTTACTTAATTTCTCTAATAGTGCGATGATAAAGGCCAAGAAAAATATCTATAAAATTGATTTTGATTCGTTATTTATTTAATTCGAACTAAACAAACAGGATATCTATAATTTTATGGATTAAAACAAATAATAATATACAATATCCATATATAGAAAACAATGAAAACCACAAATACTAATATTTATATAAGAACGTATCTCCTATCCGATTTGTTATATATACATATATTTAAGGAATTATATATAAAACTTAATTATTATACTTTATGTAAGTTGTACAATATTTTTATTTATCAAATTAATTATTTTAGTTATTAGAATTTTGAAATAATAACTGTTGAATCCTTGATCAGGAATCTTCCTTGAATACCCTTGAGGGTTGATTGTACCTAGTTCATTTGGTTTGGACATGGTTATATCAACAACTTATAAGGTGTATATCTCATAGTTTTCCTATGGATCATGTAAAAGTCCTTGTTTAACAGTAAGAGCTTGTGTGTTCTGTTTTCTTATCAAACAATATAGAACACATAAATTTATATAGCTTCAAAAAACATCATGACATTTGACCTGCTAATGTAAATGTCACAATTGTTGTCATGATTCACGTAGCGTACTCAAAGATCCAGCTATTCAGGTCACCAGGCATCCCGAATCACAAGCCAAGATCATGTAATCTCTATAGATATTCTATTATTTTCCACACAAAAAAGATTCAGTTCTATAATATATATACTGTAAAAAAAGAGTAAAAATAAAAAGTTTATCTGTTTTTTTTATTCAAACACACGAGCATCTATCAAGCTTTTCAAGCAATTGGATCGTTTTTTCTTCTTCTCAAACCTATGGTCTCTCTACAATAGTCGGACACCATGTTCTTTATATTCTTTCAGATTTAGAAAGTACACTGAACTAACATATGGAGTCGTCGATTCTCCTTTAGCTACCTCGAATCAGAATCAACTTTTTCATTTTGTTCATAATTCTTCAACCAGTCACATATTATTTCTTGACTTTGAGCCTCAGCAGATATTCGGGACAACACATCTACATTATCTTGGAAATATGATGACCATTCTTAATTCTATATGTTATTAGGAGCGATTTTAGGGATAGCGAGATGAAACATTAATTTGGTACCTAAAATTTATGTGAATAATATGTGTAAATCATTTGGCTTCTAAATTGATTTTTAAAAGTTTATATATGTAAAACATTTTATCTAGAATTTATAGTTATTTCAAACTTCGTAAATCCTAAATCCGGTTATATACTTTGGACTATATATCAGCTGGGAGTCTTAACACCCTTAACTAGTTCCCATATAATTTCCTGGTGATATCAAGAAAAATATAGTCATAAATGTCATGTGGAGCCATCTCCTAATGATGCATGTTCAAGAATCATCATTTGTTCATAAATTGTCTCGTCATTTAAGAATTTCCTTAATCCTATAAAATTCTCAAAGACTAGGTCCCAAAACTGATGTCAGTCAAACCCATATCTTAGTTATAATATATTTGCTTTCTAATGATCGAACCATCGTCTAAAACATTAGTTTGATGAAAAAAATATTCTTAGTTATAAGTTAATTTTGATAAATATTTACATTTTGTATAATGTAAGTTATATTTGAAGAAACATTTACATTTTGTATAAAAAAGTGGTAGAGAAACCAGTTACTAAAACACACAATAAATTAAATATTAGCCTCTAGTGTTTCGTTCAGTTCAGGTTCAGAAGGGGACAATTTAAAATATATAAAAATAGTTAGGACCAATGCTTAAAATGATTATAAAATTCAAAACGGTTTAGGAATTCACACAGCTCACTTCCAGACGGACCAAAGGAAAAGAGACGAGGAAACAAACAAAATTTATTTTCATTTTTCTACTTTAACGTTTTATTTTCTAACTTTAGATTATTTTATTAAATACTGTGTATATTAATTACTTAGGGAACCTGATACCACTTTGATGTGTTAGTGCGTGGTTCTTGTTCATCTCTTTCTCTCTCTCTCTAAGAAAATATTTTCTTCTGCCAAGAAAACCATTTTTGAAATAATCAATCCTTGAAATTCTAAAGGTTTGTGTGTATTTAGTGTTTTTAAATCTCCGAACAACTCTTTTCTTCTTCTTTTATCCATAGATAGTGTTGGAACTGTGTTTTTAATGGTTTGGTTATCTTCTTTTTATGTCTTGTTTTGTTTCTGTCAACATTTCTTGATTAAAAACTCAATGATCTTTGGTCTATAAGATCACCCAGATGCTTGCTTAATAAATTCATCCATGGTGTTATCTACAATCTCAATCTGTTCACCTCATTTAGTGGTGTCTTGAATTTCATGTGATTCATTGCATAAAATAACACATTCCAATCAAACTGGAAACTGATTTGTTTTAGGGAAATTGAATTTTTCTAGATTAAAAATTCATTCTTTTAACTGTTCATGTTTCTTTAGACCCCCTAGATATTTCAAAATCTCACCCACTAATCTTAATTTTATTCTCTGTTTTCTCTTCTTCACATGAAATAATAATAGTAATTTTTTTCTAGAAATATCTTCTCAACTTTCCTCTTATGAGGTTTATTTCAAACTCAAAGAATATTAAAAATTTCCTTTCAACACTTGCAGGTTTCATTGGCTCTCAGAAATTTGACACTATAAGAGATCTGATGTTATGAGGAATAGCAGGGGTGTGAATAGTAACAGTGGAACAATCAAATGTTCTTATCCATCATCAACTGATGAAGGCTCTCCAAATGATCTATCTTCTTCCCATTTCTTGCATCTGACCAAGTCTAGTGATGAGTTAGGTCAATCACATCTTTCCACTTTCTCCATCAGGTAATCTCTATAGATATTCTATTATTTTCCACACAAAAAGATTCAGTTCTATAATATATATACTGTAAAAAAAGAGTAAAAATAAAAAGTTTATCTGTTTTTTTTATTCAAACACACGAGCATCTATCAAGCTTTTCAAGCAATTGGATCGTTTTTTCTTCTTCTCAAACCTATGGTCTCTCTACAATAGTCGGACACCATGTTCTTTATATTCTTTCAGATTTAGAAAGTACACTGAACTAACATATGGAGTCGTCGATTCTCCTTTAGCTACCTCGAATCAGAATCAACTTTTTCATTTTGTTCATAATTCTTCAACCAGTCACATATTATTTCTTGACTTTGAGCCTCAGCAGATATTCGGGACAACACATCTACATTATCTTGGAAATATGATGACCATTCTTAATTCTATATGTTATTAGGAGCGATTTTAGGGATAGCGAGATGAAACATTAATTTGGTACCTAAAATTTATGTGAATAATATGTGTAAATCATTTGGCTTCTAAATTGATTTTAAAAGTTTATATATGTAAAACATTTTATCTAGAATTTATAGTTATTTCAAACTTCGTAAATCCTAAATCCGGTTATATACTTTGGACTATATATCAGCTGGGAGTCTTAACACCCTTAACTAGTTCCCATATAATTTCCTGGTGATATCAAGAAAAATATAGTCATAAATGTCATGTGGAGCCATCTCCTAATGATGCATGTTCAAGAATCATCATTTGTTCATAAATTGTCTCGTCATTTAAGAATTTCCTTAATCCTATAAAAATTCTCAAAGACTAGGTCCCAAAACTGATGTCAGTCAAACCCATATCTTAGTTATAATATATTTGCTTTCTAATGATCGAACCATCGTCTAAAAACATTAGTTTGATGAAAAAAATATTCTTAGTTATAAGTTAATTTTGATAAATATTTACATTTTGTATAATGTAAGTTATATTTGAAGAAACATTTACATTTTGTATAAAAAAAAGTGGTAGAGAAACCAGTTACTAAAACACACAATAAATTAAATATTAGCCTCTAGTGTTTCGTTCAGTTCAGGTTCAGAAGGGGACAATTTAAAATATATAAAAATAGTTAGGACCAATGCTTAAAATGATTATAAAATTCAAAACGGTTTAGGAATTCACACAGCTCACTTCCAGACGGACCAAAGGAAAAGAGACGAGGAAACAAACAAAATTTATTTTCATTTTTCTACTTTAACGTTTTTATTTTCTAACTTTAGATTATTTTATTAAATACTGTGTATATTAATTACTTAGGGAACCTGATACCACTTTGATGTGTTAGTGCGTGGTTCTTGTTCATCTCTCTCTCTCTCTAAGAAAATATTTTCTTCTGCCAAGAAAACCATTTTTGAAATAATCAATCCTTGAAATTCTAAAGGTTTGTGTGTATTTAGTGTTTTTAAATCTCCGAACAACTCTTTTTCTTCTTCTTCTTCTACTTACACGTTTTGTTATTGTGCCACTGATTTACAGTTTCTTGTTCTTACTTTCCTTTGAATCTTCGTTGATTTTTTTCATAGATCCAAACTTATATTCTTGGAAACATGTATGCATGTATATATAGATCTCTATAGGTTTTGGTATTGCATGATTAACATTACTTTCTTGACAGTCTATAAAGGGTTTGGTTTTGTTTTGTTTTGTTTTGTTTTGTTTTGTTTTGTTTATTTGCTTTTCAATTCTCATTCATGAAATGGCGTGTAGTGAAGGAAGAATGGGACCTCTCCTAGTAAAGTCCATAGGGCATGTGGAATATGACTAATGAGGAAAATGATGTTTGACTAAAATCCTCATTTGCTTCGCCCTTTACGTTTCCACAAAATGACACTCCCTAACTTATTTTAGTTGTTGATTTTACTTAATTTCTCTAATAGTGCGATGATAAAGGCCAAGAAAAATATCTATAAAATTGATTTTGATTCGTTATTTATTTAATTCGAACTAAACAAACAGGATATCTATAATTTTATGGATTAAAACAAATAATAATATACAATATCCATATATAGAAAACAATGAAAACCACAAATACTAATATTTATATAAGAACGTATCTCCTATCCGATTTGTTATATATACATATATTTAAGGAATTATATATAAAACTTAATTATTATACTTTATGTAAGTTGTACAATATTTTTATTTATCAAATTAATTATTTTAGTTATTAGAATTTTGAAATAATCAATCCTTGAAATTCTAAAGGTTTGTGTGTATTTAGTGTTTTTAAATCTCCGAACAACTCTTTTTCTTCTTCTCAAACCTATGGTCTCTCTACAATAGTCGGACACCATGTTCTTTATATTCTTTCAGATTTAGAAAGTACACTGAACTAACATATGGAGTCGTCGATTCTCCTTTAGCTACCTCGAATCAGAATCAACTTTTTCATTTTGTTCATAATTCTTCAACCAGTCACATATTATTTCTTGACTTTGAGCCTCAGCAGATATTCGGGACAACACATCTACATTATCTTGGAAATATGATGACCATTCTTAATTCTATATGTTATTAGGAGCGATTTTAGGGATAGCGAGATGAAACATTAATTTGGTACCTAAAATTTATGTGAATAATATGTGTAAATCATTTGGCTTCTAAATTGATTTTTAAAAGTTTATATATGTAAAACATTTTATCTAGAATTTATAGTTATTTCAAACTTCGTAAATCCTAAATCCGGTTATATACTTTGGACTATATATCAGCTGGGAGTCTTAACACCCTTAACTAGTTCCCATATAATTTCCTGGTGATATCAAGAAAAATATAGTCATAAATGTCATGTGGAGCCATCTCCTAATGATGCATGTTCAAGAATCATCATTTGTTCATAAATTGTCTCGTCATTTAAGAATTTCCTTAATCCTATAAAAATTCTCAAAGACTAGGTCCCAAAACTGATGTCAGTCAAACCCATATCTTAGTTATAATATATTTGCTTTCTAATGATCGAACCATCGTCTAAAAACATTAGTTTGATGAAAAAAATATTCTTAGTTATAAGTTAATTTTGATAAATATTTACATTTTGTATAATGTAAGTTATATTTGAAGAAACATTTACATTTTGTATAAAAAAAAGTGGTAGAGAAACCAGTTACTAAAACACACAATAAATTAAATATTAGCCTCTAGTGTTTCGTTCAGTTCAGGTTCAGAAGGGGACAATTTAAAATATATAAAAAATAGTTAGGACCAATGCTTAAAATGATTATAAAATTCAAAACGGTTTAGGAATTCACACAGCTCACTTCCAGACGGACCAAAGGAAAAGAGACGAGGAAACAAACAAAATTTATTTTCATTTTTCTACTTTAACGTTTTTATTTTCTAACTTTAGATTATTTTATTAAATACTGTGTATATTAATTACTTAGGGAACCTGATACCACTTTGATGTGTTAGTGCGTGGTTCTTGTTCATCTCTTTCTCTCTCTCTCTAAGAAAATATTTTCTTCTGCCAAGAAAACCATTTTTGAAATAATCAATCCTTGAAATTCTAAAGGTTTGTGTGTATTTAGTGTTTTTTAAATCTCCGAACAACTCTTTTTCTTCTTCTTCTTCTTCTACTTACACGTTTTGTTATTGTGCCACTGATTTACAGTTTCTTGTTCTTACTTTCCTTTGAATCTTCGTTGATTTTTTTTCATAGATCCAAACTTATATTCTTGGAAACAGGTATGCATGTGTATACATGTATATATAAATCTCTATAAGTTTTGGTATTGCATGATCAACATTACTCTTGACATTATATAAAGGGTTTGGTTTTGTTTTGTTTTGTTTTGTTTCTTGATTTTTATCCCCAGATTTGTTGTTAAATCTCATGTTTCTGTGTTTTCTTCTTCTTTTATCCATAGATAGTGTTGGAACTGTGTTTTTAATGGTTTGGTTATCTTCTTTTTATGTCTTGTTTTGTTTCTGTCAACATTTCTTGATTAAAAAAACTCAATGATCTTTGGTCTATAAGATCACCCAGATGCTTGCTTAATAAATTCATCCATGGTGTTATCTACAATCTCAATCTGTTCACCTCATTTAGTGGTGTCTTGAATTTCATGTGATTCATTGCATAAAATAACACATTCCAATCAAACTGGAAACTGATTTGTTTTAGGGGAAATTGAATTTTTCTAGATTAAAAATTCATTCTTTTAACTGTTCATGTTTCTTTAGACCCCCCTAGATATTTCAAAATCTCACCCACTAATCTTAATTTTATTCTCTGTTTTCTCTTCTTCACATGAAATAATAATAGTAATTTTTTTTCTAGAAATATCTTCTCAACTTTCCTCTTATGAGGTTTATTTCAAACTCAAAGAATATTAAAAAAATTTCCTTTCAACACTTGCAGGTTTCATTGGCTCTCAGAAATTTGACACTATAAGAGATCTGATGTTATGAGGAATAGCAGGGGTGTGAATAGTAACAGTGGAACAATCAAATGTTCTTATCCATCATCAACTGATGAAGGCTCTCCAAATGATCTATCTTCTTCCCATTTCTTGCATCTGACCAAGTCTAGTGATGAGTTAGGTCAATCACATCTTTCCACTTTCTCCATCAGGTAATCTTATAAGTTTTGTTCCTTTTTTTCTTCTCTAATATGTTTTATGGAGAAGAAGAAGTCATCAGTTTCCTTCTTCACCATTGTTTTAAACAAAGTCAAGTTTTCTTAATGAGTCTGATCATATACTAGATAGATATTTTCTTCCCATCCATTTCAATATTCTTGATGGGTCAGATTCAATGCAAAGAAAAAAAAACTTTTATCTCTTTCACCTTCTGGGTCATTGTGGAGCTTAAATGGTATTATTGAGTGTTGACTATTTCTTTTACTTTTCTTTGATCCATTGGTCCATACCAGGTGAACTTATCTCATCTTTGTTATGTCTTGTCTCTCAGAAGCGTTTCCTTACAAAGTCTGTACCTTTGTTTTGTCTGGTTGTTATATGATACTACTAATTGAGACTTTGGTTTTCATCATGGTTTTGCAGAGACTATGCATTTAGTAACCGAACTAAGAACATTCAGAAAAGCTGGCCTTTCTCCTCAACAAGTTTGCAGCTATGTTTGAAGCATGGCTTGTGTGATCCATTGCCACCTATTCAGCCTCTTGGTCCTATGATAAGCCAACCTCCTGAAGCTTCATCATCCAAGAAGCCAACCAAAACTCATGTTGAGGCCATAAACTGCAAGAGAAAGTTAGAAAAACCCGGCTTCAATGATCATGCATCAGCAGAGACTAAACCAGGTTTTGAGAATGGTTCAAAATCCAAAACACAAGTCACTATGCTCAACAAGACTCCTAGAAAGAAATGTGGGTTAGTAGTGAAACCTGGAGCTGGTGTGGATAGTGCATCAAAAGAAGACCAGGGTTGTCCTTTTTCAGCTTCTGAAGCTATGGCTTTGAGAACTTGTCCCATCTGCAAAGCCTTCTCATCTGCTTCTAACACCACTTTGAATGCGCATATCGATCAGTGTCTGTCTGTTGACTCGGGAAAGCAGCCAGTTACTAAGCCAAACAAGCCTAGGAGTAAGCCACGGTTAAAAGTTAAAACGATGGTTGATATCTACGCTTCTGCAAAAGGATGCACATTAGAAGATCTTGATAGAAGAAATGGAACAAAGTGGGCTGTGATCTCAAGCTACTCTAACCAGGTTGTCTCTGATAATAGTAATAATAAGCCTGAAGTTTCCAACAAAGGGAAGAAGCTTGATGAAGATGATGCTGCTGGCATTGGACCTGTTTACATTGATGCTAAGGGACAAAAACTGCGGATTATATCTGAGGTTAAGGAGAAAGCTTCTGGTCCATCAAGAGACCATGTAACTGTCAGTGAAGGTAAACGGAGTTACAAAAGCTGTAAGAAAAGACTTGAAGGCAATGCTTCAGAGGTAAATTAATAGTAATATATGCATACATTCTCATTCTTGATTCTTGAAGTACGATAAAGATTGTTTAATAATGTCACTTGTGTAACAGATACAGGTGTCTAGAAGAGGGTATTCTGAAGAATGTAGAGGCATGGAGAGGTCAGAAACTCCAGGTACAAGTCAGCGTAGGATGCTAAGAAAACATAGTCTTTCAAGGAATGAAAACAAGAAAGGGAGGGGCATTTCTGATCAGCCGTCTGAGAATGAGCATTCATTGTCAGAAGATCCTCTTGTGTTAAGAGGTCCAAGTCATGTGAGTACTGATTTATCCGAGGCGGTTAACAGTCAAAGCTCATGGAGAAGCTGTGGTGATAGCCAAGTCTCTGGAAAGAGCACTAAACCTGTTGGTAAGGAAGTTATGAAGGTGAAGAAAGCATGGAGGTTTGATGTTTCTGAGCATGAAGATGAAGATTCAGGGAGATGGGAGTCTGAGATGACTCAAGAACGTGCACTGGCAGATTATGATGACTGGGATGAGGATAAGGTCCTTCTAAGCTCGAGTCCTTCAACTAGTGGTGAAGACAATGATTATGAAAGCTGGGAAGAGACTGGTAATAACAAAGGAGATAGTGATGATATGTTGGACAAAACAGATGATGCAGCTGCTGAGTTTGAAAGCATGGTTTACGAGACAACTGGTTTTGAAACTGAAGAACCAGGAAGCTCATTCATGGAGGTTGATCCCATTCCTATTCCAGGACCTCCTGGATCATTTCTAGAGAGTCCTTGGGATATGGGAGATGATGCAACTGCAACTGAAAATCATGGAAACTTTTGCCAGGTCCAAACTCCCTATGATCAGCTTGATCTCACTGACAGGAACTTGTCTGAATCACCTGTTTCAGCAGTTTCAAACTTTCCAGCTTCTGAAACACAGACATTTAGTCTTCATAACATCATAACCACTGACAAGAGACCTACCGGATTCAGTGAGAATGATCAGTCATGTTGTTGTCAGAAAAAGGAGAATGCTGTTGAAGATACAACATTTAGGCAACCACCACCACACATGATCCAACAAGATCTTTTAAGTAAGTCTGTTCCCCCGCTTCCTTCAAACTCAGGTCCAGTGTTGCGGCTAATGGGAAAAGATTTGATGGTTATGAACCAAAGAGAAGAGACCTCTCATGGAGATTCAAGTACAAAACCAACCTCTCAGTTTCAAGATCTCTCCAAGCCACAACAAGTATCTCCTCATGCCCATCATCATCGTCCTTATGGTGGAAACGGTTCGTATTTTGACGCCACCACAAGCTTTTACAACATTCCATGACAATACTGATCGACTCCAGCAGTTTCCTATTCTTGAAAGATCTTAAAGAAGTTATCTCCTCAACCATTCAACCTCAAGATTTCATGATTCTCTAATAAAGAGGTTGAGAAGAATCTCAAGAGGCTGTTATGAAGAAATGGTGAGATATAAGTTCTCTTTGAATCTACCTATATAATATTGAGAAACGCCACTAAGGTAAAGGACCCCCACTTTTGTTCAAACTGGTTTCAGAGGGGTCATATATAAATATGAAATGGTTATTATAATGTTATGGAACCGCATTCTGAATAAAAGTATACATGACTTAACATCATGATTTTTTTATATAGATATATTTATATATGTGGTTGAAGTCATGTGAGGTAGTCAAGATCATGACATGCATTATGTGTACGCAATTCATTTTCTTTTGTCTCACTAATTCCTTATTTTAAAGTGAAAACATATAAAAAAGTTGATTATACAGCTATATAGATGTAACCTGTTGAGTGTAAACAATGTCACTCAAATTAGATGGGGAAAGATTTTGTGAATAACAACTATAAAGAGAGTTGTATTTGGTGATGATGAGCTGTTTTGTATAAAGTACAATTTTATATAAAATAAGGAGAATACATTACTGAATAATGGATCTATATATGTATAAAGTACAACCACAACGGCTATATATATGTTGCATGCGCATTGCCAAAATCATTTGTCCATTATCATATGCACTCCATGTCTTCTTTTGTTTTACATGTTAGTTGATGTACACATTTACCACATGTATATTTATGTACACATTCACGAATATACATAATATTGCATATAGATTAATATTGGAGATGCTTAAGGCCTCAAGAGTTTTAAAGTTAATTTCTAGAGGATATTGGTTGACTCTTTACATTAACAAAATAGATATGAGGTCAGATAGGCACTATTTTCTAATCTTGTTTGATATCGGACCAACTACCTAACTGGTGACTTACAGATTTATTGCAAAGTATGAGCTCTCTCTTGTGTAGAATAATGGTTACAAACAAATTAAGTTTTGCAGTTTATGTAAGTTTTTTTTCTGAGAGAGACTCTCATATCAAAAGAGGTATATATGTCCACTCATACTGGAAGGCAATGTTGGTCCTAATCTCTGAAATGGCCTCTCCTGTTTGGTAAAAACTCTCAAGATCAATTATTCTATTTTGTGAAAAGCCACTAACTCCTAAATTGTTGTAGCATGTTTAGTGAAACATTTGACCGTTTTGGAAAAAGTTATTATCATGATATTTTAAATAAAAAGACTAGTTGAAAGTTTTGTCAACATGTAAAAGCATTTAGATTTGACGGAAAAAATAATCTGTATCTTGTTTGATAGATTTAAATTTTGTAATAAAAAAGTCCATATATAACGTCACATTAGGCTGATTTTTGATTAGTCACCGACATATATTAATGAATATTAGATTGCTATCTAACTGAAAGAAATTTGATCGACATGAGCGATACTTAAATTTGGTAAGTTACGTTTTTTTAACAAATGTTACATTTCTAAAACGTGGTCTTTTAATTAATTTTTTGAACAACTTAGACAACTCTTTTTATCTTTTAACATGTTACGCTAAAAATTGGATTAATTGAACACAAATTGATCATTTTCGTAATAATGGATGACTAACTATTGTAGCAAAACAGTTAATCATTAGTCATACGAACAAAATATACAAATACAAACAATCAAATCCATAAATGCAACGTTTTGAATTTTGGTATTTAAGCTTATTTTGCAAACCTCTAAAAAGCTCTAGTTAGTATACATGATAAACCATATGCGTCTCAATGTGTTTTCTTAAATTAAAATTAAAATTTTGCAAATTTATTTATAAAGTATCTACTTTTCTTTGTATATACAGAAAATTTCGATATACATATATTAAACATATCTTTTAGTCAAAGTACAATAACGAATCTATAAAAATAAATAAGAACTAACAATCTTGTACGATATCGGACCAACTACCTAACTGGTGACTTACAGATTTATTGCAAAGTATGAGCTCTCTCTTGTGTAGAATAATGGTTACAAACAAATTAAGTTTTGCAGTTTATGTAAGTTTTTTTCTGAGAGAGACTCTCATATCAAAAGAGGTATATATGTCCACTCATACTGGAAGGCAATGTTGGTCCTAATCTCTGAAATGGCCTCTCCTGTTTGGTAAAACTCTCAAGATCAATTATTCTATTTTGTGAAAAGCCACTAACTCCTAAATTGTTGTAGCATGTTTAGTGAAACATTTGACCGTTTTGGAAAAAGTTATTATCATGATTTTTTATATAGATATATTTATATATGTGGTTGAAGTCATGTGAGGTAGTCAAGATCATGACATGCATTATGTGTACGCAATTCATTTTCTTTTGTCTCACTAATTCCTTATTTTAAAGTGAAAACATATAAAAAGTTGATTATACAGCTATATAGATGTAACCTGTTGAGTGTAAACAATGTCACTCAAATTAGATGGGGAAAGATTTTGTGAATAACAACTATAAAGAGAGTTGTATTTGGTGATGATGAGCTGTTTTGTATAAAGTACAATTTTATATAAAATAAGGAGAATACATTACTGAATAATGGATCTATATATGTATAAAGTACAACCACAACGGCTATATATATGTTGCATGCGCATTGCCAAAATCATTTGTCCATTATCATATGCACTCCATGTCTTCTTTTGTTTTACATGTTAGTTGATGTACACATTTACCACATGTATATTTATGTACACATTCACGAATATACATAATATTGCATATAGATTAATATTGGAGATGCTTAAGGCCTCAAGAGTTTTAAAGTTAATTTCTAGAGGATATTGGTTGACTCTTTACATTAACAAAATAGATATGAGGTCAGATAGGCACTATTTTCTAATCTTGTTTGATATCGGACCAACTACCTAACTGGTGACTTACAGATTTATTGCAAAGTATGAGCTCTCTCTTGTGTAGAATAATGGTTACAAACAAATTAAGTTTTGCAGTTTATGTAAGTTTTTTTTCTGAGAGAGACTCTCATATCAAAAGAGGTATATATGTCCACTCATACTGGAAGGCAATGTTGGTCCTAATCTCTGAAATGGCCTCTCCTGTTTGGTAAAAACTCTCAAGATCAATTATTCTATTTTGTGAAAAGCCACTAACTCCTAAATTGTTGTAGCATGTTTAGTGAAACATTTGACCGTTTTGGAAAAAGTTATTATCATGATATTTTAAATAAAAAGACTAGTTGAAAGTTTTGTCAACATGTAAAAGCATTTAGATTTGACGGAAAAAATAATCTGTATCTTGTTTGATAGATTTAAATTTTGTAATAAAAAAGTCCATATATAACGTCACATTAGGCTGATTTTTGATTAGTCACCGACATATATTAATGAATATTAGATTGCTATCTAACTGAAAGAAATTTGATCGACATGAGCGATACTTAAATTTGGTAAGTTACGTTTTTTTAACAAATGTTACATTTCTAAAACGTGGTCTTTTAATTAATTTTTTTTGAACAACTTAGACAACTCTTTTTATCTTTTTAACATGTTACGCTAAAAATTGGATTAATTGAACACAAATTGATCATTTTCGTAATAATGGATGACTAACTATTGTAGCAAAACAGTTAATCATTAGTCATACGAACAAAATATACAAATACAAACAATCAAATCCATAAATGCAACGTTTTGAATTTTGGTATTTAAGCTTATTTTGCAAACCTCTAAAAAGCTCTAGTTAGTATACATGATAAACCATATGCGTCTCAATGTGTTTTCTTAAATTAAAATTAAAATTTTGCAAATTTATTTATAAAGTATCTACTTTTCTTTGTATATACAGAAAATTTCGATATACATATATTAAACATATCTTTTAGTCAAAGTACAATAACGAATCTATAAAAATAAATAAGAACTAACAATCTTGTACGAATACACCATGTCCCATAAACAATATTTCATTTTATAGTTAATACTCAATGTTACAATTGCTATAAAGAAAAGTAATGTTCGACCAAAAAAAGAAAAGAAAAGTAGTGTTGAACTGTTGATTGCTGTATTTTTGTTTTTTGACAATAGTGTTAACAAGAATGCGTTGGCCTAAACAAAACGGAAGGCATGATATTACTAGAGATTTAATTATTATTATTATTATTTCTCTTCACGGTGTATTAATTTTTATTTGCATTTGTGTGGATGTTATTTAAAGTGGGCCAACTTAGCCAGATATTTTATTTTGGCGTGAAGATCGTAAATTAAACAAACAACGAAGTGTTGGTTTTGGTCCTCCATTAGTATCTTTACACAATTAGAAATAATTATTGTTCTAAGCATATTTAAAGCACGACTTAATATAGGACTTTAGTATATAATAATTTGGTGCGCGATTCGTTGCCACTAAAGTTAATTGTTTTCTGTCAAGCCATTATGTAAGTACGTGACCGATTAATTAATTTGTGATACATATATTCGAATGAAAAACTACAGATGAAATATAATAATACTCCTGAGGTGTCTGGAACTGCCTAAATCAAACATTGAGGTGTGACGGGAAGCTGGTATGGAGGTCTTAAATCCTGGCATATTCGGCATTTCTCCGGGGATGATGATGATGATATTTATATATAAGTGTTAATTCATATATATGGAGTTTTGCAACTTGTGACATGTGCAAAATAACTTGTGACATGTGCATGAGACCGGTGGGCTTGTTCTAACAAAAACTGAAATTGTAATTGGTCTTCTTCTTCGCAAAGGTAGCAAGAAGTTACATCCATGGCATTACACAAGGCCGTACATTTTGAGATGTTATAATGCGTTTTAGTCCATGAATGATTGTGATTATCAATTCAGTAAAAAAGAAAAGAAAAGTAGTGTTGAACTGTTGATTGCTGTATTTTTGTTTTTGACAATAGTGTTAACAAGAATGCGTTGGCCTAAACAAAACGGAAGGCATGATATTACTAGAGATTTAATTATTATTATTATTATTTCTCTTCACGGTGTATTAATTTTTATTTGCATTTGTGTGGATGTTATTTAAAGTGGGCCAACTTAGCCAGATATTTTATTTTGGCGTGAAGATCGTAAATTAAACAAACAACGAAGTGTTGGTTTTGGTCCTCCATTAGTATCTTTACACAATTAGAAATAATTATTGTTCTAAGCATATTTAAAGCACGACTTAATATAGGACTTTAGTATATAATAATTTGGTGCGCGATTCGTTGCCACTAAAGTTAATTGTTTTCTGTCAAGCCATTATGTAAGTACGTGACCGATTAATTAATTTGTGATACATATATTCGAATGAAAAACTACAGATGAAATATAATAATACTCCTGAGGTGTCTGGAACTGCCTAAATCAAACATTGAGGTGTGACGGGAAGCTGGTATGGAGGTCTTAAATCCTGGCATATTCGGCATTTCTCCGGGGATGATGATGATGATATTTATATATAAGTGTTAATTCATATATATGGAGTTTTGCAACTTGTGACATGTGCAAAATAACTTGTGACATGTGCATGAGACCGGTGGGCTTGTTCTAACAAAACTGAAATTGTAATTGGTCTTCTTCTTCGCAAAGGTAGCAAGAAGTTACATCCATGGCATTACACAAGGCCGTACATTTTGAGATGTTATTTGTAAAATAAATAAATATGATAATTTTAATTGTAAATCATATGATTTTATCATTTTCAGGTTTACATAGTATTCACTATTCAATTTTTTACTATATATAATTAGATTTATGTTTATTATTTATATTTAGTTAATTATAGAAGAGAATAGAGAATATATTATATATAGGAGTAAAGTTTATTATTTTTATATCTTGGAGTAAGGTTTATTTAATAAGATCGTATTATTTTGTGGCAGGAATATTGATACATCAATGCAAAATATCCCTTATATTAATGTACACATACGCGTGTGTGGAAGTGTGTCTATATAAGTGAAGTGAGGTATCTAAGCGCGTGTGGGCGTGCGTCTGTACATCATTCGTAAATAAGATTTCATCGACGTACAAAGGAATTCGTTTTGGGTTAAAAGTAAAAATGTTAAAAATAATTTAAAGAAAGGGGAGTAACAACGGCCTTAAGATTATTTTTTTTTTGATTGACGTGATTGCGACGTGTCGCTTGCTTGTCTGCTTGGTGGGTCCACATCTATTGCTCCTTGTAAAATTCATCTGAATTTAGTTTTTTGTTTCTCTTTTGGTTTATCTTGTGTTTCTCTTTTAGAAAATGGATTATGAATTTTATTTATTTATCGAAATTCCTCAAAGTATCCCTATCACTATAACACTAAACTCTTTTTTAACACTATAGACTTTGGTTATCGGCATTAGAAAATCATATCAAACGTTTTAATTCATAAACACAAAGAAAAACTCCAGTAACACAGGATTTATTGTATTTTTACTAATCATCGGCTAAACAAATGAATAATTTTGGAACATATTGGTTTAAGTTTATAAGACAATACACCTAATAACTAGAAACTGTAACTGCAAATACAGTCAAATTAAATAATAGAAGAAAATAAAACTCTTTCCAAATTCATGAACAAATACTCTTAATTTCTATTAAGGATTTCAAATATCAGTTTTATTGCATATATGATATAACTATCTTGCTTTTAGTTTTTCTTTGCCTCAGATCTTAATTACATTTTTAGGAATGACAAGCCGAGGTTATAATTTAGAAGAAGTGCTTTGGTAAACTCCTTTCACATGGAAAGCCAAACACTAAATATTTAATTATTACATTTCTCGAAGTGAGAGAATGTCTAGTTTTTTAATAGTTTTTAATGTATAAAATTTTATAATTATTATTCCAACATATAATCTTATAAATTCTATTCACATTATTACTTATATAAAAGTATTACATAAAAGGAAGATAGAAAAATTATGACAATTATAATTTTTTCTTAAATTTTGTGTTATTATAATTATTAACTAAGTTTAAAATTTTTACAAAATAGGTAGATTAACTACTTCTTTTAATTTTTATCTTTTATATCATGCAAAAATCTTTTAGAAAACAAATTTGTATAAAAAATTTAAGATTATTTGTATTAATCCAAACATATATGAGATATCCATAAGTATTTGTAAATATCCGCAAATATCTATTTATTTTCCAGATATCCGTTTTTCCGAATATCCGTATTTTACCGAAGCAAAGCAAATCGAAAAATTAGATATCAGTATTATCTAAAACAAATATATAATTAGATTTATGTTTATTATTTATATTTAGTTAATTATAGAAGAATAGAGAATA
Organism: Brassica carinata; assembly: GCA_016771965.1. Lineage (NCBI taxonomy): Eukaryota > Viridiplantae > Streptophyta > Magnoliopsida > Brassicales > Brassicaceae > Brassica > Brassica carinata. The sequence continues at coordinate 61,098,760 of CM028687.1, read as the reverse complement.
TATTATATATAGGAGTAAAGTTTATTATTTTTATATCTTGGAGTAAGGTTTATTTAATAAGATCGTATTATTTTGTGGCAGGAATATTGATACATCAATGCAAAATATCCCTTATATTAATGTACACATACGCGTGTGTGGAAGTGTGTCTATATAAGTGAAGTGAGGTATCTAAGCGCGTGTGGGCGTGCGTCTGTACATCATTCGTAAATAAGATTTCATCGACGTACAAAGGAATTCGTTTTGGGTTAAAAAGTAAAAATGTTAAAAATAATTTAAAGAAAGGGGAGTAACAACGGCCTTAAGATTATTTTTTTTTTGATTGACGTGATTGCGACGTGTCGCTTGCTTGTCTGCTTGGTGGGTCCACATCTATTGCTCCTTGTAAAATTCATCTGAATTTAGTTTTTTGTTTCTCTTTTGGTTTATCTTGTGTTTCTCTTTTAGAAAATGGATTATGAATTTTATTTATTTATCGAAATTCCTCAAAGTATCCCTATCACTATAACACTAAACTCTTTTTTAACACTATAGACTTTGGTTATCGGCATTAGAAAATCATATCAAACGTTTTAATTCATAAACACAAAAGAAAAACTCCAGTAACACAGGATTTATTGTATTTTTACTAATCATCGGCTAAACAAATGAATAATTTTGGAACATATTGGTTTAAGTTTATAAGACAATACACCTAATAACTAGAAACTGTAACTGCAAATACAGTCAAATTAAATAATAGAAGAAAATAAAACTCTTTCCAAATTCATGAACAAATACTCTTAATTTCTATTAAGGATTTCAAATATCAGTTTTTATTGCATATATGATATAACTATCTTGCTTTTAGTTTTTCTTTGCCTCAGATCTTAATTACATTTTTAGGAATGACAAGCCGAGGTTATAATTTAGAAGAAGTGCTTTGGTAAACTCCTTTCACATGGAAAGCCAAACACTAAATATTTAAAAATTACATAACACTAAATATTTAATTATTACATTTCTCGAAGTGAGAGAATGTCTAGTTTTTTTTAATAGTTTTTTAATGTATAGTAATCTAATAACTTGAAATTTTTAGCTATACCAAATCTATACAACATAAAATAATAAAATAAAGATGGTGGAGTGTGATAATAATTGAAGTTACTGTGGACACTTTTATTTATTTTTCTCATCTCGCACTCATTTTTTCTTTTAAGAATTCGTTTTTCACATTTAGTGATAATACATATGTGGACTTTGTATTGGAACACCCAAAAATCATTCTAGTGCTTGGTTCTTCTCTCTTTCTCCATCTCTTTCATCAATAGCTCTCTTTCTCTCTCTAAAAAGCCATTTTCTTCCTTTTGCCAAGAAAATCCATCCAAGGTTTGTAAATTATTTATCCAAAAGTTTCATTCATGTTCTTCTTCTTTGTCTAAAGTTTGTGAATCTTGCTTTGTCCTTCTTTCTTCTTTTTGATCTTCTGTTCTTCTATCCAACTTTAAGATCCCAAATCTTGAAATGTTTTCAGATGGATGTGTATGTATGTATAGATCTATGAGTAAAGATCAGATTTGTTTCTATTACTTCTTTCAGTTCTATTTGTAGTCATCTTTTTTTTGTTCAGCTAATCAAGAATCTTCCCCATGTCTTGAATTTTCTTTGGGTTTACATGATTTAGTGTCATAATCTATGTTTTTAAATTACTAGATGAGTTTTTCTAAACTTTGATCTAATCTAATCTATTTTGATAGCTTCTTCAACTAGTGGATGTCTTAGTTCACTTTATCTTCTCATGATCCCTTAAACATACAATAAGCTCTTGAATTAGATTGGTATCTGAAACTAATTTCTAAAGACCAAATAAACCAGTGTCTTTTGCGTGCAAATAATTGTTTCTCTTTGTCAAAATCACACATACAAACTTTTTAAAATATAATCTCTATACCAAATAATCCTAACTTATCTTTTCCACATGAAATAATGTTCTCTTTCTCCTATTCTTGGTTTCTTGGAATCACAAATCTCAAGAATATAAATCTTAATTACATGTTTTGTTGTTGTTAGCAGAAGGAGTATATTGGACATAAACTGGTGATGATAAAAGAAGATCTGGTGTTATGCTGAACTATTTGGAAAGCGAAGAGGCAAATAGTAACAGTGGAAGAATCAAATGTTCTTATCCACTGAGAACCCACCACATGACCCACTTCCATCTTCTTCTTCTTCTCCTTCCAGTTTCTTACATCTCACCACTTCTTCAGATGAGTTAGGTCAAACCCATCTCCAAAGCTTCTCCATCAGGTAACTTTAAAAAAAAAAACTTTTTCTGTTTCTTGGTTTTTTTTGGCCAATATGGTTTTGCTCCTCACCCCCAAGAAAAAAAGTGTATGGATTTCATGATGGGTCAGTTTCAAATGATCATTAAGCTCATCCTCATAGCTAGATCAAAAGTTTTGACCTTTCTTCCTTCCTTGCTAAGAATGTTTTGATGGTAACTCTTTATCTTTTGAGATGTGGAAGTAACTAACTTTGTTTGATCTGATGCATGCAGAGATTACGCATATAGTAACAGGAAAAACAACATCAAGAACAACTGGCCATTTTCTGGTAAAAGTCTCCAACTTTGTTCAGCTCACGGCGTAACTAATCCTTTACCACCGTTTCATAAAGTTTCTAACGGAACTAACAAGTTTAAGACCACGGCTAGTTCATCGTCAGGGAACCAGATCGTATCACATGTCCATATAGGAAGTGGTTTGGCTAAACTTGGGGTAAATCAGACAATAGCAGAGACTAGAGAGGGAGGTTGTAGCCAACCAAGGATCATCATCAATAATGGTTTTGGTACGAGCACAAGTGTTTCGAAGTCTAAGGTAGAGACGATAGTAGTAGCTGGTACAAGTAATAATAACAAGTACAATAAAAAGTGTGGACGAGGTGGAATGGTGAAATCCAAAGAAGATACTTGTGGTGGTGGCCTTGTGATGACGACAACAACATGTCCTATTTGCAAAATCTTCTCGTCTGCTTCCAACACTACTTTGAATGCTCACATCGATCAGTGTCTGTCTGTTGACTCAGAACTGCCACCGGTTAGTAGCACTAAGCCAAACAAGCCTAGAGTTGATCAGTGTCTGTCTGCTGATTCAGCTGTGCCACCGGTTAGCACTAAGCCAAACAAGCCTAGAGCTAAGGCACTGATGAAAATTAAAACGATGGTTGATATTTACGCTACTGCCAAAGGATGCACATTAGAAGATCTTGACAAGAGGAATGGAACAAAGTGGGCATCGGTTTTGAGTCATACGAATCAAGTTGTTGCTGATAAGGCTGAAGTGTCCAAGAAGCGGAAAGTTTCACCTGTGGGCGTTGGTCCTGTTTATATTGATGACAAGGGGAAGAAACTGCGGATTTTAACAGAGCTCAGCGAGAAGAAGACTTCTACTACTACTCCGTTGAGAGAGCAGCACGAGGATGGTAGTAAGGAAAGCAGTAAAAGCTCAAGAAAGAGACGTGGAGGAAAGAAAGAGTACAAGTATCTTAAACTAACCAATCTCAAAGCCAACACTTCAGAGGTAATAATAACATATAAGTTCCTGTCTTTTATTTTGGTAGTGAGTTGAGGTTCATGAAATAACAGTACACTGCTTTTTGCACAGCAGATACCGGAGAATCAAAGAGGGTTTTGTGGAGAAGGTAGCAGCAAGGGTCATCGTAGAATCTATAATCAGAGGATGTTAGCAAAACGTGGTTTGATCTCAAAGAAGCTAAATGAGAAAGAAGATAAGTTTTATGCTTTGAGCGATCAGCCATCTGAAGATGATGATGATGATGATTCATGGTCAGGAGAAGAGCGTCTTGTGTTGAGAGGTACTGATTCATCTCCTTCGAATAAACAGAAGCTGCGGAATAAGACTATGTTTGGGAGTAAAAAGGAGGAGAAATCACTTGCAAGAGCTCATTTAGACACTACTGTCCAGTTCAAGAAGAGGCTTGCTTCGATTCAAGAAGACAAGTATCCACCTAGAAAGAATGTCAGAGAGCTTTCTCCTCGTGCAACTAGCATAAGAAAGTTGTCGGCACCATTCGTATCAAATGGCTGGAGAAGGCTATCTCTGCCTGTGGAGCTAAAGAAAGCTCCGTTGAGTTTGTCTGACGAAGAAGAAGAAGAAACTTTGAAATGGGAATCTGAAATGACACAAGAACGTGAACTATCAGATGATGATTATGTTTCTGGTGATGACAGTCCTTCATTTAGTAGATACGATGATGATGATGATGACGAAGAAAGTAGTGATGAGGAGGAGGAAGATGATAACAACAACAACAATAGAGCCAATGCGTTGGAAAAAAGAAATGTTGCTACACCTTCTAATGAAACCATACCTACTAGCGAGAGAGCAATGTATTATTACTCTGAACAAGCTGAAGAAATGATTTGCGAGGAGGATGTGAGGTTTGACTCTGAGGTAAGAGGTAAAGGAAGCTTGTTCATAGAGGTTGATACCATTCCCATTCCAGGACCTCCTGGCTCATTTCTACCGAGTCCCAGGGACATGTGTTATGACGAGAATCTTGGAAACTCGTCGGTTATCACAAGCCAGATACAGTCTTTCGACAGAAACTCATCTGAGTCACCCGTCTCAAACTTTGCATCCGGTAGATTGAGTTTTTGTGTTCCATCTCATCATGAGACAAGTACTGTTGAGAAGACAGAGCCACCTCCAAGACTTGGAAGCAACGATCACGAGTCTTGTTGTTGTTGCCAGAGGAAAGAGAGAATCTCCGAAGGCATTGCTTTGAATCATCAAACATCTCCTCTACTGCAGAGAAGAGCTGCTGCTTATTCGTCAACAGCAATGAACTTCACCAAATCTCCTCCCACACGTTTGGATACAAACCATCCGTCTGAGCAGCCACCATACATGATCCAGCAGAGTAAATTCTCAAACAGAGCGGTTGTGCCTCCGAGTCCTAACCCGGTTTTGCGGTTAATGGGAAAAGACTTGATGGTCATGAACCAAGTAGAAGCAGACAAGGTAGAAGCATCTCGGGATAGCTTAAAACCAAGCCCACAGTTTCTTGATCCTTTCCATTGTGCTGGAACCGGCTTATACTTCAACACAAGTCTCTGTTTAAGAAACAGTGTGGAGTCAACACATCAACCACAGACACAAACACAAGCTACACCATTCAGTAAACAATTTTGATCATGTAAGGTACTTTTCTCCGAGCTAGTCAGTGCAAAAGTTCCAAACTTTGTGCAGTTTACAAAGAAACTGAGAAGTTCGGTTGGGGGTTTTGAGGTAGAGTTCGGTTGTTCTACTGCATTTTCCATGCTTTCGCGTCTGTCTGTGGAGAGTTGAGTTGAGGTTGAGGTTGTGTAGTTATGAGCCTTAAGGTTTACATTAAAAAAGCAGACACTTGAAAATAACAAACACTCTGTGGAAGATAAAAGTAACTTTATGTTTAAGGTTTGATTTTTCCACAAACATTGGAGAGACTAGTGTGAATTATGAATTTTCCCAAATATAGGGGAAAAATCAAAGATAAAGAAAGTAAATCTTCAAAAATAAAATATGTTTACCTTAGACCATACTTATTTAATGTCTTTTGTTCGAGTTTATTTAATCTAGACAACCGTTCTAATTTAAAAGGGTGTAACCACTTATGAACAAAATCCCATATATTATTTCAAAGGGATAACTTTAAACCTTTTTTGTGAGTTGAGTGATTTGAATAACTTTAAACCTTTTTTGTAACACTTATAACTTTAACCATTTTTAAATCCTTCTTAATTGTTTTTTCAAAAAGGAAAATGTGGATTAAACCAGTGACTATATGACAATAATATTTAAACAAAAGATTTTCATATTTAAACAAAAGATTTTCAATCAGCCATTGAACAGCACTAAAAGTTAACAGATAACCAGTATCCGTAAACATGATACCTACTATGAGTATTATCCATCAAAGCTTGCTATAAAGCATGTCCATACATAAAGACGAATAATGAAAACAGGTTGCATAGTATCTATAACGCTTCAGTCTTCCATGAGCCCACTGAGAGATAAATTGCCTTCCATCTGCCGCTTTCGGATCTCGTTTGCAATCTGAACACAGTGAGCTGCAACGATAAAATCAAAAAGAATGCATTGAGACCAAAGAAAAAAAATATAAAGTTTTGAAATAAAGAAGAATCAAGAGCACTTACGAAGTACCATAGTAGAATAAGAATTCTCGCTCATTTTGAGCAAGGCGTGAACAATTAGTCCCAAACTTGGACCAAGTTTCAACGCCTTGTTTACAGCCTCCTCTCCATCAAAGTAAACGAAATTGGTGTTGTCGCAACAAGGACCGCCTCGAGAGTTTCTGGGAGTAATAACATTTGTGATCACTCCACATGAAGCGAAATCTTGTCTCAAAGACTCCTTGAGAAGACGCTCACTTTGCATTATCTGGTAGCGCATAATACCAATGCCAAACCAACTGCAAACAAAAATAATAATAACAACAAATAATTGGCCTATTATTATCATATCCGCAAGCAACAACAAAGATTGTCTTTTGAGGAAGAAAATGAACTTACAATGTTTTGTCATACTCAAGTTCTCTTATAATAGCCAATTGTTTAGGAGTAAGCTCTGTGTTGGGTTCTGTACGTGAAACCACCTGAACAGCGAGATTACATCCTCTCAAGTTACTTCCATTAAGTTGCATCGCCTTGTCTTCACCTCCATCTCCGTCAATACAGATAAAAACACAGCTTTTCTCTACAGAGGAGGTTTTTGGAATCGCAATAGACCAGATTTGGCCACATGATTTGAAGTGATCATACATGGCCTTGCTGACATCACGGTCAGGGAGCGAAGCGTTGAATCCGGTAACGCGAATCTTAACCCTAAAAAGAAAGAAAGAAAGAAAGAAGATCAGATATTTAATCAATCAATCAACACAGAAAGCGAGTATCGACTTACCAGGAGGTTTTAGCAGCCTCGGAGGCCTTCACAACTTCCGCATGAGTCTCGCCCTGAAATTACAAAAAACATCAGTTTCAATTTCAACTTCAGATTCATCCAGAAACAGATCGAAGCTAAGGACTCAATGAAGTAGATTACTTACATCGGTGGAAGGGTTAAAGCCCTGCCCCTGCTCGTGGTTTAAGCCTTCTTCCATGGTCAAGTCCGATAACGCTTTTGAGATTCCTTTTTCTTTTTTTTCCTTTTTCTTTCAGCACTCAGCACTCAGCACTCAGCAGACCTCTTTTGTGTTTGGTTAAAACGAGGCGACGAAGCCCTCTTTCCGTTTATAATGACAGTTATTTCCTTTTTGTTTCGCACCATATTTCCTTTCCTTTTTTTTTTCTTTTTCATTTTCATTTTTTAGCGTCCACTTAAATATTATTAGTAGCCCAAATTGGCCAATCTATGCCTTCCGGGTTTAGATCGGTTTCTTTTGGATCCGGTTCCAAAAAAGTCATATGGGTTATCACTTGGACGGTTTTGAAGTTTCCTAAGATCAAAAGAATGATACAAATAAAACAAATCGTGGGGGCATACATACAGACACTCCCTTCCTCAGGTTGTTACTAGTACATTGCAGATATCAGGCTTTCTTGGCTTCATAACAATTTAACGAACACCAATAAAGCTGTGAAAATGGTCAGCCAAAGAGGAGAAGAAGCGGTGTTGATGGCTGCGTTTACGTCTGCTGCTGAAGCGGGAGACGTAGCGGGGCACTCGAGACCTTCTTTACCTCCTTTGCACTGGTTAGCGAAAAGTCCAGGCGGGTATTTCCCATAGAGATTGATGTAACTGAACATAGTGGTAGCACAGTCATTGCTCAGGTCGTTCAGCTCTTCGGTGTAAGGACACGCAAAGTCCAAAAAAGCAGAGCAGCATTCCTTTGGTGGGAATTTGGGACCTTTGCACTGGCTTGTTATGATTGTGTAGTTCATAAACTCGAAATTCACAGGACATGCTGTTACCATGAAAAAAAGAGAAACCATGTCAGAAAAAAAAAAAAACAGAACATTCTTCTCAGAGAAAATCGGTTGCATCTCCAGCAAAGCAAATGCGTAAAGGAGTCACTAAGGAATCGTGAGTGTATGTAAAATGGTTTTAGACTGATGCCATGTTCCAGAGGCAAACACAAGTTTAGAAGATCAAATACAAAATTTTGTAGAGGTTTGAAGATCATTATCACTAAGCCAAACTATACAGATATGACCAAAACGCAAAAAATTGGCAAGCACCCAGAAATCAAGAAAAGAGAATCAAGATTGTGACTCGAAGATTTGGGCAATGAAACTGTATAGTTTATGGATGTGTTTGTATACGGATCCATATAGATGCAGGAATCGTTACTAGATACATCAGGATTCCTTTGTATATTACTTTTAACAGATTGTAATATGGAACTCTTACTAAGAAATCATTATACTTCAAAGAGAATCAATTTAAAGGATAGTAAGTTGAGGAAACAGATAACTTGCTTTTCTTGGTCTGAAGTAGGTTTCTTCCAGTAACCAAAGCCTGAGATCCGAACACACCATCTGCAATAAAGAAAAAAGACAAGACAAGAAAGTAACCAAATCAAATATGTTCGTCCTAGAGATTTGAACATTCGAACAGAGATTGTGGGAAGAATTTTTCTTTTCTTTTTTAAAGAAAAAAATGTACCATTGATGAAACTGGAGGAAGAAAAAGAAGGAAATATTGTGAGTAGAAGACAGAAGAAAAGAGCTTCAGAGATGAACTTGAGAGCCATGATTCTTTGGTTACACAAATGACGAAGAGATCTGTAAAAAGAAAAAAGAAAGAAAGACAGACTTGGTGGAAGACGAGATATACCGAACCACGAAGATAGAGAGAGAGAGTGAGAGTCTGAAAACTAGTAAAAAGTATTAAAATATAAAAAGAGAGGTGGATGACATATTAAAATGACAATATTAAAATATTTATTTTGTTGACATTCGATTACAAGGCTTTACAGCCTGGAAGAACGCGGAAACTGTATGCGAGAGTCTGTCTCATTCTTCAATCAAATGTCTGTATATAAATTTCTCATTAATTCGAGGCTTTAAGCGTATGCATGTATATAGATTTCTCATTAATTCGAAAATTATTAGATTACAAGTCTGTGTTTTGTTTTGTTATGACCAAAAGCTTCAGATACCATGCATAGCTTTCTTCGCTGCCAACATAGAACAAAATCAAACACATATATTTAGAGATTACTGTGAAGAAAAATAATTAAAAATTTAAGGTACGGTGTAAGTATATTTATTTTTAGATTCGATTTTTATTGAACATTGGAAACAAAGTTGATGGTACTTAATCCGTTTGGATTTGACTTTCAACTCATAGAGTCTATTAAACATACAATCTCTTAGAATTTGTTGGAAAACATTTCAAATTTGGATCAGATATGGTGGTAGTCAGTCCATTCCGTAAAATTAAGTACGTTATTCATAAGGTCGACCGGATAAGCTGATAACTTATAAAAAGAAGTAATACCTGAAAAAGAGTGATACATCTCTGATTATATATATGCCAGCTTAAATGTTAACAATAATAAATAGGGAAATATACGGTTAAGATCGAGAGGCATATCCAAGATTACCACCTGACTGACTCTGATTATATAGATATCTCTTGTCATATTCCCATTTGCTTTTATCCCATTTTGTACAATGCATGTGACTCTTTTTTTTTTTAAGTTTTCTGAGATCAAAGCTCAACCATAAAAGTAATTTTTTTGTCATTCAGATTTGGATTTTAAACCTGTGATGGTTATGTTTTTTTTTCTTTCAAACATGGTTATGTTTTCTTTTATGAACGAGATCAAATCATATTTTACTACCTTTTGGATTTACTAACTTCTTTTGATGTTCATCAATGTTCTTAAATAATTTAATTCATAAACAGAGTTCTCGGTTTTGGAACAACATCTTTAGAAATTTGAACTAAGGTATCATCCTAATAATATAAGAAATCATCACAGGATCATAGGTAGATGATAATTTGTTCAGAAATCAGACAAAGCGACTTAAAACAAAGAGGCGAGTTGTGTAATAATGCTTTGGAATAAGATGCAAATGCAATGAGCCACCTACACGGTTTAGCATAGATAAGTAAAGCTCTGATAGGAACTCACATTTGACCCGGCAAAGCTGAGCATTTAAGACCTCCTTTACGTTCTTTACACTTGTTTGCGAAAAGTCCAGAGGGGTATGTACCGTAGAGATTGATAAAGGTGAACATAACCATAGCACAGTCTGTGCTCAGGTCATTGAGATATTTGCTGAAAGGACACGCGAAGTCATTGAAGGCAGCGCAACATTCCTTCCTTGGGTATTTGGGATGTTTGCATCGGCTTGTTATGACCGTGTAGTTCAGAATCTCAAAGTTCACAGGACATGCTATTCCATGAGAAAAAAAAGAAAGAAACTATGTCACTTTAGAGGAAAACCCAACAACATTGTCTGAAAAAACACGCAAAGAATCGTAAATGTTTTGGACTAGTGCCATGAATTACTGGAAAGATCGTCAATAACAACATTAAAGGTTTTAATATATACTACTAGGTCAAGTTATACACAGGACCAAAAGTATAAAACTTCATAAGCAGAAGAGTTACAAGAAAGCGTATTTTCCTTCCACAAAATCCTGACTCATAATCATAACTCTCAAGAATCAAGGGTCAAGATTGTAACTCAAAATATTTGGTCCATGAATCGCTATTCACTACTAAAGCTGTATCTGTTGACCCATCCGTATTTAACAGATTGGGGGTTTGGAACTCTTACTAAGATTCTTAATACAACACAGATAATTCAATCAACAGTAGGAATGATTTAAAGGATCAGAAAAGTAGGTTCCAGAAACATATATATTTCAACGAAGTTACATTTGGTATGAAGCAGGTTTCTTCCATTGCCCAAAGTCTCAGATTTGAATGCACCATCTGCAATGAAAAAACAAGAAAATATCTCGAGTAGAAGAAATAATAAAAGTGAACTAGATAGGAAGTTGATCTCCATGATTCTTTGATTGCAGAAGTCCCAAAGAGAATCAGATAATTAAAAAAAAAGAAGATGACTTTAGACTTTGAAGATGGAGCTATGCAACTAAGATTATGAGTAAATGCAATTAGGTGAGCAAGTTGACCACTTACTCAACAGTGTTTGAGCAAATGTATTCACTCCACATCTTCCACATACATGCAAGATGCAAAATATTATTCGTATATAGTCAACATAAACTGACGTGTTTCAGCTACAAATTTAAATGTTTATATTACTTCCCGCACACGGAATGTTAATAAATTTGTTTACAAGTTATAGGAAGAAAAAAAAAATCCCAAATATCTGTGTATAGAATTTTTTTCATTCTCTCAATTTCTGTAAACAAATATAGTAACAATATGTCTCCGTAAGGTAACGTCCCAAAGCTTCAGATGCAGCATCGCTTTCTTTGCTGCAAAACATAAAAGAAACAGAGTCTCAACTACAAATGAACCTGAATTTGAAAGAAATAAACAAGTGGAAGATGTGGTCTCTAATGTTCAAAAAGGAGGAGAAAGAAAAAAAAACGTTGAGTGGGCTTACGTCTTCGTAATGAGAGTCAAGCTGTTCTGTGATCTGAATTTGTTTTGCTAACGTTAAATGTAATACCTGAAACCACACACAAAGTAGATGTATGTTAATATGATTAAAGCATTATAGCTTAATAATAGTATAAGGTCAATACTCAAGATCAAGAAGTGCACGTACTGATTTGGTTTTGTCGAGATCGAGTTCTAGAGACTTGATCCTCTCGAGAGTTCCCGTTAATAGCTTCTGATCATTTGCTTCCGGGTGTTTTACAGGGATTCTACTAATCTCTGTGCATTCTTTCTCCAGCTTCTTAAGACGATCCAAACACTGAAGAACAATCTCTTTGTTTACGGACGAATCTGGGACATCGAAACAGTTATGTCTTTGCCAGTATCCGAACAATAAGTAACAAAACAGAGGAAATAGCTTTAGTGAAAAGGCAATTAGTATCTTCACCAAGTGAAAGATGTTCTCGCCTTTGGTTTTCTCTCTAATAACACCAAACCCTGATATCTGACCACCTTAAAATGTGACAATGATACATTGAACATGCAGTTGCGTAACAGAACACTAACGAAAACAAGGATGAATGAAAAAGAAACACACCTTCTCTTATGGATGTATTTGCAGAAGAAGAGTTTTCAGTGTTCTTGTTAAGTAATTGGGGTTGAGACCATTCTCCTTTAGCCGGTTCTAGAGATTCGACAGTGGCAATGCGAGTGGAAGAATCATGATCGTTTTTTATATGAGGAGGAGCTTTTGTAGTTTGTGGTATGGGATTCACTTCCATGTGATGTACTAGCTGCAAAACAATACAAGATAATATTGTAGCTCAACTTATCATGACAACTTCATGAATCTAATAAACAAAAACAAACATGCCTCGGCTATTTCAGGATCATTCCATGGTCCTTTGTTAGACCTCAAGCACCCTCCTTCGCTAGCACATGTGCATACGCCTCCCAAGAAATCTGGAAGTTGACTGCAGTACAGAGTAATTATACAAGCAGTAAACTATAATGTTAGTGTAGTAACCAAAACTTGGATGTCATTTATCTATAAGGACAACACTTATGAAGTGAACTAACAAAAAAAAAGAAATTAACCTGGAATCAATTGCTTCAAGTAACTTTGACAAGGACTTTGGCTCCAAAACCTGAGTAATACAAGTAACAATGAGTGTCTTCTGACAATAAATAGGAGAATACACGATTCTTTTGAACCATATTACTTGTATCTTTGCAATAGTCACAGGATCAAGAAACTTCTGTGCGGCAGGCCAAATCAAACTCCTGAATCCAAATCCTGCATTGACAATGAACATTCTGTGCAAAGTCTGCAAAGAGTCAGAGACCACAGTTACAAACTTTTACAGGAACCAAAACATCCATGTCCACAGTGAAAGTGTATTCATCAGAGAGTTAGTTAAGTACCTCAGGGTAATAACTACAATCTACTTTAGCAATAGATGACAGGAGATTCGCCGCTGCAGGACTAAAGTTCTTCATACCCTGACAGTTACCACAAGAACAAGCAGTGTTAATAAATCAAGACGAAAACATCTCATGACACTTTTTACCATACCAGGCCATCAGCATCAAGTATTGTAGTCGTAGTAGTGACACGTCGCTTTGCAGCAATGGAACAGGCAGGGAGCTTCTGTTGAAGAGCCTTTTCGAATTCTTGTACATGGTACTTCAAGTAACGCTCGATGGTCGTAACATCCATAAGCTTACCAGGATGAGCTTTTCCTAGTCTCTCGATATAGATGGGTCTGCCATCTTTATCAACTCCATGGTACCCTTGAGGATAGTACATTGTGACTTGGTCCAACTCTTTGAAATTGAAATCCTGTTTTGAGCAAGCAAGAAAACCAAACACTGTATTAACTTTCTGTAACATGTAAGGACCATATAATATAATAAAAAAGGACCATATAATATAATATAATATTCCGTTACATGTATTATGTGATCTGCTCCAAATTCATTCCTCCATTTGAGCATTTCTTCCCATGCGGTGACGGTTTTGTCGACGTTGAAATCCATTGTTTTCAGAAACCTAGCTCGGGGAAAACAAATCCATTATTGTATCTTTAACAGACAAAAACAAAAATCACTACTAGTTTACCTCAACAACATATGATAATCATCATGCCTTGGAGGCAAAGAATGTTTGTTAAGAAGCTCTTGGCGCAGTCTAAGAACAATCTTCTCATCATTCTCGTCCCTAACATCTTCAATGGAACAGCTAATGGCTTTTTTTGCCAGACTCCCAATTCTTGATCGTTCATCCTCAGAATCTGATAACTTGTCTGTTGTTAGTTCACAACCTCCTGCAATATACATGTTCATAATCCAAAATGTGATCATTACATTTCCATTAAAAACTCAAATGAATACCTGACATGTTTTGAATCCGTCGAAAACGTCTTGAAACGCTATTGCCACCGAAGTGAGACGAACGCTAGAACCACCGAACTATAAAAGCAAAGAAAGAAATAATTCTCCTCCGTCTCCGAGAAAAGGTAAATTTCCTCGGAAAGGAGCTGCAACGGAGACCAAGTCGTAAAAATGAATCTCTACAAAACCCTAAACGGTTCCTTTTTAATTCAACGTTAACTCTAAATAGTCGACCTATCGTCACATTTATTTTTAAAAAATAGTAACAAAATGTGTAACATAGAGAACATTGCTCCCAAAAACAAAAGAAGCGAAAAATAGACGAAGAAGGGACGGTCATACCTCTTTTTACTATACAAAGAGCCTCGTCCTAGTGCACAACAAATCAAAAGAAATTCTATAATTTTTCAGTTCTTCCCATCGCCGAGAGATTCTATGACTTTTTGAAAATGTATATGGGGACTCTGTTTCTTTCTTCATCGCAGTTGAACTCACCTTTTTTTTTGGTTTTATATTAAAAAAATAAACAAATTGTTGAATAGAAGATTAACATAACGAGGGAATCACCCACAATAACAAATTTCTTTTAGTTCTTAACCCAACTTGCAGATTTTAGTGTTATGACTTATGAGTAAACCAATGTTCGAATATTATCAGCACAATAAAGAGAGAAGAGAGAGAGCAGACTGATCATCATAATCATAATAGCCAACATTTGGCTTTAAAGCATTGCAAGCTCTCAAAATGTCTCAATATAAAGCTCATGTACACTACACCAACCAACACACGGCTTAAGATGATAAAATTAATAAAGCAACCAAGCAAACGCCACACTCAGTTTTTTTTTTTTTCAATCTTATTCTTAGACAAAGCGCAGTGCATTGGTGCGGATTATTATTGCCAATCATCATCATCATCCCATTGCATACTTCTGGGTCCAGGATCGGGCAGTGCTCTCGTACTTGACTCGGTCTGTCTTGTAGGTGTGAGCTATTTCTGGAACCAGAGGATCATCAGGGTTTGGATCTGTCAGCAACGAGCATATCGACAGAAGAACCTATGGAAAACCAGCACCAACCTCTTTTAGCACTTTATCATGACGCAAATTAAAGAATCTCATCAGTTTATCCACGAAAGTTTCTTCAAAGCAAGTCACAACGTATAGTCTTGACTATAAGGTAAGGCATAATAAAAAAGATGGCCCCTCGAGAATCAATGAACTAATAAATATAATGACTACTACTTAGACCACGACCAAAATATAAGCTCAAACTTTGGTCAAAACGTAAAGTCAAAACAGAGGAAATGGAAAAAGGCATGACCGTAACAGAGACACGAACACAATCATAGAAGTGAAACAACGTGATCACCTTGGATACGGTAAGTGCAGGGCTCCACTGCTCTTTCAGAATGTCAAGACAGATACTTCCATTACTGTTGATATTCGGGTGATAAACCTTGGTGCGGAACGAAACCTGCATCATAAACAATCATTGATGATTGAACACTCGCTCTAAGCAAAAGGGTGGATGATGAAAACTAATTCAATGAGCTCCACAAATAAACATAACAAGCAGCTACAGAACTTGCTGTTACCTTTGGTGGCTTGAAGGGGTAATCTGGTGGGAAGTGAATGGAAACAAGAAACACACCTCCGGAGAAGGGGCTATCGGTTGGACCCATAATAGTCGCTTGCCAGTGGAACATATCATCACCCACAGGACCTAAACAACACCATCAATTTCATTAGAACCTAAGTTACTATACTGTAACTTATAAAAACATATTCACTATTCTCTAGGTGTGCCTTAGTAAAGTATACAAGAACCGAACTTAAACAAACCCAAGTGTCAAAGTGGTGCCCTTTTTAGAGTCCAAAAAAAAAAAAAAAAAAAAAACTGAAAGATTATAATAAACGGTGAAAAACAACATCACACTGACCGGCACTGCATGAGACAGGAGGATCCCTTTGGAGGTCCCTAAGCTCCTTGTTGATTCTTTTCGAAGCCATCTTGAACTGTACTCACTGCTTCTAGCTACAAAACAATCAAAGTCTCATCAAGAACATAAAATTCAATACTATATATTACATGCTGAACATCACAAGCACTACACGACAGAGATATTACTACTAAAGAAAATAATATATAAAAAAGACACATGCAAGTTAGTTAATCTGCCGATGATACGGCCGCCTAAAGAAAACCAATCATGAAAAACATCGAAATCATGCGGATGATGCAATCAGAACTAAAGCCCAGCAAACAAGCCGATCGGATATGATATTTGATCAAACAGAGCGATTCAGAATCTTATATAGAAAATTGCGCATCAGTGAAACGTTACGGTACATGAGTATTCTAGAAGCAAGCAACAAATAAATTCATGGATCGATGCAAAAGATCTTACCTACCTTCCGTAGGGTTTTGATTTGATCTTCGGAAATCTCAAGGGGTTGTTGATTCGAAGCATTCTATTCGCTCTTTAAATAGATTCCTCTTTCGAGCGCTCAAGCTTTGCCACGTTGCGCGAATTAGATCCAGTAAAAGGCCCATTGTAAGGCCCAATCTATGAAATTGAGATACTTTTATGCAATTATTTGGGTGCTTGCCTTTATGCAGTGTCTAGCATCATTCACATTTGTATATTGATGACAGAAGGGAAAAGATTTGCAGCTAATTACACACTTTATGGCTTTATGCCAGTGCTATTTCTCCTGAAGCTAAGTAGTACACACTTTATGCCAATGCTATCATCATTGATCATCCTTTGAAGTTATACACACCGGCTTCACAATATACATTACATTCAGATGTAAGGATCTTCCAGATATCCCAATAATCCCCTTTTGACTTTTGAGTTTTTGAGTGAATTTGGTAAATGGTGAAAGAAGCTGTCTTGCATTACAAGAAACTGGTTTTGGTGTGTTTACAAGTTATCAGTTAGCTCCTAGCTTCTTGGCATTGATCGTTGAAAATCATCCTTCTCAACGGTTCATAACTAAACCTGATGATTAATTTGATCGGTCAGTCAAACCATTTACGTATCCGTTTCAAACTTATTGATGACTAATCAACCAATTAGTCGACTAGTCTATCAAATTCTTGAATATAGAGTTGAAATGTAACATATAAAATGTCGATTTCAGTAGTAAAGAGGTGATTAATACTCGAGAACTACACATTATATCGAAACAAACTTCACTTTCACGTCCATGTATCCCAAAAGATATTATCATTACCAGACAGGCAGACACAAACTATCATGGTCTTACGTTTTTCTTTTGCACAAACTGGAACCAAACTTTTCTAAAGAGTAAAAACAACAAAACAAGTTGACAAAAAAAAAATTAAAATAAAACAAAAACAAGCCCAAAGAATCGGAGAGAGATAGAGAATCATCACGCCTTACGTTTCCCTGAAATGTTGTCATCTGATCTCTCTCCGCGACAATGATAAAATAGACCAAAAAAACACATTCATAATATTATATACAACAACTCTATTCCAGGGGAGGAGAGAACAGTACTGTGTAGCCAAGAGAGGCTTGACCTTTATGCGTCGAACTGGATCGGTTTCATATTCCTTGAGATGTGGGACAGATCACAACAACAAAACTGTGTGTTTAAGTAGGCATTTGTTTTCTACACTTTCCTTGTTTTGGCTCTCTTCATACCGAGGCTACTGAAAGGAGAAACAGAACCGGACATTGGAGATCCATCTTCACGGAGAGTTCCATTGAGCAATGCTAGCTCTCTCAGCTGCTGTTTCTTGTAGAAATCATGTGTTTCCTCCTGTAAACATAAACCAAGTGTGAGAACTTTATATAAACGATACTATCATTACCCAGTTGAAATTATAAAAAAAACGGAAAGAGATGAGAAAACAAACCATAGGAGTAAGAAGTTCATCTAGTACTTCACGAGCTTGCATGAGACGTGCATCGACTATTTCAATAGGTAACTCTGCTTCGACTAAGATATGAAGTGGCTCACTTAAGTGCTCAAATCCAGGCTTTCCTCTCATCATTTCCTCCTACAAGAAGAAACACATTAACGCACTGAACAAAACACTGGACTATGATTACAAATGAAGTTGTCAAGGAAAATAACAAACACCTTATATTGATCTTTTATACTGCCTCTTCCTCTTATAAGAACACGGCAACCAGTACTTGCTTCAACTCGCTTTAGAGAGTTTCCTCTAGGTCCCAGGAGCCGACCAACGAAATTGAACTGTCATAACGAAACATGTAGAGTTATGTTCCGACCAAACAATATATATTTAAGTATATTATGAGATGAGTGTTCATACATTTGGATAATCGTCAACTGGAATATCGATCCTGATTGTTTGCTTGGCGATCAGACCGGACGGACTACCAGGTGAGTTATGCCAGTTTGGTCCCGGAGACGATGGAACAGATCTCTGCACATGATTAACCAACACAAGTTAGAAGCCACATCAACCTTAAAAGCAGAAGCACATATTAATCAACATACAGTAGCAACATCAATAGAACAAACAATATCGCAGCTTCTTCTCCATAAAAAGGAGAGTCAATGCAACCTGAAGCTGCTATATCCTAATCAAAAGCATATAGAATGATCACATTTATATGAAAACATTATAGTAAGCACATCATCGTTTCCACTCTGCTGACCATTTGTTATCGCTCGCTAGGATAGTGAAGTTTCTAGTTAGTGTTAATCTAAGGATATACGGTGTTAGCACAGGATACCTGTCATTATCAACTAGGACTAAAGCAGAGTCAGATATGTTATGTCAGAAAAAACTTGTATTGCAGTGGTATGAATTAGATGGAAAAAGGAGTTATGTTAATGGTTAGTAGTCATACTTCTGATGGAAACTGTGAGGCCCATCCGCTCATGTCAGCTCTTGCATTCTGAAATATCCCTCCAGGGTTAGTGTGGTCAAGCCCACTCTGACTTAAAACTGTGGCATTCTCCAACAGTGTGGTTACACGCAAAATCTCTGTTCCAAAAAATGTCAATTTCCAAGAGCAAGACGCAACAGTTAGAGATTAGTCAACAAATCAGTCAGCAGTACACCAGTGAATGGGAGATACATCACACTTAATTGAGTTAGCAAAAAACTATTATTTTTTTTGCTTTCGCTCTAGTTAAAAAGAATGACAGAAGTCACTCTAGTCAAATGTTAACATGTTTTAAATCTAAACTGTCGTCTCTCTGTGATTAGTAAGACATCTACAGATTGGGATTGTTGAAATCATTTTTGTTATATGATTTTCAACCGGTAGTGATAGTAGCAGCAGGAGTTAAGTGTTTATCAACTGTATTGAGAGCTTCATAGTTATAAAGTAAGCAATGTCAAGTAAGAAACAGAAATGCTCACCTTGGTTTAGTAGCCGACATACATGTGGAAGCACAGGCAAGAATGGAGTAAGATTACGACGCTCTGCAAGTAACTCAGAAAGATACCTGCCAAAACAGAGCATATCCAAATCAGTCAAGCCTCAAAGACACAGAAAACTTAGGGGAAGATCCACTTAAAAAAAAACTCATCATGATCAAGAAACCAAACAAAGTTCTTAAATATGTGACAGCTAGATTCAAGATCCCACTCTTTCAGTGAAGTGGATCTAGTCATTTTCGTTAGTCAAGAACACAACTCAACAAATAACAGAACCAATAGTCAATGACACAACTCAACAACAAATCCATCATTACAACCTCATACGTACACGACGCTAATAAAAAGAGTCAGCCTTGAGATCTAAGGTTTAACATCTCCGAAACAAAGATCGACATACGTCATCAGATTCATCAGCCACAATAAAAAAAGGAAACAAACAAAAAAAAAAGTGAGATTCAATTACTTCTCCTGCTCTGCGAACAAAGAAGAATGAGATCGGAGACCACCGGAGTAGTTAGGTGACTGAGGAGCAGAAGGAGGAACCGAAAGAGACGACGGATACGTCATAAACCTCCCTCCTCCTCCTCCGCCGCTACCACCACCACCACCGAGCGACGTCATCATCATCATCTCGAAAGCAGCAACGTTCACAAGGTATCAGAGAAGAACAGTCAGAGATCGGAAGATGAGGCGGCGGAGTAAGGGAAGATGAGCAGAAGAAGAAGAGATGATGATGTCGCTGTAACGTCGGTGGTCGTTTTATAGAGAGACAGTGTTTGGAACTGTTGAAATGATTACTTGCTTAGCTGTTTTTTTTTTTCTTTTTTCACCTTTTTAATTTTTTTTTTGATATTACGGACTTGCGCAAATTTTACCGCTCTAGGTAGTTTTTTACATAAGCCTCTTTATCAACAATCCTGTTTACTAAAATACAGAATCTAAAGAGTAAGGAACAGAGATAGGAAACGGAATCTAAAGAGTAAGAAAAAGATAGAGAGTTATCAGCTCTGGGTCCTAATCATGTTTCGGTTTTATCTAATCGAATTTCGGTTTTTCGGGTTTATCAAAATCAGTCTCATTCGGGTTATATGAAAGTTCGGTTCGGGATCGGTTCGGATTCTCTCGGATTCGGGTCGGGGTTAGTGAATCATCAAAGAACCGGTACAACCCTATGTATTTTCGGATTCGGGTCCCAATCGGTTCTTTGGTTTAAAAGTACCTGATTTGTACCTACTTTGTAACCAAAATCGGTTGTTCTGTTTTAAAATACCTGATTTATACATATTTTGTAACCAAAACATAAATAAAATTGATTCAAAAATAAGAAAGAAATATCAACCGTGATCATTCAAAATCAAACAAAAGGTAAACATATTTATTGATAGAAAGAAAACCAAACAAATGAAAAGCATAAAACGAAAACCAAGTTCTCATGAAATGAGAAACATTGTTCAATGAAAACAAATCTAAAATCTAAAAACTTTAAGATTCAACCGCCACATTCAACCATCAACCTTCATGTAATAGAATCACCAACCTTCATGTAATAGATAATTATCTTAGATGTTCGATATATCTTAGTGCATTTTGAATGCATAGTAGGAATTGAAATCATGTTTGGTACAAGATATTTAAATATTTCGGTTTCTATCGGATACCCATTTAGATTCGGGTTCGGTTCGGATAATACCCATAACCCGAAATACCATAAAACGAGATTCGTTCGATATTTATGTCGGATTCGGATCGGTTCGAATTCATTTTTATCGGATCGGGTTCGGTTCAGGTTTTCGGATTCGGTTTATTTGCCCAGTTCTAATGATAAGATTGCAGAGGAAAGAGAGTTAGTTTGTTTTTTTTTTGTTTTGGTAAGGTTGTCTTTCTTGTGAGGATCGAAGCTGAAGTTTAAGGTTTATAAAATTTTGCTCTTTAACTATTTTGTAGAACGGCTCTACGTTTAGCATCCATTAAAAATGATTTTTTACCTGGAAGATGATGTATTTACCTGTTATCACAATTTCATCTTCCTACAAAACAGAAATACATTATTTTCATGTGTAATTTACAGAAAATGCTACTAAAAATAGAAAAAGGTTTTAAAGAGTTTTTAATCTTTATTTTACCTTAGACAATAGCAAACACGGCTAAATAGTAGTATTTGTGATTGTCAACATGTCACTAGGAAATTTGTTAGTTTAGCTGGAATGATCCTCTTTTATTAGGAAACCTACGTTATGGGTTGAATTCTTTTCCAGCAAATTTGTTTTTATACTAATTTTATCTGGACCTAAAATCTATTTTTTGCTTCTAAAAGTTGTACATACTATTCTAATTTTTTTAATACAACAAACAATAATTTTCTACTATCTGTTTAAGTACTACTAATTGGCACATTCTAATTTGATTATTAGCATATGTATTAAAATTTGTTTTGAAATAAAATATTTCATCTTTTAAATTAACAATAAACTAATTTTGTTATCTTAAAATCAATCCGGCGAACAATACTGAACTTTTGTTTTTCAAATTTATTTCCAGACTTGAAACGTGGCGTCAAAGTCTCACATTTTAAGTAACTCACGAATCATTGCAAACAAACATTTTGCTTTGAGTGTAAGTTCTCATCCAACTTGTCAACTGAAACTGTTTTACGATGGATTTGTTGAACCATTTTTTGTTTCATTCTCAGGTTAAAGAATACACTGCAAAGTACAAGTGGAAAACATCGTTTGGTTTGAGCCAAGATCAATTTAAAAAGTTCATAGTTGATATCATTATGCATATATATACATTTGAGACTTTAGTTTGTTCTATGTAGAATTAGAACTAGGAAACTATGTAACTGCTTTGAAATTGATTTTCTCCATTTAGTTTCTAACGAAGAGGTTTTTAGTTTCTCAAAAGGTGATACTGTAAATTATCAACATATAGAAAATTTGTAAATTTTGACATAGTACAATTCTTGTTCAGATTATATTGTTTTTCAATTATCTTAAATATATGCCAGCAGTATATTAAAACTTTATTTTTGAATCCTAATTTCTGGTTATAATTTGATGCTATTTTCCATTTCTTGGTTCAACAATTGCAGAAAATAAAACATAAACTAATCTACTTCCTACAAATTGATCATGATGACACCAAAAACATGTACAGTGCAACCATGATGATACTAGTATATGTATAGTGATTTTTAAAATATATTAAGGATTTACAGTTGGTGGTTTATGATCAAATATGATGTTTATGAAATTATAGTTTTACTCAGAAGAATTGATAAGAAATACCTAAATATAACAACTTAAATATGGATGTGTTGTTAGAAATGAATTTGGTGGTAGTCGTCTTTAGTAATTTTCATGTTGTTGTGTTGATGTGAGCTTTTGAATTTTCTCTCGTTCTCAAATTAGTGAGCTCAATTGTTATGTTTCGATTGTGTCTACTACATTTTATGTATTTAAACCTTTATCCCACTTTGTAATTTCTTTTAAAAACTTTTTGACCTGGAGTCAAAGAACTCAATGAGAAGTTATGAGACAAAACTCTTGTAAATTATAAAAGAAACCTTGTTGAATCAAAAAAGTTTTTATTCATAAGATTTGAATTGAAAGTACAACTTTTGGAGATTTTACTGATTAATGTATGAAAAGAGTTGTTATAGAGTAATTACACAAGAGAAAGTTAATACATAATCATAGAGAATTGTTGACAGAATCATAAAATCTTATTTCTGACATGATAAACATATTGTGTGGCTTGATGAAAGAGATAAAGCCTAAGGATTAGATGATGAGAAAGTGATCTTGAGCTTTGATGGAAATTTACAAATCCATATAAGGAAATGTTCTTTTTGCTTTGAGTTCATCTTCTTGACTCTTTGGATGTATCCAAAATTTTATTTTCAAAACTTCTAAACTGTCTGAAGTTTCTTGGTCATTAGAGCATCCCGATGGAGAACTCTACCCCATAAGGATCTCAAAATACATATATGTATATATTAATATGATATTTAACTATGAAGTTTTAAAACTACAAAAATCTAATCAAAAGTATCTCATTTAATATGTTTTCTGTTAGATTTTCTTTAATTTTAGAAACTCTATATTTAAATAATAACATTAATATATATATATATATATATATATATATATATACATGTATTCGGAGATATCTAAAGGTATAACTCTCCACTGGAGATGTTCTTAAGCGTAATTAGTGTTAATTTAAAAAGAAAACGAGTGCTTAAGTATTGCTGAAACATCAGATGGTTCATTCTAGTCAGGAGTTGAGTCTTCTTAGTGGGAATCCTCAAAAGACTAAAAATAATCGATAAAATAATATATGTCAAAACTTTGAAAAATCAAAATTAAAAATAGTAAAGTATTAAGAAGAAGAAAATAACACATTGGCCGAAAAAGTAAATTACACCCCAAGATTATTGGGCCCAACTTGTTTCAAACTAGCAAGTTAAGCATAATGGACTCAGAAGGATCTAGAAACCCTATTACGTATGTGTATATATATACGTAACTTCTCCCACTCTTTACTCCGCACCTTCTCTACTCTCTCTCTCTCTCTCTCTCTTTATCGCGTCTCCTTAGATCTCTCCCGATACGCCGCAACGATGGCAGACGCCGAGACTTTTGCCTTCCAGGCGGAGATCAACCAGTTGCTCTCCTCATCATTAACACCTTTACAGCAACAAGGAGATCTTCCTTCGTGAGCTCATCAGTAACTCCTCCGATGTAAGTCTATCTCTTGCTTCCTCTCTTCTGTTTTGTGGATCGATCTGTAGATTAGGTTTTGATTATTATCTCCGATTGAAATAGGGAACCTGATTGTTCGCTTGGCGATCAGACCAGACGGACTACCAGGTGAGTTATGCCAGTTTGGTCCGGGAGACGATGGAACAGATTTCTGCATATGATCAACCAACACTATTTAGAAGCCACATCAACCTTAAAGCAGAAGCACATATTAATCAACAAATAGTAGCAACATTAATATAAAAAACAATATCTTTGCTTCCTCTCCATAGAAAGGAGAGTCAATGCAACCTGTAGCTGCTATATCCTAATAAAATGCATAGACAGTGATCATGAAAATATTTATAGTAAGCACATCATCATTTCCACTCTGCTGGCTATCTATTATGGCTCGTGAGGATAGTGGAGTTTCTAGTTAGTGTTAATCTAAGGATATACGGTGTTAGCCCATGATACCTGTCATTATAAACTAGGACTAAAAGCAGAGTCAAATATGTCATGTCAGCAAAAATTAAGTCAACAAAACTTGTATTGAAGAGGTATGAATTAGATGTAAGAAAGTTATGTTAATGGTTAGTAGTCATACTTCTGATGGAAACTGCGAGGCCCATCCGCTCATGTCAGCTCTTGCATTCTGATATATCCCTCCAGGGTTAGTGTGGTCAAGGCCACTCTGGCTTAAAAATGTGGCATTCTCCAACAGTGTGGTTACACGCAAAATCTCTGTTCCAAAAAATGTCAATTTCCAAGAGCAAGACGCACCAGTTAGAGATTAGTCAACAAATCAGTCATCAGTACACCAATGAACGGTGTACATCACAGTTAATTGAGTTAGCAAAGAACAATATTTTTTTTCACTCTAGTTAAAAAGAATGACAGAAGTCACTCTAGTCAAATGTTAACATGTTTTAAATCTAAATTGTAGTCTCCCTGTGACTAGTAAGATATTTACAGTCTAGGATTATTCAAACATTTTGTTATATAGTTTCCAACCGCTAGCAATAATAGCAGCAGGAGTTAAGTGTTTATCAATAGTATGAGAGCTTCATAGTTATAAAGTAAGCAATGACAATGTAAGAAACAGAAATGCTCACCCTGGTTCAGTAGGCGACATACATGCGGAAGCACAGGCAAGAATGGAGTAAGATTACGACGCTCTGCGAGTAACTCTGAAAGATACCTGCCAAAACAGAAGATATCCAAAATCAGTCAAGCCTCAAAGACAGATCAAACTTAAGGGAAAATCCACTTTAAAAAAGATCATCATGATCAAGAAACCAAATACACTTGTTAAATCTGAGATTCAAGTTCACACTCCTTCAGTGAGGTGGATATAGTCATTCTTCTTATAAAAAACTGTGACTTTAATAGTTTCATAAGTCAACAACACAACTCAGCAGTAAGAATAGTCAATGATCTATAAATCTATCATACCACCTGATGCGTACACGACACTAACACAAAAAGTCAGATTTGAGATTAACTAATGAGATCTACGGATTGACATCGGCAAAACAACCAGTTGCTCTCCCTCATCATTAACACCTTTTACAGCAACAAGGAGATCTTCCTTCGTGAGCTCATCAGTAACTCCTCCGATGTAAGTCTATCTCTTGCTTCCTCTCTTCTGTTTTGTGGATCGATCTGTAGATTAGGTTTTGATTATTATCTCCGATTGAAATAGGGAACTCTGAGGTTTAGTGTTGCGGCCGATTTGAGATGATTTAGTTTTGGATTGATTCTTACGAGTTAGATTGAATTTCGTTCGATGCGTTTGTGTACGTTGAATTGGTTCTGATCTGATTGTGGTTAAACAGGCGTTGGACAAGATTAGGTTCGAGTCATTGACCGATAAGAGCAAGCTGGATGGACAGCCAGAGCTTTTCATTCACATCATTCCTGACAAGACCAACAACACCTTGACCATCATCGATAGTGGTATCGGTATGACCAAGGCTGATTTGGTCAACAACCTTGGAACTATTGCTAGGTCTGGTACCAAGGAGTTCATGGAGGCGTTGGCTGCTGGTGCTGATGTTAGCATGATTGGGCAGTTTGGTGTTGGTTTCTACTCTGCTTATTTGGTTGCTGACAAGGTCATTGTGACAACCAAGCACAACGATGATGAGCAGTACGTGTGGGAGTCTCAGGCTGGTGGGTCTTTCACCGTGACAAGAGACACATCTGGCGAGAGTCTCGGTAGGGGTACTAAGATGGTTCTTCACCTCAAGGAGGACCAGTTGGAGTATCTTGAGGAGAGGAGGCTTAAGGATTTGGTCAAGAAGCACTCTGAGTTCATCAGCTACCCTATCTCCCTGTGGATCGAGAAGACCATTGAGAAGGAGATCTCTGATGACGAGGATGAGGAAGAGAAGAAGGACGAGGAAGGAAAGGTTGAGGAAGTAGATGAGGAGAAAGAAAAGGAGGAGAAGAAAAAGAAGAAGATTAAGGAGGTTTCTCACGAGTGGGATTTGGTGAACAAGCAGAAGCCTATCTGGATGAGGAAGCCTGAGGAGATCAACAAGGAGGAGTACGCTGCTTTCTACAAGAGTCTCAGCAACGACTGGGAAGAGCACTTGGCTGTGAAGCACTTCTCTGTTGAAGGTCAGCTCGAGTTCAAGGCTGTCCTCTTTGTTCCCAAGAGAGCTCCTTTTGATCTCTTTGACACCAAGAAGAAGCCCAACAACATCAAGCTTTACGTCCGTCGTGTCTTCATCATGGACAACTGTGAGGACATCATTCCTGAGTACCTTGGCTTTGTCAAAGGTATTGTTGACTCGGAAGATCTTCCTCTCAACATCTCTAGAGAGCGTTGCAGCAGAACAAAATCCTTAAGGTCATTCGCAAGAATCTCGTGAAGAAGTGCATGGAGCTCTTCTTTGAGATTGCTGAGAACAAGGAGGACTACAACAAGTTCTACGAAGCTTTCTCTAAGAATTTGAAGCTTGGTATCCACGAGGACTCTCAAAACAGAACCAAGATCGCTGAGTTGCTCCGTTACCACTCCACCAAGAGCGGTGATGAGTTGACCAGCCTCAAGGACTACGTGACAAGGATGAAGGAAGGTCAGGAGGACATCTTCTACATTACCGGCGAGAGCAAAAAGGCTGTGGAGAACTCTCCATTCCTTGAGAAGCTCAAGAAGAAAGGGTATGAAGTCCTTTACATGGTTGATGCGATCGATGAGTATGCCATTGGTCAGCTCAAGGAATTTGAGGGAAAGAAGCTTGTCTCTGCAACCAAGGAAGGTTTGAAACTGGGAGAGACAGAGGATGAGAAGAAAAGGAGGAGCTAAAGGAAAAGTTTGAGGGACTCTGCAAAGTGATCAAGGACGTTCTTGGAGACAAGGTCGAGAAGGTCATCGTCTCTGACCGTGTTGTGGACTCACCTTGCTGTCTCGTAACAGGGGAGTACGGCTGGACTGCAAACATGGAGAGGATCATGAAAGCTCAAGCTTTGAGAGACAGCAGCATGGTGGTTACATGTCTTCCAAGAAGACCATGGAGATCAACCCAGAGAATGCAATCATGGACGAGCTGAGGAAGAGGGCTGAAGCTGACAAGAATGACAAGTCAGTGAAAGATCTTGTTCTTCTCCTGTTTGAGACTGCCCTTCTCACTTCTGGATTCAGCCTAGACGAGCCCAACACTTTCGGGAGCAGAATCCACAGGATGTTGAAGCTTGGACTGAGCATTGATGATGATGATGCTGTCGAAGCTGATGCAGAGATGCCTCCACTTGAAGATGATGCCGATGCTGAAGGCAGCAAGATGGAGGAAGTTGATTAAATGGTGTCCAATGACTGACTGCAGTTGATTGTTTTCTCTTATCTCTTGTTGTTCCTTTCCGTCGTTAAAACTATTATTTTGGGGTTTTTGAGTACGCTATTAGCGGTGTAGTTTTTTTCTCCGAACTATTATTTTCTGCTTCTATCTAAGTAAGAAACTTTGTAGTGTTTCTGGCAAATCCAACCCCTATTGCAGGGTTGATATTATCCTCCTGATCTTTGATTATATTTTTGCAAGTGATGGACACAAGCAAAGACACTTTGCAATGCGTGACTTTGGTCTCTGGAATTCTTAGATAGAATATTGTTATATATCTAAACTCAGTAGTGATGCCTCTTTTATCACTTTGATATGTCCCTGTTTAACGCTTGTGTCTATTGTTTGATTTTGGTGTTTATGCTTCAATGAGAATTTAGAAGGGGGAGAGTTGATGGTTCTTGGCTTCTTGCTGTAAGTAGAAGAGTATTGCATGACTATTTAGTTAAGTGAAAGTGAAAGTTTAACAAAGCACCTGACAATTCATCGTATAACATAAACACACAGGTTGAGAGCAAGCCTCTTTACTTGGTTAAGATCAATAAACTTGAAAACTTTACATATATCATATCAAAGATGCAAACGTTGTTTCTACAAGCATGCTTGGCCAAGATGCGAATTCGAATGAGTTCAGAGAACAAATGAATTTTGTATATTGCTTCAAAAAGTAAACCCAAAGAAACAAATGAAACAATAGTCTTTCAGCTTGCTCTTTTATCTTCAGGTATCTTCAACCTGAGAATGGTACACAAAGCTTGGAAACGTAGTCGTGATATCCCTGCAAGCACAGACACAACAATGTCACCACCTTTATTGAGAAGAAACCAGAGAAGCAATTCTGTTGTATAGATTTCAATAAGTCCCGGTTACAAAAACATAAACTCACTTGAGATATTGAAGAGTCATGTTCTTGAGAAGGCTAGGATGTCTAAGAACAAGGCTTCTCCACTCTTCCTTGTCAATCTTTCCATCGTGTTTCGTGTCTGCTTCTTCAAACGTCTAAAACAAATCAAAACTCAGGAAAGTTACTCTCAACTAAAGCTATTGTGCGAAGATGAGAAAAGCAACTTACCTTGTCAATTATATCCTCAATGACAGTATCCTTCAAGTTCATTCCAGATTCAGCAAGCGTAGCCACAACCATTTGTTTCACCTGGACAAAACCTCAAGGTGAGGATGATGATAAAGTGCAGTTTAATATGGTTGTTTACGAAGCTATTTGAATATACCTCTTGCCGTTCTATGAAACCTTGCTGTTTAAGATCATATAGCTGAAATGAAACTGCAACAACAACATGTATAAACACCATGAGTCTGAAACCATATTAATGGGGATCTTATTTTTTCTAAGCTATAAAACGTACAGTGGATTTTGTCATCTATAGGTGCATTTGGATGGAATACAGAGAGCTCGAGCAAACTCCTCAAACCCAAGTATTCCATTGTGCTTTGTGTCAAACAAATCAAAACCTACAAACCAAATGACATATGCTTCTTAAGACTTGATCTTTTGGGGAAAAAACACTTGTAGTAAAGAAAGAAATATTACTCGATCAGCAAACAAGCTCTCTTTCTTATTCGTCTTAAACAAAGCCAACTGAAACTCCTCCTGAACCAAAGTTTTAACAAGAGATGAGTAAACTAGACTGAGATTGTGTCAACAAAAAATGAATTGACCAAAAATATTACACAAGCTCTTTACCTTGTTTATAAGCCCATCATCAATCACAGCACTGCTGATTTTTTTAAACAGCTCATAAAGAGCTTCTATCTCACTCACACTAACTGCACCACAAACCAAGTTCCTTAGAATCATATCAACCGAACTAAAGAAAAAGAGAATAGAGAAGCTGATAGGCATACAAACTGTGTCTCTAGAAAGTAATTCAGGATCTCCAAGGCCACCACCAGATTGTTTAAACAAATTGAGATCAAAACACCCTAAAACAGAGGTGCATAAATGCTTAACACCGTCTATGCACTGCGTCATGATTGATACCTTATGCAAATCATAACTCTCCATGCCTGCAAAATAAAACAAAACAGTGAGAAGAAGAAGAAGAAGTAAAGCTTAAGCGAAAACTCTACAGAAACAAAACACTGCGATGGTCTGTAATTTAAAAGCAGATGAGATGTAAATATGTAATCACTTAATAATCTTTTCGCTGACAGAGTAGGCATAAGATTGAATGTAACACACCCAACTTGGAAAAGTTAAAGATAGGATTAGACAAAGATTCATAATAACAAAATAAAGGCAACAAAACATTGCTTACACACTAGAAACTGAAGTCTTGTCATTATTACCAGATGTTACTTATGGCCACATAATCAGAAACGAAAGGCTTGAATGACATCATTGCCAAATTATTTAAAAGATAAAAGAGAATAACGATGCAAAAGCCTAAAAATGTTTAATTCCCATTACAAACCAAATTTATATATCTACTTTTCTTAAACATTACAATAACGGAACATTGCTCTCTAAATCACTCCGATTCAACATTACAGTAAAACGGATTCGTGATGGAATCACACGTTATGCAACTCTTATACTATCAACTCTTATACTATTCAGTAGTTGTGAACTGAATTGGTTTTACAGATTAAACCGAAATCAACCGAATAAAAAGTTACCGATGCTTCGATTGTATTCCTCAATCTCAAGGCGGCTCTTGGCGGTTGGAAGGTGGTGGAGATTGGTAGTAAGGTGAGAGCCGATTCTGGTGTAAGCAGAATGGTTTAGAAGAACAAATATATTTTACAAAACCTGAGAAAATCTTTTAAACTATTTCTATAAATAAAATAAATAAATAATCTTTTTAGCATTAACTAACTTTGGTCTACAACTTTTAAATCAATTAATTATATTGTTGATACAGCTGTTAAGCCGCGAATGAGTGAAGCTCCAACAACTACTTGTCACACGTCGCATTTTGTGGAGCCTGTGTTAAATAATGCGCTGTATTTAATTATACGACCACGTTTTACTCGGGCCTTAATTTGCACTTTAACGTTTGGTTTTGTTTTTATTTCCGGTTAATTTACGTTATAGACGGTCTGAATGGAACCTGTACCACCAGTCTCATCAGTTGTCTTTTAACGTTTTCATTTCACAATACATCAAAATCGCAGCAATAATCAACATTTAATGAATACTAGACTTTGGGGATGTTTATTTTTCTTTTTGTTTCGAAAGAATTATTTACTTTTATAATTAGTAAATATTTATTTTAATATTTACCATATAACTAATTATATATTATTATATTTTTAAAATTGTATCGTGAGAAGGTTTGTTGGTCGATATTGACCAAATGCTTGTGATATAGAAAATGTTTGTTGGTTGATATTGATCAAATGGTTCAATATATAATAATAATTGGAGTTATTCATGGAAAAGGTATTCAAATGATAAAAATTGTTTTTCTTAGTTTTTATGTTCACTTTGTAATTCGGAGTAATGAACTAATTATATGTTCTTTGTTGAATTTTTATTGACTGAATATATGATAATTATATGGTTTATGTTTGCCATGGTTATAATTTTATAGTGGATCAGTGTAGGATAAGAAGACGCCATTGTATTTTTGGTATGATTCCAAATTTATAAGAGTTTGGATTGCTTATAGGAAGAGGTGATAAATGATTAAGATTTTTAATTAATTCTGGTTTTAGTAATGTTATTGAATTGACGTTTGTTTGGTTAACTACTATGTACAGTTTGGTTAGTTATTTAAATTAGATTTAAATGGTTTTATTTAACTGTTAAATATGGTTTAAGCTAGTGGTATAGACTTGTAATATTTAAAAGAAAACGGAGGGTTAATTTCAATTTGTACTCTAATTTTAATAGATTAGATACGCTGTAAGGATATATATATGAACATTTTTAAAATATATTAAGGATTTACAGTTGGTGGTTTATGATCAAATATGATGTTTATGAAATTATAGTTTTACTCAGAAGAATTGATAAGAAATACCTAAATATAACAACTTAAATATGGATGTGTTGTTAGAAATGAATTTGGTGGTAGTCGTCTTTAGTAATTTTCATGTTGTTGTGTTGATGTGAGCTTTTGAATTTTCTCTCGTTCTCAAATTAGTGAGCTCAATTGTTATGTTTCGATTGTGTCTACTACATTTTATGTATTTAAACCTTTATCCCACTTTGTAATTTCTTTTAAAACTTTTTGACCTGGAGTCAAAGAACTCAATGAGAAGTTATGAGACAAAACTCTTGTAAATTATAAAAGAAACCTTGTTGAATCAAAAAGTTTTTATTCATAAGATTTGAATTGAAAGTACAACTTTTGGAGATTTTACTGATTAATGTATGAAAAGAGTTGTTATAGAGTAATTACACAAGAGAAAGTTAATACATAATCATAGAGAATTGTTGACAGAATCATAAAATCTTATTTCTGACATGATAAACATATTGTGTGGCTTGATGAAAGAGATAAAGCCTAAGGATTAGATGATGAGAAAGTGATCTTGAGCTTTGATGGAAATTTACAAATCCATATAAGGAAATGTTCTTTTTGCTTTGAGTTCATCTTCTTGACTCTTTGGATGTATCCAAAATTTTATTTTCAAAACTTCTAAACTGTCTGAAGTTTCTTGGTCATTAGAGCATCCCGATGGAGAACTCTACCCCATAAGGATCTCAAAATACATATATGTATATATTAATATGATATTTAACTATGAAGTTTTAAAACTACAAAAAATCTAATCAAAAGTATCTCATTTAATATGTTTTCTGTTAGATTTTCTTTAATTTTAGAAACTCTATATTTAAATAATAACATTAATATATATATATATATATACATGTATTCGGAGATATCTAAAGGTATAACTCTCCACTGGAGATGTTCTTAAGCGTAATTAGTGTTAATTTAAAAAGAAAACGAGTGCTTAAGTATTGCTGAAACATCAGATGGTTCATTCTAGTCAGGAGTTGAGTCTTCTTAGTGGGAATCCTCAAAAGACTAAAAAATAATCGATAAAATAATATATGTCAAAACTTTGAAAAATCAAAATTAAAAATAGTAAAGTATTAAGAAGAAGAAAATAACACATTGGCCGAAAAAGTAAATTACACCCCCAAGATTATTGGGCCCAACTTGTTTCAAACTAGCAAGTTAAGCATAATGGACTCAGAAGGATCTAGAAACCCTATTACGTATGTGTATATATATACGTAACTTCTCCCACTCTTTACTCCGCACCTTCTCTACTCTCTCTCTCTCTTTATCGCGTCTCCTTAGATCTCTCCCGATACGCCGCAACGATGGCAGACGCCGAGACTTTTGCCTTCCAGGCGGAGATCAACCAGTTGCTCTCCCTCATCATTAACACCTTTTACAGCAACAAGGAGATCTTCCTTCGTGAGCTCATCAGTAACTCCTCCGATGTAAGTCTATCTCTTGCTTCCTCTCTTCTGTTTTGTGGATCGATCTGTAGATTAGGTTTTTGATTATTATCTCCGATTGAAATAGGGAACTCTGAGGTTTAGTGTTGCGGCCGATTTGAGATGATTTAGTTTTGGATTGATTCTTACGAGTTAGATTGAATTTCGTTCGATGCGTTTGTGTACGTTGAATTGGTTCTGATCTGATTGTGGTTAAACAGGCGTTGGACAAGATTAGGTTCGAGTCATTGACCGATAAGAGCAAGCTGGATGGACAGCCAGAGCTTTTCATTCACATCATTCCTGACAAGACCAACAACACCTTGACCATCATCGATAGTGGTATCGGTATGACCAAGGCTGATTTGGTCAACAACCTTGGAACTATTGCTAGGTCTGGTACCAAGGAGTTCATGGAGGCGTTGGCTGCTGGTGCTGATGTTAGCATGATTGGGCAGTTTGGTGTTGGTTTCTACTCTGCTTATTTGGTTGCTGACAAGGTCATTGTGACAACCAAGCACAACGATGATGAGCAGTACGTGGGAGTCTCAGGCTGGTGGGTCTTTCACCGTGACAAGAGACACATCTGGCGAGAGTCTCGGTAGGGGTACTAAGATGGTTCTTCACCCAAGGAGGACCAGTTGGAGTATCTTGAGGAGAGGAGGCTTAAGGATTTGGTCAAGAAGCACTCTGAGTTCATCAGCTACCCTATCTCCCTGTGGATCGAGAAGACCATTGAGAAGGAGATCTCTGATGACGAGGATGAGGAAGAGAAGAAGGACGAGGAAGGAAAGGTTGAGGAGGTCGATGAGGAGAAAGAAAAGGAGGAGAAGAAAAGAAGAAGATTAAGGAGGTTTCTCACGAGTGGGATTTGGTGAACAAGCAGAAGCCTATCTGGATGAGGAAGCCTGAGGAGATCAACAAGGAGGAGTACGCTGCTCTACAAGAGTCTCAGCAACGACTGGGAAGAGCACTTGGCTGTGAAGCACTTCTCTGTTGAAGGTCAGCTCGAGTTCAAGGCTGTCCTCTTTGTTCCCAAGAGAGCTCCTTTTGATCTCTTTGACACTAAGAAGAAGCCCAACAACATCAAGCTCTACGTCCGTCGTGTCTTCATCATGGACAACTGTGAGGACATCATCCCAGAGTACCTTGGCTTTGTCAAAGGTATTGTGGACTCTGAAGATCTTCCTCTCAACATCTCAAGAGAGACGTTGCAGCAAAACAAAATCCTTAAGGTCATTCAAGAATCTCGTGAAGAAGTGCATGGAGCTCTTCTTTGAGATTGCTGAGAACAAGGAGGACTACAACAAGTTCTACTAAGCTTTCTCTAAGAATTTGAAGCTTGGTATCCATGAGGACTCTCAAAACAGAACCAAGATCGCTGAGTTGCTCCGTTACCACTCGACCAAGAGCGGTGATGAGTTGACCAGCCTCAAGGATTACGTGACAAGGATGAAGGAAGGTCAGGAGGATATCTTCTACATCACCGGTGAGAGCAAGAAGGCTGTGGAGAATTCTCCATTCCTTGAGAGGCTCAAGAAGAAAGGGTATGAAGTCCTTTACATGGTTGATGCCATCGATGAGTATGCCATTGGCCAGCTCAAGGAATTCGAGGGAAAGAAGCTGGTCTCTGCAACCAAGGAAGGTCTGAAACTGGAAGAGTCCGAGGACGAGAAGAAGAAAAAGGAGGAGCTAAAGGAAAAGTTTGAGGGACTCTGCAAAGTGATCAAGGACGTTCTTGGAGACAAGGTCGAGAAGGTCATTGTCTCTGACCGTGTTGTGGACTCGCCTTGCTGTCTGGTAACAGGGGAGTACGGCTGGACTGCAAACATGGAGAGGATCATGAAAGCGCAGGCCTTGAGAGACAGTAGCATGGGAGGTTACATGTCTTCCAAGAAGACAATGGAGATCAATCCGGAGAATGCGATCATGGACGAGCTGAGGAAAAGAGCTGAAGCCGACAAAAATGACAAGTCGGTGAAAGATCTTGTTCTCCTCCTCTTTGAGACTGCCCTTCTCACTTCAGGTTTCAGCTTAGACGAGCCCAACACCTTCGGAAGCAGAATCCACAGGATGTTGAAGCTGGGATTGAGCATTGATGACGATGATGCCGTGGAAGCTGATGCAGAGATGCCTCCGCTTGAGGATGATGCCGATGCTGAAGGTAGCAAGATGGAGGAGGTCGACTAAAAGCCTGCCCTGTTGCTGCAGTGAATGATTTTTCTCTACTTATCTGCTCTTTCTTTGGCTAAAACTATTATTTTCGGTGTTTTTTTTTTTCTCAAGTACTATTAGTGGTGTAGTTTTTTTCTCTGAACTATAACTATTGCTGTTAAGAGACTTCGTTTCTTACAAATCCAGAAATTGTTATTTTGTATCTTGATCTTTGCTTAAGACAACATAGTTAAAGTATGTTCAAGTACCTGGACTGAAGAGTGGAAAAAATGTAGTTGCTTGTTCCGTCGTTTGGAGCATCACTCTTTTCCTTTTAAGAGAACATTAGTCTTCTGTGATTTGACAGACAAGTTTGAAGACTCGTTAAAAAACTTACAGATCTCTTTTTGTCGCAACAGTTTCAAGATTCTTTGCATTGCTGCTCTCTACATAGTAGATTCACTGGCCATTGTTATAGTTCTGAGTTTTTTTTTGGGGAGAACCCACAGGTTGAAGCAAACCACGGGGGTAAAAGATCGATCAACTTCAAAACTTTACATATATCATATCAAAGATGCAAACGTTGTTTCTACAAGCATGCTTGGCCAAGATGCGAATTCGAATGAGTTCAGAGAACAAATGAATTTTGTATATTGCTTCACAAAAGTAAACCCAAAGAAACAAATGAAACAATAGTCTTTCAGCTTGCTCTTTTATCTTCAGGTATCTTCAACCTGAGAATGGAACACAAAGCTTGGAAACGTAGTCGTGATATCCCTGCAAGCACAGACACAACAATGTCACCACCTTTATTGAGAAGAAACCAGAGAAGCAATTCTGTTGTATAGATTTCAATAAGTCCCGGTTACAAAAACATAAACTCACTTGAGATATTGAAGAGTCATGTTCTTGAGAAGGCTAGGATGTCTAAGAACAAGGCTTCTCCACTCTTCCTTGTCAATCTTTCCATCGTGTTTCGTGTCTGCTTCTTCAAACGTCTAAAACAAATCAAAACTCAGGGAAAGTTACTCTCAACTAAAGCTATTGTGCGAAGATGAGAAAAGCAACTTACCTTGTCAATTATATCCTCAATGACAGTATCCTTCAAGTTCATTCCAGATTCAGCAAGCGTAGCCACAACCATTTGTTTCACCTGGACAAAACCTCAAGGTGAGGATGATGATAAAGTGCAGTTTAATATGGTTGTTTACGAAGCTATTTGAATATACCTCTTGCCGTTCTATGAAACCTTGCTGTTTAAGATCATATAGCTGAAATGAAACTGCAACAACAACATGTATAAACACCATGAGTCTGAAACCATATTAATGGGGATCTTATTTTTTCTAAGCTATAAAAACGTACAGTGGATTTTGTCATCTATAGGTGCATTTGGATGGAATACAGAGAGAGCTCGAGCAAACTCCTCAAACCCAAGTATTCCATTGTGCTTTGTGTCAAACAAATCAAAAACCTACAAACCAAATGACATATGCTTCTTAAGACTTGATCTTTTGGGGAAAAAAAAAACACTTGTAGTAAAGAAAGAAATATTACTCGATCAGCAAACAAGCTCTCTTTCTTATTCGTCTTAAACAAAGCCAACTGAAACTCCTCCTGAACCAAAGTTTTAACAAGAGATGAGTAAACTAGACTGAGATTGTGTCAACAAAAAATGAATTGACCAAAAATATTACACAAGCTCTTTACCTTGTTTATAAGCCCATCATCAATCACAGCACTGCTGATTTTTTTAAACAGCTCATAAAGAGCTTCTATCTCACTCACACTAACTGCACCACAAACCAAGTTCCTTAGAATCATATCAACCGAACTAAAGAAAAAGAAAGAATAGAGAAGCTGATAGGCATACAAACTGTGTCTCTAGAAAGTAATTCAGGATCTCCAAGGCCACCACCAGATTGTTTAAACAAATTGAGATCAAAACACCCTAAAACAGAGGTGCATAAATGCTTAACACCGTCTATGCACTGCGTCATGATTGATACCTTATGCAAATCATAACTCTCCATGCCTGCAAAATAAAACAAAACAGTGAGAAGAAGAAGAAGAAGTAAAGCTTAAGCGAAAACTCTACAGAAACAAAACACTGCGATGGTCTGTAATTTAAAAGCAGATGAGATGTAAATATGTAATCACTTAATAATCTTTTCGCTGACAGAGTAGGCATAAGATTGAATGTAACACACCCAACTTGGAAAAGTTAAAGATAGGATTAGACAAAGATTCATAATAACAAAATAAAGGCAACAAAACATTGCTTACACACTAGAAACTGAAGTCTTGTCATTATTACCAGATGTTACTTATGGCCACATAATCAGAAACGAAAGGCTTGAATGACATCATTGCCAAATTATTTAAAAGATAAAAGAGAATAACGATGCAAAAGCCTAAAAATGTTTAATTCCCATTACAAACCAAATTTATATATCTACTTTTCTTAAACATTACAATAACGGAACATTGCTCTCTAAATCACCCGATTCAACATTACAGTAAAACGGATTCGTGATGGAATCACACGTTATGCAACTCTTATACTATCAACTCTTATACTATTCAGTAGTTGTGAACTGAATTGGTTTTACAGATTAAACCGAAATCAACCGAATAAAAAGTTACCGATGCTTCGATTGTATTCCTCAATCTCAAGGCGGCTCTTGGCGGTTGGAAGGTGGTGGAGATTGGTAGTAAGGTGAGAGCCGATTCTGGTGTAAGCAGAATGGTTTAGAAGAACAAATATATTTTACAAAACCTGAGAAAATCTTTTAAACTATTTCTATAAATAAAATAAATAAATAATCTTTTTAGCATTAACTAACTTTGGTCTACAACTTTTAAATCAATTAATTATATTGTTGATACAGCTGTTAAGCCGCGAATGAGTGAAGCTCCAACAACTACTTGTCACACGTCGCATTTTGTGGAGCCTGTGTTAATAATGCGCTGTATTTAATTATACGAGATCGAGCCCTTAAGTTGCACTCATTACGGAACCGTTTCACGTTTGGTTTTGTTTTTTATTTCCGGTTAATTTACGTTATAGACGGTCTGAATGGAACCTGTACCACCAGTCTCATCAGTTGTCTTTTAACGTTTTCATTTCACAATACATCAAAATCGCAGCAATAATCAACATTTAATGAATACTAGACTTTGGGGATGTTTATTTTTCTTTTTGTTTCGAAAGAATTATTTACTTTTATAATTAGTAAATATTTATTTTAATATTTACCATATAACTAATTATATATTATTATATTTTTAAAATTGTATCGAGAAGGTTTGTTGGTCGATATTGACCAAATGCTTGTGATATAGAAAATGTTTGTTGGTTGATATTGATCAAATGGTTCAATATATAATAATAATTGGAGTTATTCATGGAAAAGGTATTCAAATGATAAAAATTGTTTTTTCTTAGTTTTTATGTTCACTTTGTAATTCGGAGAGTAATGAACTAATTATATGTTCTTTGTTGAATTTTTATTGACTGAATATATGATAATTATATGGTTTATGTTTGCCATGGTTATAATTTTATAGTGGATCAGTGTAGGATAAGAAGACCATTGTATTTTTGGTATGATTCCAAATTTATAAGAGTTTGGATTGCTTATAGGAAGAGGTGATAAATGATTAAGATTTTTAATTAATTCTGGTTTTAGTAATGTTATTGAATTGACGTTTGTTTGGTTAACTACTATGTACAGTTTGGTTAGTTATTTAAATTAGATTTAAATGGTTTTATTTAACTGTTAAATATGGTTTAAGCTAGTGGTATAGACTTGTAATATTTAAAGAAACGGAGGGTTAATTTCAATTTGTACTCTAATTTTAATAGATTAGATACGCTGTAAGGATATATATATGAACATTTTTTAAAATATTCAACTCGATTCTGAAAATGAATATTTCGTGTGTTTTGAGGCATTTTGATGATTGTGAAAATGGAATTTAATTGATTAAGCGTATAATTGTACAATAAATCAATTTTATAATGTAAAATCTGTGATGAACAACAAAAGTTCGTCTTCAATCGGTTTAGGCCGAATTCAAACGGTTTGGTATACATTTTCAACACAAAACCGACACTTATTATACCGAATAGGGCGAATACATACGATCAAAAGCGGTTTACTAAGCCTTGATAGAGTCACTAAACCGGCTCGACTTGGACGACAAAAGCACAGCGAGGTTCGACCCTATAGACCCGGTACATGTCATGGAATCTGCACGATGGTGCCTGCACCTGAAAGAACCGGCGTGTGTCGTCGGAGCCCCAACGGCGTAAACTCGGTGAGTTTTGGTCTTGGTTCTGCTTCTTGATCGGTTCGACGGCAGAGCCTTCGGAAGGTTGGGATTTGATCTTGCTTAAATTTATGGAATACTTCTCCTCCGCCATATATTTTCTGACAACTATAATTTGAGGGTTTTCTCGCCGTGGTTTTGATGAAAAAAGAACGATTTGTGTTGTTTTGTTGTTGCATAGACATGTCTGTGGGTATTATATATGAGGACTTGTGAGACAAGGCAACTAAATTAGTCGTTGTAAGGTTGTTGACAAACTGCATTTTAAGATTCGGGTGGTTTAGTATTCTAGAAAAGAATAAATAAGAATTAGAGGGAAATATTAGACTTAGTGGTTATATTCTTCTTTTCTAGTTACACATTTACACATTTGTGACTAGGACTGGACAAAATATCCGAATCCGAATAACCGAACCGAACCCGACGAAAAGTAGAACGAACCCGAACCAAATTGATCAAATATCCGAACGGGTTCAAAATTTGGTATCTAAAGAATCGAATCGAACCCAACCCGAACCGAAGTATTCCGGTACCCAAATGTATCCAAAATAGATTTCTATACCCCTTATATAAAATATATTTTAGATTTAATATCTATTAAAACATCCAAAATATATAAGATATTTTTACTTTCCAAAATACTTGAAAATATATACAAATAGTCAAAAGTAAATGTCTAAAATAACTAAAATATACTCAAAACACCAAACATATATTTGAAATATCTATTGATTATCTATCCAAATATTCAAACCAAATCAAATTACATGTTAAGTTTAGATATTTTGACATATGTTATTCAAATTTGTATGTAATATAATACTTTGTTTATAGATTTTGAGAAATTTAAAGTATATAATAAATTTCAAAATTTTTAAAATAATTTTATGGGTTATCATCGAACCGAACCGAACCCGGAAAGATCCGGACCGAATCCAAACCGAAACTTAGAAATATCCAAATGGGATGAATCTTTGACTAAAACCCTAAACCCAGATCCGATCCGAACCCGAACGAACCAACACCAACCCTATTTGTGATCGTCAAATAGGTAAAATCTTATATAATAAATTGCCAGTTTCTCCTCCCCGCGGCCCGTCAGCATGGAGGAATGGCATTTCGCGACACGTGCTTTCCCAGACCATTTGGGCTTTTGTTTCAAGCCGGTTCTCGGCATACCCTTATTTGAATTGGGCTTTTATTTTAATTTGGTTCTTGACATGCACTTATTTGACCGGGAATTTATTACATTTACATCTTCTGCGTTTACGACTTGATTCTTGGAATCTCGAAACCTACACAAAGCCTCTATAACGTCTTCAGCTTTGGTCAAGCAGATCCATTTTTCCAAGCATAAACGTTGATCCTACCACTCTGCCCACTCTTTCGCATTAACTCGGCATCATCATCCATAGGTAACGGTCCAAATCTTCGACTATAAATGTATTCCGTCCTTGGGATGAACAACCTCAGTGCAACCAAATCTCAAAGGTCAATCACTATTAAACATCTCTACCAGTGGAGAATTCTTACAATCCTCTTGCCGATTTGAAGGCTGGTTGATGTTCAAACTCCGCCTAGATCCGCCTTCTGAGGTTCTGGGAAGCAAGGTATATCAATTGACGGTGTGAGGCTGGTACTCTATTTCAGCGGTGGTGGAAGATGTAAGGAGAGACGGTGGAGCCACGGCGGAGGTGAGTGAGGAATCGTCTGGGTCACGGCGGTTGAAGTTATGGTGGCAACCGCACGCGGCACACTTGAGGGAAGTTGGATCAGAAGATGTGAAGGTAGGAGACGGCATGAATTCGCTGCAAACGTCGAGCGCGTGACCTCCAATCGCAGCTGCACGGTTCTGTAGTGACGGTGGTTGAGTGGTGGTGGATGTGGTGGCGGCGTTTGATGACTCCGTTGCTGAAGGAGATTGGTTTAGCTGGTTGGATCTGGGTCGGAGTTTCGGATTTGTGGGATATTTAGCGGGATATTTAGGAGTCATATCCATTGCTCCAACTTCAAGCATCTATGGTTTTTATTTTCAAGCATCTATGTTTAGCTCTTGAGAGTACCGTAGCTTAGGGAGATCTCGTGTAGATCTGATCAAATATGATTTTTACCTGGAAGATGATGTATTTACCTGTTATCACAATTTCATCTTCCTACAAAACAGAAATACATTATTTTCATGTGTAATTTACAGAAAATGCTACTAAAAATAGAAAAAGGTTTTAAAGAGTTTTTAATCTTTATTTTACCTTAGACAATAGCAAACACGGCTAAATAGTAGTATTTGTGATTGTCAACATGTCACTAGGAAATTTGTTAGTTTAGCTGGAATGATCCTCTTTTATTAGGAAACCTACGTTATGGGTTGAATTCTTTTCCAGCAAATTTGTTTTTATACTAATTTTATCTGGACCTAAAATCTATTTTTTGCTTCTAAAAGTTGTACATACTATTCTAATTTTTTTAATACAACAAACAATAATTTTCTACTATCTGTTTAAGTACTACTAATTGGCACATTCTAATTTGATTATTAGCATATGTATTAAAATTTGTTTTGAAATAAAATATTTCATCTTTTAAATTAACAATAAACTAATTTTGTTATCTTAAAATCAATCCGGCGAACAATACTGAACTTTTGTTTTTCAAATTTATTTCCAGACTTGAAACGTATCAAAGTCTCACATTTTAAGTAACTCACGAATCATTGCAAACAAACATTTTGCTTTGAGTGTAAGTTCTCATCCAACTTGTCAACTGAAACTGTTTTAATGATGGATTTGTTGAACCATTTTTGTTTCATTCTCAGGTTAAAGAATACACTGCAAAGTACAAGTGGAAAACATCGTTTGGTTTGAGCCAAGATCAATTTAAAAAGTTCATAGTTGATATCATTATGCATATATATACATTTGAGACTTTAGTTTGTTCTATGTAGAATTAGAACTAGGAAACTATGTAACTGCTTTGAAATTGATTTTCTCCATTTAGTTTCTAACGAAGAGGTTTTTAGTTTCTCAAAAGGTGATACTGTAAATTATCAACATATAGAAAATTTGTAAATTTTGACATAGTACAATTCTTGTTCAGATTATATTGTTTTTCAATTATCTTAAATATATGCCAGCAGTATATTAAAACTTTATTTTTGAATCCTAATTTCTGGTTATAATTTGATGCTATTTTCCATTTCTTGGTTCAACAATTGCAGAAAATAAAACATAAACTAATCTACTTCCTACAAATTGATCATGATGACACCAAAAACATGTACAGTGCAACCATGATGATACTAGTATATGTATAGTGATTTTTAAAATATATTAAGGATTTACAGTTGGTGGTTTATGATCAAATATGATGTTTATGAAATTATAGTTTTACTCCAGAAGAATTGATAAGAAATACCTAAATATAACAACTTAAATATGGATGTGTTGTTAGAAATGAATTTGGTGGTAGTCGTCTTTAGTAATTTTCATGTTGTTGTGTTGATGTGAGCTTTTGAATTTTCTCTCGTTCTCAAATTAGTGAGCTCAATTGTTATGTTTCGATTGTGTCTACTACATTTTATGTATTTAAACCTTTATCCCACTTTGTAATTTCTTTTAAAAACTTTTTGACCTGGAGTCAAAGAACTCAATGAGAAGTTATGAGACAAAACTCTTGTAAATTATAAAAGAAACCTTGTTGAATCAAAAAAGTTTTTATTCATAAGATTTGAATTGAAAGTACAACTTTTTGGAGATTTTACTGATTAATGTATGAAAAGAGTTGTTATAGAGTAATTACACAAGAGAAAGTTAATACATAATCATAGAGAATTGTTGACAGAATCATAAAATCTTATTTCTGACATGATAAACATATTGTGTGGCTTGATGAAAGAGATAAAGCCTAAGGATTAGATGATGAGAAAGTGATCTTGAGCTTTGATGGAAATTTACAAATCCATATAAGGAAATGTTCTTTTTTGCTTTGAGTTCATCTTCTTCGACTCTTTGGATGTATCCAAAATTTTATTTTCAAAACTTCTAAACTGTCTGAAGTTTCTTGGTCATTAGAGCATCCCGATGGAGAACTCTACCCCATAAGGATCTCAAAATACATATATGTATATATTAATATGATATTTAACTATGAAGTTTTAAAACTACAAAAAATCTAATCAAAAGTATCTCATTTAATATGTTTTCTGTTAGATTTTCTTTAATTTTAGAAACTCTATATTTAAATAATAACATTAATATATATATATATATATACATGTATTCGGAGATATCTAAAGGTATAACTCTCCACTGGAGATGTTCTTAAGCGTAATTAGTGTTAATTTAAAAAGAAAACGAGTGCTTAAGTATTGCTGAAACATCAGATGGTTCATTCTAGTCAGGAGTTGAGTCTTCTTAGTGGGAATCCTCAAAAGACTAAAAAATAATCGATAAAATAATATATGTCAAAACTTTGAAAAATCAAAATTAAAAATAGTAAAGTATTAAGAAGAAGAAAATAACACATTGGCCGAAAAAGTAAATTACACCCCCAAGATTATTGGGCCCAACTTGTTTCAAACTAGCAAGTTAAGCATAATGGACTCAGAAGGATCTAGAAACCCTATTACGTATGTGTATATATATACGTAACTTCTCCCACTCTTTACTCCGCACCTTCTCTACTCTCTCTCTCTCTTTATCGCGTCTCCTTAGATCTCTCCCGATACGCCGCAACGATGGCAGACGCCGAGACTTTTGCCTTCCAGGCGGAGATCAACCAGTTGCTCTCCCTCATCATTAACACCTTTTACAGCAACAAGGAGATCTTCCTTCGTGAGCTCATCAGTAACTCCTCCGATGTAAGTCTATCTCTTGCTTCCTCTCTTCTGTTTTGTGGATCGATCTGTAGATTAGGTTTTTGATTATTATCTCCGATTGAAATAGGGAACTCTGAGGTTTAGTGTTGCGGCCGATTTGAGATGATTTAGTTTTGGATTGATTCTTACGAGTTAGATTGAATTTCGTTCGATGCGTTTG
Source organism: Brassica carinata (assembly GCA_016771965.1). Classification (NCBI taxonomy): domain Eukaryota; kingdom Viridiplantae; phylum Streptophyta; class Magnoliopsida; order Brassicales; family Brassicaceae; genus Brassica; species Brassica carinata. The sequence continues at coordinate 61,053,844 of CM028687.1, read as the reverse complement.
TGTACGTTGAATTGGTTCTGATCTGATTGTGGTTAAACAGGCGTTGGACAAGATTAGGTTCGAGTCATTGACCGATAAGAGCAAGCTGGATGGACAGCCAGAGCTTTTCATTCACATCATTCCTGACAAGACCAACAACACCTTGACCATCATCGATAGTGGTATCGGTATGACCAAGGCTGATTTGGTCAACAACCTTGGAACTATTGCTAGGTCTGGTACCAAGGAGTTCATGGAGGCGTTGGCTGCTGGTGCTGATGTTAGCATGATTGGGCAGTTTGGTGTTGGTTTCTACTCTGCTTATTTGGTTGCTGACAAGGTCATTGTGACAACCAAGCACAACGATGATGAGCAGTACGTGGGAGTCTCAGGCTGGTGGGTCTTTCACCGTGACAAGAGACACATCTGGCGAGAGTCTCGGTAGGGGTACTAAGATGGTTCTTCACCTCAAGGAGGACCAGTTGGAGTATCTTGAGGAGAGGAGGCTTAAGGATTTGGTCAAGAAGCACTCTGAGTTCATCAGCTACCCTATCTCCCTGTGGATCGAGAAGACCATTGAGAAGGAGATCTCTGATGACGAGGATGAGGAAGAGAAGAAGGACGAGGAAGGAAAGGTTGAGGAAGTAGATGAGGAGAAAGAAAAGGAGGAGAAGAAAAAGAAGAAGATTAAGGAGGTTTCTCACGAGTGGGATTTGGTGAACAAGCAGAAGCCTATCTGGATGAGGAAGCCTGAGGAGATCAACAAGGAGGAGTACGCTGCTTTCTACAAGAGTCTCAGCAACGACTGGGAAGAGCACTTGGCTGTGAAGCACTTCTCTGTTGAAGGTCAGCTCGAGTTCAAGGCTGTCCTCTTTGTTCCCAAGAGAGCTCCTTTTGATCTCTTTGACACCAAGAAGAAGCCCAACAACATCAAGCTTTACGTCCGTCGTGTCTTCATCATGGACAACTGTGAGGACATCATTCCTGAGTACCTTGGCTTTGTCAAAGGTATTGTTGACTCGGAAGATCTTCCTCTCAACATCTCTAGAGAGACGTTGCAGCAGAACAAAATCCTTAAGGTCATTCGCAAGAATCTCGTGAAGAAGTGCATGGAGCTCTTCTTTGAGATTGCTGAGAACAAGGAGGACTACAACAAGTTCTACGAAGCTTTCTCTAAGAATTTGAAGCTTGGTATCCACGAGGACTCTCAAAACAGAACCAAGATCGCTGAGTTGCTCCGTTACCACTCCACCAAGAGCGGTGATGAGTTGACCAGCCTCAAGGACTACGTGACAAGGATGAAGGAAGGTCAGGAGGACATCTTCTACATTACCGGCGAGAGCAAAAAGGCTGTGGAGAACTCTCCATTCCTTGAGAAGCTCAAGAAGAAAGGGTATGAAGTCCTTTACATGGTTGATGCGATCGATGAGTATGCCATTGGTCAGCTCAAGGAATTTGAGGGAAAGAAGCTTGTCTCTGCAACCAAGGAAGGTTTGAAACTGGGAGAGACAGAGGATGAGAAGAAGAAAAAGGAGGAGCTAAAGGAAAAGTTTGAGGGACTCTGCAAAGTGATCAAGGACGTTCTTGGAGACAAGGTCGAGAAGGTCATCGTCTCTGACCGTGTTGTGGACTCACCTTGCTGTCTCGTAACAGGGGAGTACGGCTGGACTGCAAACATGGAGAGGATCATGAAAGCTCAAGCTTTGAGAGACAGCAGCATGGGTGGTTACATGTCTTCCAAGAAGACCATGGAGATCAACCCAGAGAATGCAATCATGGACGAGCTGAGGAAGAGGGCTGAAGCTGACAAGAATGACAAGTCAGTGAAAGATCTTGTTCTTCTCCTGTTTGAGACTGCCCTTCTCACTTCTGGATTCAGCCTAGACGAGCCCAACACTTTCGGGAGCAGAATCCACAGGATGTTGAAGCTTGGACTGAGCATTGATGATGATGATGCTGTCGAAGCTGATGCAGAGATGCCTCCACTTGAAGATGATGCCGATGCTGAAGGCAGCAAGATGGAGGAAGTTGATTAAATGGTGTCCAATGACTGACTGCAGTTGATTGTTTTCTCTTATCTCTTGTTGTTCCTTTCCGTCGTTAAAACTATTATTTTGGGGTTTTTGAGTACGCTATTAGCGGTGTAGTTTTTTTCTCCGAACTATTATTTTCTGCTTCTATCTAAGTAAGAAACTTTGTAGTGTTTCTGGCAAATCCAACCCCTATTGCAGGGTTGATATTATCCTCCTGATCTTTGATTATATTTTTGCAAGTGATGGACACAAGCAAAGACACTTTGCAATGCGTGACTTTGGTCTCTGGAATTCTTAGATAGAATATTGTTATATATCTAAACTCAGTAGTGATGCCTCTTTTATCACTTTGATATGTCCCTGTTTAACGCTTGTGTCTATTGTTTGATTTTGGTGTTTATGCTTCAATGAGAATTTAGAAGGGGGAGAGTTGATGGTTCTTGGCTTCTTGCTGTAAGTAGAAGAGTATTGCATGACTATTTAGTTAAGTGAAAGTGAAAGTTTAACAAAGCACCTGACAATTCATCGTATAACATAAACACACAGGTTGAGAGCAAGCCTCTTTACTTGGTTAAGATCAATAAACTTGAAAACTTTACATATATCATATCAAAGATGCAAACGTTGTTTCTACAAGCATGCTTGGCCAAGATGCGAATTCGAATGAGTTCAGAGAACAAATGAATTTTGTATATTGCTTCACAAAAGTAAACCCAAAGAAACAAATGAAACAATAGTCTTTCAGCTTGCTCTTTTATCTTCAGGTATCTTCAACCTGAGAATGGTACACAAAGCTTGGAAACGTAATAGCAGTGTTTTTACGTCCGGCCCGGAACCGCGGTCGGACCGGTAAAACCGGTGACCCGGTATGTAATCCGGTTTGGGTTTTAAAAAATATCCACAAAATTGCTTCTCTGGTTTCCCCTTTTTTCTTTCTCGATGAAGTGTAGTAAAATAAAGTGGTGTTTGTGCTTGAAGGGATATCAACAATATGCATTACCTTATAGAGAGTAGACATGTTATTTCAATGAGCAAATTATAAAGTACTTATTTAAAATTAATTGTGTACCTAAAGCTTTTATTAAAATTTTGATATGTATTATTATATATCATATTACCACAAATATTGAATTCAATAATCGAAATACTTATATATATATAAAATATATATTGCCTTTTAATTTTGGATTTTTCGGGTTACCCATTCGGGTTCGGTTAATAACACTTCGGGTTCGGATACTTTTTGTACCACCTTACAAAACCCGTTCGGATATTTTTACATTTCAGCTCGGATAACGGGTCGGTTTTTCGGTTCGGGTTCGGTCCGGATTTCGGGTTCCGGATTTTATGCTCAGGCCTAGTGTTAATAATGCTCTGTATTTATTATACGACCACGTTTTAATTATACGAGATCGAGCCCTTAAGTTGCACTCATTACGGAACCGTTTCACGTTTGGTTTTGTTTTTATTCCCGGTCAACTGAAAGACGATCTGAATGGAACCCGAACCACCAGTGTCATGAGTTGTCTTCTAATGAAAGACGACCTTTGCTGTCTAGTTTCTTGACATTCCAATCTATAACGTAATATTTAATCTACAAGAGCAATAATCAACATTTTAATGTATATATATGGTTTGTTAGGATATATCTATGGAGAACCTTTTTACAAACTTCAACTCGATTCGGAAAATGAATATTACGTGTGTTTTGAGGCATTTTGATGGTACAAATGGAATTTTAATTGATAAGTACAATAAATCAATGTCAGAATATAGATTTAAATCTGTGACGAACTAAAAAAAGTTTACCTTGACTTGGTTTAGGCTGATTTCAAACGGTTTGGTATATTTTTTCAACTCAACCGGTTTGATATACATTATCTATCAATGTCACAAGAAAAAAATAAACAATCACAAAGCCAACATTTGTTATACCGAACCCATACTATAATAGCGGTTTACTGAGCCTTGAGGGAGGCACTAAACCGGTTCGACTTGGACGACAATAGCACAGTGAAATTCGACCCTAAAGACCCCGCACGAGTCAAAGAACCGAAACGGTGGTGCCTGCATCGGAAAGAACCGGCGTGTGTCGTCGGAGAACATAGGCAGTTTTGCCTCCCTTGTTTACCGGAGGACGAGCCCCAGCGACGTAAACTAAGTGAGTTTTGGTCTTGGTTTTGCTTCTTGATCGGTTCTAAGGCAGAAGGTTTGGATTTGATCTTGGCTAAATTTATGGAACACTTCTCCTCCGCCATAGATTCTCCGAGAACTAGAGTTGAAGGGTTTTCTCTCGCAGTGGTTTTGATGAACGATTTGTAGTTGTTGTTCTTGTTTCGTAGGAGTGTATCTGTGGTTATTATATGGAGACTTGTGATGCAAGGCAACTAAAAATAGTCGTTGTAAGGTTGTTGACAAACTGCTTTTTCAAAGATTCGGGTGGTTAGAATTCTAGAAAAGAAGAAAGAAAATTAGAGGGAAGTTGGTGGTTTTATTCTTGTTTTCTGGTTACACATTTACACATTTGTGCATGAGTCCGTCAAATGATTAGAGAGATGTATGAATAAAACGAAAAAATTTAATTACCGAATATATTGGAAAAAATTTGTGTCTAAGCGCCAAACTAAACCCTAAAACTGTTTAATTTGGGAATGTTGTAAGTTTTAACTAAAAAAATCATCCAAAATGGTGTTCCCTATTTTAGGCCTGAGACTTATTATTCGGGATCCAGATTCGATCCGAGATACGTTCCGAATCTGTTCCGAAAATAGGATATCCGGGGCGCCCGGATCCGAATCCGGATAGTAAAATAAAGGATCCGTCAAAACCGAATCCGGATCCGAATATCTTAATTTTCAGGTCCGGATACCCGGATCCCGATCCGTATTTTTAAAATATATTAAATTTTTAAATTTTATTAATAATTATATTAATATTTATTCATGAAAAAGGCTTTTGTCCCATTATTGAGTTTTTGTCAGATGATAATTGTAAAATATATGATTAAAATGAATAAAAGAGGGAATCAATTTTGAATGAAATAATGAATTAATATCCTAGAACTTTCGCAAAATTTTAAAGTCAATTCTGTGAATACTACACACGTATATGTTGAAACCTTAGAGTATTCAAAACAGAATTTAGTTCTGCATCTGTGAAAGTTATAAGCGCTTTAGAACTAGTATTCTGGTTCCGTTGGTCAATCATTCTAAAATGTTGACTTTCTTATATTATTTTGACACCATTCACATACAAGTTGAAATTTCCGAGATTGGAAATAGTGTATAAGAAATGACCATGCATGGTATATCTCTAAAAATAGTAAGTACTAACAGTTAACACTGACAACACAAGATTCAAAATGAATTTTAACTTTATCTAAAAGACAAAAGCCATTTTAATTGTTATCTATTAAAACCTTAAAGGAACTATTTAACATGATTACCAAAAAAAAAAAAAAACCTTTAAGGAACTGAGATTCTTGATCCGTCTTATCGACTCACTATACTTGGTAATTTAAAACTAAATACCTGTAAACTTTTGATTTTACACGTCGAATGAGGATAATTAGTTTAACTTTCATTTAATATGGTTTAATCAAATTTCAAAGATTGGAACACAAAACATGTTTTTCCCTCAGATCATCGTCGACCATGTATATATGTCGGTCTCGTCGACAATTCGGGGACTAATGGAGAAATGTAACTTAAAGAACATGAATGATTATAGCATGCGAATATTTCATGCACATTGACCAATTATTATATTATTTTTGTAAGAAAAAAATAAACTCCAAGGCAACATCAAAGCATAACACGTGGCTTCACACGAACACACAGACACGTGGATAATATCGTTGGCTAAGTTGAAAGCCCATTCATTCAGTTATCATCTATCTAGCCACACGGCTCTTTTGTTTCTGGTGGTTATTGTAATCCCGATCGACATCATTTTCACACATATCACCGTCCGTCAGTATAGGGTTTGAGTGAGTTTTGAGTTAAGGTTAGTGCATATAACACCACAAACTTAAGATCTTATCACACCAAAATCCCTAGGACCGGATAAAACCCGGACTGAAGAATGAAACCCAATTCGACCTTAAAAAAGATCTACAGAAATATATGAATGGATTCAAAATTTTAATAAAAAAAATAAATTCAGAGCCAAACTAAAATGTTTCTGACACAAAAATAACTAAACAATAACCCTACTTAAAATAATAAAATAATAATAAGTAATAACTAAACAACAATTATATGATTTAATATATTAATTTCGGAGTTAAGGTTGGTGCGGATAACACAACAAACTTAAGACCTTATCACACCAAAATCACTAGGGATGGATAAAACCAGGATCTGAAGAATACTATAGAACCCAACTCGACCCCAAAAAGTCTACAAACAAAACTATAGTATAATATTTTAATGGATTCAAAACTTTAATATTTAAAAATTGAAACCAGAACCAAACTGAAATATTCCAGACACATAAAAATAACTAAACAACAATAATATAGTAAAATGTATTAATTTTGGAATTATCAAAAGTAAACTACACCTAAATATGACGATTATGATTATTGGTAAAATTGTTTTATTGGGTCAAACCAACTTGAAGTTATAAAATTAACATATTAGCAGTAATGGATCTCAAATGTGAGAGAAGGATCTAGAATTTCGGTATTAAGTTGGTATATATACACAACTACTCCCCAAGACTTCACATCTTCGACTACTGGCTGCTCTCTCTTTCATCGGTAAAACCTAGATCTCGATAGCGATATGATAATGCGACGCCGAGACTTTTGCCTTCCAGTAGGAGATCAACCAATTGCTCTCCTCATCATCAACACCTTCTACAGCAAGGGAGATCTTCCTTCGTGAGCTCATCAGTAACTCCTCGATGTAAGTCTCTTTTGCCTTCTCTGGATCGTCCGTGGATTAGGTGTGATTAGTGTTGTTGTTATCTCCGATTTGAAAATTGAAGTAGGGAACTCTATGATAATCTCGGTCTTCTTAGATTTAGTGTTGCTATGCTTAAGCATTAGGTGTTAAGCTCGGATGAATTTGGTTTTCGTCTTTTTGAGATAAACGATCTTCAATCTATACGCATTCGGTTTGTTTGTATCGTTATGTGTAGTTATTACTTATAGTTCGGATCTTACTGGTGAAGAAGTTTTTGATTGAAATAAGAAACTCGGATGTATAGTATTCTACCGATTTGACGTCAAGTAGTTGTGGATTGATTCTACGAGATAGGTTGAGTTTCGCTTACATGTGTTTGTATCGTTCTTGCGTTTGTGATGTAGCGGAAGCTTTATAGGATAGAACTAGAGATCCGTTGATTAGAATACCGGAAAACTAGGATAACACAAGGATCTTATTTAGTCAAGAATACCTAAGATCAATGTCTTCTTAAATTCGTTGAGATCACCAATGATCTAGAAACAAGGAACAATGAGAAAACTCTTAACTTTATTAATCAAATCATAAACTGAATACAAACTTAAGCTTCAGGCGGTATATATAATAAAACCGTAAAACCCTAGAATAATAATTATCTAAATAACTAATAAAATCAATAATAAATATTTGGAAACATCCCAAATATTTATCTACATCAGTTGTTACTTAATGATTTTGGTCTTGTGAAACAGGCTTTGGACAAGATCAGGTTCGAGTCCTTGACCGATAAGAGCAAGCTCGATGGAGAGCGGAGCTTTTCATTCACATCATTCCTGACAGGCTAACAACACCTTGACAATCATCGATAGTGGTATCGGTATGACCAAGGCTGATTTGGTCAACAACGGAACTATTGCAAGTGCTGGTACCAAGGAGTTCATGGGCGTTGGCTGCTGGTGCTGATGTTAGCATGATTGGTCAGTTTGGTGTTGGTTTACTACGCTTACTTGGTTGTGACAAGTTATCGTCACCACCAAGCACAATGACGATGAGCAGTATGTGTGGGAGTCTCAGGCTGGTGGGTCTTTCACCGTGTGAAGACACCTCTGGGGAGAGTCTTGGCGGGGGAATGCGAAGATGGTCCTTCACCTCAAGGAGGACCAGTTGGAGTACCGAGGAGAAGGCTTAAGGATTTGGTCAAGAAGCACTCGAGTTCATCAGCTACCGATCTCCACGGTGGTTATTATTCTATTCATATATATATATATGATCAAATATATATACTTTTAATTGGAAATTAATTAAATAAATAAATGATGCGTAAGATTACTAATTTTGACAACAAGATTGTATAATTTGGCGGGAGGAAATAGGAAGGAGTGGATGAACTAATCTCAACCAGAAGAGTTTCTATCATTTACGTTGTGGAGTGGAGCCCATTCCCTCACTTTCTTTCATTTTCCACGTTGTCTTTTGTCCCATTACTATTTTTTATTTTCTTGAAAAAGGCTTTTGTCCCATTATTGAGTTTTTTTTGTCAGATGATAATTGTAAAAATATATGATTAAAATGAATAAAAGAGGGAATCAATTTTGAATGAAATAATGAATTAATATCCTAGAACTTTCGCAAAATTTTAAAGTCAATTCTGTGAATACTACACACGTATATGTTGAAACCTTAGAGTATTCAAAACAGAATTTAGTTCTGCATCTGTGAAAGTTATAAGCGCTTTAGAACTAGTATTCTGGTTCCGTTGGTCAATCATTCTAAAATGTTGACTTTCTTATATTGTATTTTGACACCATTCACATACAAGTTGAAATTTCCGAGATTGGAAATAGTGTATAAGAAATGACCATGCATGGTATATCTCTAAAAATAGTAAGTACTAACAGTTAACACTGACAACACAAGATTCAAAATGAATTTTAACTTTATCTAAAAGACAAAAGCCATTTTAATTGTTATCTATTAAAACCTTAAAGGAACTATTTAACATGATTACCAAAAAAAAAAAAAAACCTTTAAGGAACTGAGATTCTTGATCCGTCTTATCGACTCACTATACTTGGTAATTTAAAACTAAATACCTGTAAACTTTTGATTTTACACGTCGAATGAGGATAATTAGTTTAACTTTCATTTAATATGGTTTAATCAAATTTCAAAGATTGGAACACAAAACATGTTTTTCCCTCAGATCATCGTCGACCATGTATATATGTCGGTCTCGTCGACAATTCGGGGACTAATGGAGAAATGTAACTTAAAGAACATGAATGATTATAGCATGAGAATATTTCATGAACGTTGACCAATTATTATTTTGTTTTTGTAAGAAACAAAGGAAGCTCCAAGGCAACATCAAAGCCTAACACGTGGCTTCACACGAACACATAGACACGTGGATAATATCGTTAGCTAGCTTGAAAGCCCATTCATTCAGTTATCATCTATCTAGCCACACGGCTCTTTTGTTTCTGGTGGTTATTGTAATCCCGATCGACATCATTTTCACACATATCACCGTCCGTCAGTATAGGGTTTGACTGAGTTTTGAGTTAAGGTTGGTGCTAATAACACAACAAACTTAAGACCTTATCACACCAAAATCCCTAGGACCGGATAAAACCCGGACTGAAGAATGAAACCCAATTCGACCTTAAAAAAAAGATCTACAGAAATATATGAATGGATTCAAAATTTTTAATAAAAAAAAAATAAATTCAGAGCCAAACTAAAATGTTTCTGACACAAAAAATAACTAAACAATAACCCTACTTAAAATAATAAAATAATAATAAGTAATAACTAAACAACAATTATATGATTTAATATATTAATTTCGGAGTTAAGGTTGGTGCGGATAACACAACAAACTTAAGACCTTATCACACCAAAATCACTAGGGATGGATAAAACCAGGATCTGAAGAATACTATAGAACCCAACTCGACCCCAAAAAAGTCTACAAACAAAACTATAGTATAATATTTTAATGGATTCAAAACTTTAATATTTAAAAAATTGAAACCAGAACCAAACTGAAATATTTCAGACAATAAAAATAACTAAACAACAATAATATTCGTAAATGTATTAATTTTGGAATTATCAAAAAGTAAACTACACCTAAATATGACGAGCCATGATTATTGGGCCCAAATTGTTTTATTGGGTCAAACTGGGCCCAAGTTGTCTAAAATTAACATATTAGCGTAATGGATCTCACAGTCACAGAGAAGGATCTAGAATTTCGGTATTAAGTTGGTATATATACACAACTACTCCCCACAAGACTTCACATCTTCGACTACCTGGCTGCTCTCTCTTTCATCGGTAAACCCTAGATCTCTCCCGATAAGCAGCTAACAATGGCAGACGCCGAGACTTTTGCCTTCCAGGCGGAGATCAACCAATTGCTCTCCCTCATCATCAACACCTTCTACAGCAACAAGGAGATCTTCCTTCGTGAGCTCATCAGTAACTCCTCCGATGTAAGTCTCTTTTGCCTTCTCCTGGATCGATCTGTGGATTAGGTGTGATTAGTGTTGTTGTTATCTCCGATTTGAAAATTGAAGTAGGGAACTCTATGATAATCTAATCGGTCTTCTTAGATTTAGTGTTGCTATGCTTAAGCATTAGGTGTTAAGCTCGGATGAATTTGGTTTTCGTCTTTTTTTGAGATAAACGGATCTTCAATCTATACGCATTCGGTTTGTTTGTATACGTTCTGTGTAGTTATTACTTATAGTTCGGATCTTACTCTGGTGAAGAAGTTTTTGATTGAAATAAGAAACTCGGATGTATAGTATTGCTACCGATTTGACGTCAAGTAGTTGTGGATTGATTCTACGAGATAGGTTGAGTTTCGTTCTATGTGTTTGTATACGTTCTTGCGTTTGTGATGTAGCGGAAGCTTTATAGGATAGAACTAGAGATCCGTTGATTCTGAGAATACCCGGAAAACTAGGATAACACAAGGATCTTATTTAGTCTAAGAATACCTAAGATCAATGTCTTCTTAAATTCGTTGAGATCACCAATGATCTACCGAAAACAAGGAACAATGAGAAAACTCTTAACTTTATTAATCAAATCATAAACTGAATACAAACTTAAGCCTAGACGGCTATATATAATAAAACCGTAAAACCCTAGAATAATAACGATAATTATCTAAATAACTAATAAAATCAATAATAAATATTTGGAAACATCCCAAATATTTATCTACATCAGTTTGTTACTTAATGATTTTGGTCTTGTGAAACAGGCTTTGGACAAGATCAGGTTCGAGTCCTTGACCGATAAGAGCAAGCTCGATGGAGAGCCGGAGCTTTTCATTCACATCATTCCTGACAAGGCTAACAACACCTTGACAATCATCGATAGTGGTATCGGTATGACCAAGGCTGATTTGGTCAACAACCTTGGAACTATTGCAAGGTCTGGTACCAAGGAGTTCATGGAGGCGTTGGCTGCTGGTGCTGATGTTAGCATGATTGGTCAGTTTGGTGTTGGTTTCTACTCTGCTTACTTGGTTGCTGACAAGGTTATCGTCACCACCAAGCACAATGACGATGAGCAGTATGTGTGGGAGTCTCAGGCTGGTGGGTCTTTCACCGTGACAAGAGACACCTCTGGGGAGAGTCTTGGCAGGGGTACGAAGATGGTCCTTCACCTCAAGGAGGACCAGTTGGAGTACCTCGAGGAGAGGAGGCTTAAGGATTTGGTCAAGAAGCACTCTGAGTTCATCAGCTACCCGATCTCCCTGTGGATTGAGAAGACCATTGAGAAGGAAATCTCTGATGACGAGGATGAGGAAGAGAAGAAGGACGAGGAAGGCAAGGTTGAAGAAGTAGATGAGGAAAAAGAAAAGGAGGAGAAGAAAAAGAAGAAGATTAAGGAGGTTTCCCACGAGTGGGATTTGGTGAACAAGCAGAAGCCTATCTGGATGAGGAAGCCTGAGGAGATCAACAAGGAGGAATACGCTGCCTTCTACAAGAGTCTCAGCAATGACTGGGAAGAGCATTTGGCCGTGAAGCACTTCTCGGTTGAAGGACAGCTCGAGTTCAAGGCTGTTCTCTTTGTTCCCAAGAGAGCTCCTTTTGATCTCTTTGACACTAAGAAGAAGCCAAACAACATCAAGCTTTACGTCCGTCGTGTCTTCATCATGGACAACTGTGAGGACATCATTCCTGAGTACCTTGGCTTTGTCAAGGGTATTGTCGACTCGGAAGATCTTCCTCTCAACATCTCAAGAGAGACGTTGCAGCAGAACAAAATCCTTAAGGTCATTCGCAAGAACCTCGTGAAGAAGTGCATGGAGCTCTTCTTTGAGATTGCTGAGAACAAGGAGGACTACAACAAGTTCTGAAGCTTTCTAAGAATTTGAAGCTTCGGTATCCACGAGGACTCTCGAACAGAACCAAGATCGCTGAGTTGCTTCGTTACCACTCGACCAAGAGCGGTGATGAGTTGACCAGCCTCAAGGACTACGTGACAAGGATGAAGGAAGGTCAGGAGGACATCTTCTACATCACCGGTGAGAGCAAAAAGGCTGTGGAGAACTCTCCATTCCTTGAGAAACTCAAGAAGAAAGGGTACGAGGTTCTTTACATGGTTGATGCGATCGATGAGTATGCCATTGGCCAGCTCAAGGAATTCGAGGGAAAGAAGCTCGTCTCTGCAACCAAGGAAGGACTTAAACTGGGAGAGTCAGAAGATGAGAAGAAGAAAAAAGAGGAGCTAAAGGAGAAGTTCGAAGGACTCTGCAAAGTGATCAAGGACGTTCTTGGAGACAAGGTCGAGAAGGTTATTGTCTCCGACCGTGTTGTGGACTCACCATGCTGTCTGGTGACAGGTGAATACGGCTGGACTGCTAACATGGAGAGGATCATGAAAGCGCAAGCTTTGAGAGACAGCAGCATGGGTGGTTACATGTCGAGCAAGAAGACAATGGAGATCAACCCAGAGAATGCGATCATGGACGAGCTGAGGAAAAGAGCTGAAGCCGACAAGAATGACAAGTCTGTGAAAGATCTTGTTCTGCTCCTCTTTGAGACTGCCCTTCTCACTTCTGGATTCAGCTTAGACGAGCCAAACACTTTCGGGAACAGAATCCACAGGATGTTGAAGCTGGGATTGAGCATTGATGAAGATGATGCCGTGGAAGCTGATGCAGAGATGCCCCCGCTCGAGGATGATGCCGATGCTGAAGGTAGCAAGATGGAGGAAGTTGATTAATTGGTGCCCAGATAATGTTTTTTCTCGGCATCGCTAATCCTTTTTATCGTTGAAACTTTTTTTATTTCGGTATTTTTCTCTTTTCTAGAGTTATTTGCTTTCTGTCCGAACTTATCTTTTACTTTCAAGTAAGAAAATCCAGTCAGTTTTTGCAAGATTGATAGCATTCCGGATCTGATTATATACTTTGTGAGATAGTGTAAGTAATCATATCTTGTTTCACAAATGAACCACATGAACCAAAATGAACAAATAGACTTGCTGGTTGCTCTTAAATTTGAAACATTATTACTTCTACGGATAAAAAGATGTCAAATCTTTTAAAACAAGGGTCACTAATGTGTTTACAAAAGAAAAAAAAATCAATACTAATTCTCTTTTATATTGGTCAAGGTTAAAACTTCTTACTTCTACCGTAAAACTTTTACCCCTCATTTTGTTTATTGAGCTTTGTGGTTGGAATCCAAGAAAGAATAAAACAAAAAATGGTCAGCATTTCACACGGAAAGAGATGATACAATACGACAAAAAAAGTATCCGCCTAGACCCAATTCAAATTCAAATTAAGAAGAAAAAAAAAGAAAAGCATAAATCCCATATTATTTGCACAGAAAAAAAAAGAAAGGAGAAAATGAAGTCTGCAGGTAGAAGAGCTCTGCAGCCCAAAAACATTTTCAACTTCCCAGCAGTAGCAGCAGCAGATACGCAACTTGAGCTGAAAAAAACCAAAGCTCCTCCTCCTCCTCTTCATAATGATGCCAAGGAGGATCATCATCTTCTTCTTCCAGTTCCCGTTCCTGTTGTTGAAGCGATGGACGCTTCTCTTGGGGAGGAGCTGAGCGCCTTCAAGAAGAAACTGGAGAGGTTGAGAGAGGATCGGGAGAGGACAGAGAAATTGCTGGAGGAGAGAGAGGAGGCTATGGATCTGAAGATGAGCCAGCTGCTCCAAAGAGGAGAGATCCAGAAAAGCCTCGAAATCCAGGTCGATCGTCTCTTTAGATTGAAGGAGCTCCACGCTTATTCCTCCGTAAGTTTAAAAAAAAAAATCTGTTTCCCTTTCTACAAACAAACAAATAAACATTAAAATCAGTTAATTAATGTTTCTTTTGTTTTTTTTTTTTAACAGAAAATTTTGCCAGTCCCATCTTTGAGAGAGAAAGAGCAGGAGAAGAGGAAAAGCTTCAGCTTCGTAATCGTGCCCCCCTCCCCTCTCCATTCTTCTTCTTCATCTTCTCACTTCCCGTTTCAGCCCCAACACTTTGGGGAGCAGAATCCACAGGATGTTGAAGCTTATGCTCAAGGTAGCAAGATGGAGGAAGCTGATTAAAACAAACACTGCCCAGTTGATGTTTTTTCTTTTCTTTCTGTACGAACTATTTTGTCTATTGCTTTTATAAGTAAGAAGAGAGGGTTTTGTTTCTGCAGGGTGTGATAGTATCCTGATCTTGATTATATTTTGTGAACTAGTCCTGGCCCTGAGAGGAAGCGGTGGAAGCTCCAGCATCCGGCCTTCTTAAACTAAAATACAAAATTGGCCCTCAAATTCACAAAATTATAACTATAGTTCAACCGGCAAAATAAGCATAGCACGTTAAATATCAGTTAATCGGTTCGGTTGTATATATGCATCTACCTTTTTCCCAAAATTATTTCAGGCCCCAACTATATTTTACAAATTTCAGGGACCGGGTCTGTATACAAGTAATGATAGTGTTTTGTACAAGCCAAGACACTTTGTCTAGTAGTCGTTTTTTTTGGCTAAGGATGTTAGTATCATAAATGAAAAGAAAAGAGTTCATACAAAGTAGAAATGCTTAGATGAGAATTGGTTCTCTGGCAAAAAAAAGTAAAATCAAAGAAACAATTAAGTTACAGTGGTGTGGTTAGAAATCTTCAATGTATCCATAATGACATGAAGTGGAGAAACTTATTTCCCCGGTTCCTCGCGTGTATCGTGTTGTGGATGTCCCTCTCTAAGCACTTGAACAAAGACTCTGGTGGAAGATGAGTGTTGTTAAAAAGGACATTATTTCTCTGTTTCCACATATGGTATATTGTAGCATGAACAGCTAGACAAACTGAGAGCAGTTGGTAATTGTCGACTATTTCCTTTTATCCATGAAAGAAGCTTCTGCCAATTAAAAAAAAACAGTCTACCTGAAGGACGAGTCCTTAGCAGGACACACTTCCATAAGGCAACACTGTACTCACACGTTAGAATTGGATGATCTCGGTTCTCTGGATGTTCGGAACAAAGGCAGCAGTTGATCGGAATTTGCATACCCCATGAAGCTAGTCTTACTCTTGTTGGCAACATATCATAATTTGCAATCCATATGTGGAAAGCATGTTTAGGGACAGCTCATTCAAACCAAGCAACCTTTGCCAAATCTTTCACATCTGCTTTGTTTTCTGTCTGTTTGCCTAGGGAGGGAAGGAGCATTACTCTTTTGATTTAATGGTAAACACTAGTCTATCTTCCGTGATTAGGGAAGTCAGAAGACTTGAGTTCTAAGATTAAGCAAATCAGTTTTTACCAAACAATAGAATAATCTGTATTCACTGGCTATTCTTATAGTCTTGTAGAAATGTTGGTCAAGATGACTAATTGGACTCTGAAATTTCTTGATCGAGTATGTGTTATACTATATCCTCTAAGGTTCCAGTACTGCTGTTTCTTTCTTTTTTTCATTTTTGAACTGTTTCTGTTACCGTTTTTCTTCTTCCTTTTACCGCTTCTCCCATCTATTCTATTGTTTGGTAAAATCTGATTCATGTTTTGAGCTTTGTGTTTATGCTTTTGTAAAAAAATGTAGAAGTGGTGCATGATAATTAATATTTATTGTTTGTTTGTTTGTAGAACAAGTAAAAGTACTACCGTTGCAGATAGAGGCTTTGACTGGTGATTTGTTGGGAACATGGGGAACGAACAGGAAATGAACGTTTATGAATAAAATAGTTGGAATGAAAAGAAATGTTTGTTCCTTATCAAATTTATAAAGAATGATTTTGTTCTATATTTCTCTACAAAATAAGATACAAGAAAGACTAAAAAAAAAATCATTCCTCATGAATGATGATTTTTTTAACAATGATAAAGAATTCAATATTTTTTTTTTCATTCTTTGGTCACTATTTAAAACCAGAATGTTGTTTGAACAAGAGTATTACATGATCAAGTGAAAGTTTGAAGTTTAGTATTATTAGCACCTAACAAATCCTCAAATAGCAAGAAAACACACATAGGGTGGAAGTTAACCCCTCTCTACTTAAATTAGATCAATAAACTTAAAAAAAATATTTCATTATATATACTAGGAAAGGAACCCGTGCGATATCGCACGGAAACTCATATTATAAAAATAAATATGTCATATTTTTTAACATTTTACAAGAACTTTTTATAATTGTTTTTGAGAAAATATATGTGTTATGTTACTTTATCGATAATACTAAAAATTTATATTTTGTTTAGAAGTTTGGTTGTAATAAAGTTACAAATATACCAATACCAAATAAGATATATGTTTATCATCTATTTACCTAAGTTATTTAAACATCTCGAAAGCAATATTTAAAACTAATTAAAAGGAAACGCATTCCAGTCAGTTTATTTACTAAATTAGTAAGGTAAATAAAAAAACTTATAAAGAAGACAAGTCGAATATTCAATTTTTTGAGACTATGTATGTAAGACGCGTGGTTGAAAATATTATATGGTAATTTTAAGAAATCTTATCCCTTAATGTATTGTTTTTAGCATATCATCCACATTATTTTTACCAAACATTTGCAATGATTCACTTGAATGATCGCAAGATTCACTTAAATCGCTAATAATCTTCTCCTATTTAGGATGAAAGACATATTATTACATTTTGACGACTTGTTTTAAATCCATACAATTTTTATGATGAAGGAAACCACTGTTGGAGGAAAAGACACATTTTAGACATTTAGATAACTTTTAAACTAACATAATTATTAAAATGAAAAGACATATTTTAAAGATGAAAGACACAACTTTTAATATTTGTTTGGATTCTAGAGTATACTGTTATTATAAGATAGTGCATTTACACATATATTATGAATAGACACATCCTTACCAAAAGACACTCTATTGCATATGAAAAGACAAATAATTATAGAATATACACTTACTAAGATATTTTAACGACTTATTAAAAATTAATTGTTTTTATAATGAGAAAATACAACTCTTAAAACTAATAATTGTAGAAAGATATTTATTGATTGAAATATTGGAATACTTTTAAAAATCTTTCTAGTTGCATGTCTGGAACCGGAGGAATGGCCAGCGTTTGTAACATATTTGGAGGATATAAGGATTTTGAGAGATAGTTTTCACCATTCAGAGATTCTTCATATATTTAGGACGCATAATAAAAGGACGGATAGCCTTACACGCAGTGTCAGGAAACAACCAACCTTTGCTGTCTATATGGATGCAGAGCTACCCGAGTGGTTTAAAGAGTCTGTATGAATCTATTTTTATGTTGATGACAAAAAAAAACACAACTCTTATAATGAGAAGACACAACTCTTAAAACAAATAAACAAATATCTTCTTAAAAAATCCAATAATTTCATGTTGAAAAAAATGTAGAAAACAGTTATTGGGATATTTTTAACTACTTTAAAAACTTTTTCAATAGTTGCATGTTGGGAAAAGAAAAATAACCTCGGTAATGAAAAGACACAACTCTTCCAACTAATAAAGACACTTATTAAGATACTAGAACAATTTAAAAAAGGAAACAATAGTTGCATGTTGAAAAAAAATGTACAAAGCAATTATTTGGATATTTTTAACTACTTTCTAATACTTTTTCCAAATGATTGCATCTTGGTAAATCAACACTTGACTCAGTGCTTTTGATGAGAATATATCTTATAATGAGAAGATATAACTATTAAAATTGATAATTGTAGAAAGACATTTACTAAGATATTATAACTATTGTTTAAAAAAGTTCAATAGTTAACATCTCTCTATAATATTATTTGAGAAGTCAGTTTCCTACGTGTCACACTCACGTTAATTTTCACGATGGTTAATTACAATGATACCCTTAATAAAATTATCATAATTAAATATTTATCTTATATTATTTTTCTCTTTTTTATTTAGGTTTCCTTTTTCTTATTTTCTCAAATAATCTATATAATTATTTTTTTTATAAATTTAAAAACGAAAATATCTTTTATATATAGTGTGTAATTCATAATAAGGAAAGTTCATAAAATAATCATATGATTTTAAAGTAAAGAAATAATTTTCCCTTTTAAAAGATAATCTTAAACAACATAAGATATATTTGAAAAGTATTAAGCATTTTATTTAAATCAATCTATTTCTCAAAATAATTTAAATAATATAAACTAAGATATATTTAATTAATAAAATTTAATTTAATCTTTTATTTATTTATTTAAGTTCCCTTTAATATTTTCAAATAACATATATGATAAAGAAAATGTTTATCAAACTTAAAACGAAATATTTTATATATATAATATGATTTCATAAAAAGGAAAGTTTAGAAAAAATAATCTTGATATTAAAGTAACAAATTAATCTTTCCTTTTAAAATTTATCGGTTATATTTTTTATGAAACTTTTTACCGTTCATCACTTTATTTTATAATTTTATTTTTGAAAATTAACATATACTAAATTACTAAGAAATCAAAATATATTTACAAATCTAAGATGAAAAACAAAACTAATACAATGAATATAGTTAATACGATTTGGTTGAATTAGATTAGAAATAGTTATAATTGAATTAGACAGAATATATGTAACACATTATACCCATAAAATAAATAACTAGACCAATCCAATTTTTTTATACAAAGTCAAATATTTGATAAAAAATAATATATTTTTATTTATAATGATATTTTCATATATATATAAAATATAGACCGACTCAACATATTACTAATTAAATATGAAATTCTAAAATAATATTAGAAATATATTAACCCACTATTACAATTAAGTATTTTGTATAATTTATTTGAAAAACAAAACTTATACAATGAATATAGTTAATACGATTTGGTGAATTAGATTAGAAATAGTTATACTTGAATTAGACGGAATATATGTAATACAATATACCCACAAAATGAGTAACTAGACCAATCCAATTTTTTTATACAAAGTCAAACATTTGATAAAAAATAATATATTTTTATTTATAATAATATTTTACATATAAAAATTATTGACCGACATATTACTAATTAAATGTGAATTCTCAAATAATATTAGAGATATATTAACCAACTATTACTATTAAGTATTTTGTATAATATATATATATATAAGGTTTCAAAAGACTATCACTGTTATATTTACTTATGCAACTTTGAATTGATCAACAGTTTAGTGTACTTTTATTATTTGATTCTCAAAACAATATATATTAAATTATACATATTCTTACTAAAATATTTTTACAAATCTAAGAAAAGAATCAAACTACATGAAATTAAAAAAATAATCAAAATTTTAATGTGTGTAACAAAAACATTTTAGTTGAATCAAAAAATTAAATGTTATCTAATATATCCAAATAATAATCAAACAGTCGAGATATTATATATCCAAAATTATACATCTAATCAACTAATTAAAATAACATAATGTTATTTAAAATAAGCGATGCATAGTGATAACAATATAAATAACATAATAATTAAAACTGAAAAAACAATATTAATAAATTATTATAATGTATTTACTTTATAAATATTTATATCCGTGCATGAGCACGGGAAAATCACCTAGAATACTTCTTAATCTTAAATCATGCGGATAAGTGTTTGACACTTTTGGTACTTGTGAAACCACAGAATTAACTTCAGCGTTTGATCTCTTGTTCTGGTAAATTTCGTTTCCTAAACGTCTACCCATTTTAAAAAAGAAAATACAAGATCTCTTTGGAAAAATGGGATTTTAATCCTACGCGTTGTCGAGAGACGGGATATATTTGGAATGAAAAGACACAAGCAACAGACACAACTGTTAGTTTATTAGTATTTTAATTTGGTGTGGGAAATTCCAGCCATATAATTGTTTTGATTTTAATATAAAAGTTCTGTAGATTCAAACTTTATAACCTCTTACATAAACAACTGTTTTAAACAAAAGGCACTTGTCGTCCACCAAAATTAAACAAAAAGCCACTTGTTGAAAAGACATGACTCTTCACTTCTAGACTAAAATCATCACACAAACGTTCTTCAATCTATAAGAAAGCTCTCATGGGAAAAAAGAAGAATCCAAAAGCCTAAAAGTTGAAACACCAAAGATATCTCTTTAATTTGAATTTCAACATTCCACTTTTTTGGAAAGATAGAAACCTTAGAAATCAAAAAGCAACAAAAATTTTTTTGGAAAGATAGAAACCTTAGAAATCAAAAAACAACAAAAAAGAAAGAAGAGTATGAACCGGCACCGGCGCCTGAGAAAGAGACAGTTAGTTTCAATCTTCAAAACTGCTCATGTTTTGGGGATTTTCTTTGATATTATTTCAATTTAACTAACCAATTTTCACAAATTAAATTTAATAAAAATGTTGATAAGTGGGTATATTTATCAGGAAATACTATTGGTGCAGTCATCAACTAAGGTTTGCACCCATGGTTTGGTTGTATACCAAGTTTTTGAAATTTAATTTTTGTAATTCTTTATATAAACAGACGTGACTTTTAGCAATGTGCCTTTTCGTTGTGTCATGTGCGTGTCTTTATACATATATATATATATATATATATATATATATATATATATATATATATATATTGATCTTCAAGATGAGATAAAGAGGTAATTTGCATTTGTGAAATACAAACAGGCGAAATGAAACCATAACCTGAAGACAAAACTCTAAACATAGAGAAACTGATAGGAAAACAAGATTACAAGAGTAAACACAATTACACTGAAACAAACCACAAATCCAAAACTATATATTAACGATAAGATTCGCCGCGATTAGTTCTGAAACTGAACAATGACGCCCCTACACGAATAAGCTTAGAGATTGGAGATCCAAGAATATCTCAATATATTGCTCCCAATTTAATGAAGTCACGAGACTCTGATCAATGACAATCTACTCGGAAACCGCTATGATCCATTCAAGGATATTCAAGGATTTCGGAATCCACCTGCGTTACGTCAAGGCTCAAGTTCTGCAAGACTAACCAAGCCATCCACATTATTAGATAGAAACTAACGATTGTTGCATGCCTTAAGTCAAGGCTCAAGATCAAGACTAACGATCTGAGATAGGAGAGATAGTCTTATTATGACATATATAAAAAGAAACAAATAATAACATTTAGTGACAGTTGATTTTTGTTTTAGGTTTTTCATTTTCTCATGATTCTTACATTCTCTTATTAAAAGTATATTTTAGTGGTAGTAACCAGAGATCTACATGAATTAAAAATAGAACTAAATAAGAAGAGTAAACAACCAATGGAATCGTCTTTTCAATATATAAGTTTCTTCCACTATTTTTGTGGTAGTAACCGGAGATCTAAATATATTAAAAACAGAAAGTAAATAAGAAGAGAAAACAACCAGCGCTGGAGTCAATGTCAGCAAGAAATCGAAAAAAAATATCAAAAGTTGTTTGGAGATAGCTGATTGAGATCGACGGGATGCATAGTAGTGACAGTGAAATTATGATGATTTGATGGTAAAAAAAAAATCTGAACAACACAATTATATAGAGTTCAGAAGACATAAGAGGAAAAAAGATGCATCTTTATAATGAAAAGATACATCCATAGTTAAAGACAGTTACAAATAAAAAGATACAACAAACAGACATGAGTAAAATCTTTACTAATAAAGTAGCCTTTTTTTTCTCCTTTGGGGGAATTAATACACGTGTCATTTGTTCCCGTCTTGGGCCGTGTTTTGTAATTACAACTGGGCCTTTTACTTTGGTTTCATCATGCAGTCTTTTCCGGCCTTTTCCCTGTAGATCTCAGACTCGCCTAGGGCGTGATTTGGTTTCTCCGCCGACGTTGATTCAATTGGGAGACGATGAGGGGATCCGTTACAGCTTTCCACCACTCCGCAGCATTCAATCCCATTCATTGTGTTCATCCCACTCCTCGGCATTCAATCCGACTCATTGCTATCCCAGGGTTCCTTACTGGAGCTCGTGTCTAAATACTCCCTCAACCATCGATGAAGTTTACAGCTTTTGCTAGAACCCTAGGTATTCTCTGTTCGACTTTCTGATACTTACAATGGCGAATCCACAGATCCTTCTTGCCGATCTGAGTGCAGGGCGGTGCTCAGACACTGCAGAGGTTAGGTTGTTACGCTTTTGGGAGGCTAGAAACGTGAGAAGAGGCGGTGAGTTGATGAGTATCGACGTGCTCTTTGTCGATGAGGCTGTAAGTGATCTTTCTCATTGATTTGTTTTTGCCTCATATTTGAGTTAAGCGCAGATGGCGACAGTTCCTTATCATTGTCCTAATGTTTTTTGTTCCCTTTTATGACAGTCAACTCTTACGCAAGCGTCTCAGCGAAGGGTCTATCTACACGTTAAGTGGTTTTGACGTCACACGCAGCAGCCCAAATTTACGTTTGTCTGACACTCCCTTCTCGATTCGGTTTAATAATGGAACCTCTCTTGAGAAGAAAACTGCATCTTCTAGGCCCATACCGATGGAACTTTCAGGTTCATGCCATAGAGTCGGTTGATTGAGCTGGCGAACACTGGCAAACAGCTTCCTGGTATGTATCGTTAGTCTGAGTTGTTTTTGGGTTTTGTGATACATGTGTTAAAGAACAATCACCGACCGTATACCACGTGCACAGCGTGTGATGTTAACTCTGCGTCTTCAGAGGTACTTTCAATTTAGTGATCCATTTTTGTCATGCTGAATTTTCTTAGCATTCCCTTGAATTGATATCGTTTTTTTTTTTGTTTTTTTTTGTTTTTTTGCAGTGGTGAAAGCGTTTGTGTTAGCATTTTTGATTCAATGGCTCTTGCGTTTCATACCAAGCTTGACAGCTATGGGAAAGAGCCAAGAGTTATAATTGCCACGAGCCTGAATCCTAAAATAGTTGGTGGTAGTTCCCCAAGTGTTTCTAGCTTTCTGTTTCATTCAGCCATGTATTCGGCGGGTTCAGTCCAGTCACCATCTGTTTGTGTATTGCGTCCTCTTTGCTTGCCTTCGATCGTTTTGTCGGGACGTCTTTTCATGAATGCTACTTCAGGCACGCATCTCTACTTTGACTCTGAGTCAGCTGCCGGAAAATAAGTTTTTGACACGTAAGTCTCATAATTCTATTCAGGGAAATACGTGTTTGTGATATTGAAATTAGGGAAACGTTTTGTTTCAGTGATTCGATGAGTGTCTTCTCTTACCTTTAGGGGATAGGTGTTGATGCTCGGGTTGACACGGATCTACCTCGGTGCCTTGCTGATATTGTTGGGAAAACATACACTTTGCAGCTCAAGTTGAACGATTTCAACTTTTCTTCAAAGCATCAGACCTTCACCATCTCCCGTATAGTTCCACAGCGAGCCCTTGCGCCCATGCCAGCCTTTGCCAGAGCTGTTTGTTCCTTATCCATTGTCAAATATGTTGCCTTTTTCTCTGATTACAATAACTAATTCCTGTGTTTGTTTCATTGTTAATAGGATGGTGTCAATGTCCCTGAAGTTGCGCTACCTGGAGCTGTGGCACCAGGAATAA